>SJYT01037457.1:1181864-1310971 GCA_006410635.1 Cephalophus harveyi
CCACCCTCCACTGGCTTCCTCCCCTTGACCAAGGCCCCTACCCTATATTCCTCTGTTTCCTTGAATAGGAAGAAAAGTAAAGCCTCTCCCTCACAAGGTATTATAAGGATCAAAAGAGCTAATGCATGAAAAAATGTGAAGATCAAGCTAGGCCCACACCTCTGCAGGAGAGCTCAGCTATTGTTATTATTATTACTAGCAATCTAGAAAACAGCCAGCAAAGAGAAGAAACAAAAATCACCATCACCGCCAATCCTCCCACCTAGCAGGAACTATCATTAGCAATCAAAGAATAACCTTCTTGACCTTTCAAAAATGCATATTGTTATTTCATGGAATTGATCATCTTCTTAAACACAGTTTGGGGAAACTATTTTTGTCATTAACAATCTACCCTGAACAACTTTACCTGTTATCACACTATACATCATCATTTTAAGGTTGCCAGATTATTTATAGTATTATCACATGCCTGTGTAGCCACTCAGTCGTGTCTGACTGCGACCCCAGGGACTGTAGCTTGCCAGGCTCCCCTGTCCATGGGATTTCCCAGGCAGGACTACTGAAGTGGGTTGCCATTTCCTACTCCAGGGGGGCTTTCTGATCCAGGGATCAAACCCAAGTCTCTTGAGTCTTCTGCACTGGCAGGCAGATTCTTTACCACTGAGCCACCAGGGAAGCCCAGTATTATCACACATTGTTTAATCAATTAGCAATTCCAGGGACTGTTGGCAAAGCTGGTCTCCATGCCTTATTTCCAACTATTTCCCACACCCCAGTTCTAGCCCAGTTTTCCCTCTGGCCAGACCATCCTCCAGATCTTTATGAAGTAAGACACAATTGTGAAGACACCTCCTATTCAAAACACCTTCAGTGGTGCCCTGGTACTTAAGAACTGAAATTGTATCTTCTGTCCCTGGCATTTGAGGCTCTCTCCAAAATGTTGCTCCAATCCTGTTGGCTCCTAAATCCCCTTGTCATACTCCACAGATGGCCCCAAGGACCCTCATCACTCTTGATGTTCCCAGAACCCTTAAGGAACTTCTTCCCCCATCCCCACATGTCTTGATCCTACCCATCTTTCAAAACCCAACCAAAGTTCATTTTCTCCCTCTAAAACTTTTCTGCTGCCCATTGTATCACTCGGGATCAGATTCAGCTAGGGGGACTCAGTACAACAGTGACCTAAACAAGGTAAAAGCTCATCCTCTTCGGCATGAGGATGACCTGAGGTAGATGATCGAGTCTAGGATGGTAGCTCTTCTACAATCTGGTACCCGGATTTCTTCATTCCTGGGATGAATGCTCATCCTTATGGTCTAATATGGTTGCTAGAGCTCCAGACATTGCATCCTCATTCCTGAGAGAAGAGTTTGTTTTATTTATTTAATTGGCTGCACCGTGTCTTACTTGTAGCACATGGAATTTCAATCTTTGTTGCGGCATACTCACTCCTAGCTGTGGCGTGTGAGATCGTCTTCCCTGACCAGGGATTGAACCTGGGTCTCCTGCTTTGGGAGGGCAGCATCTCAACCACTGGATCACCATGAAGTTCCAAGAGAAGAGTTTTAAAGACGATGAGAAGAAGAATGCATGCACTCTCTTTCAGGAAGCTTTCCAGAAATACCACACAGGACTTCTGTTTGTATCTAATTAGCAAGAACTCGTTCACTTAGTCACCCAGGTACAAAAGAGGCTGGGGAAGGTGGTCACGTACTCATTACCAAGAAAGAAGGAAGAATGGATACTGAGAGACAGTCCAGCATCCCACTACTAGAAGAAATAGCTCCTTCCTCTAAGCTCACAGTGCATCTCCCATAACACCAGGCTCTTACTCCAGGAGGCGGCAGGGTCTAAGGAAAGACAGAAGCTTTGGAATCAGACCTGGGTTTAGATCCTGGCTAATGGCTTTCTAGCTAGACAGTTTAGGAAACACTTAAAATGTCTCAATCTCTGTGTCTTTAAAGAAAAAAAAGAAGCAGTTCTGAGGTCATCAAACAGTCTTATGGACACAAAGTACCCAGGAAAATGTCACATAAGACTCTGATAAATAATCATTGGCCACAACTCCCTTCTGCTTTGTGTCATGAATCCCCATGTATTCCATATACTACACAACTATTAGGTGGTTGACTCCAGGCTCCTGACACATGGTAAGGGCTATCAGTAATATTTACTGCTTTCAGCTGACCCCAGTTGTCCTGTCCCTTCTCCCCGGCTCGTTGAGGCTCTGCCTTGGTCAGTGAACTTTTGGCCGCTGGGGTGCTGAGCATGTAGCTGACTCAGTTTGTTTGGGATGGGGCCCAGAGACCTAAATTTTTCATCTCCCTAGGGCTGAGAATGATTGGTCCAGACATAAAGCCCCTTCCAGCTCTAACTCTATAAGCTCTTGACAGAGCAGGAAGCAAGCACTCAGTAAATGTCATGGTGGTTATATTGGCTCAACTACCATTACTGGAAAAGGTCACTTTTCATTCCAGTCCCAAAGAAAGACAATGCCAAAGAACATTCAAACTATCACACAGTTGCGCTCATTTCACATTCTAGCAAGGTAATGCTCAAAATTCTCCAAGCAAGGCTTCAACAGTACATTAACTGAGAACTTCCAGATGTACAAGCTGGATTTAGAAATGGCAGAGGAACCAGAGATCAAATTGCCAACATCCGTTGGATCATAGAAAAGCAAGCGAATTCCAGAAAAACATCTACTTCTGCTTGATTGACTACACTAAAGCCTTTGACTATGTCGATCACAACAGACTATGGAAAATTCTTCAAGAGATGTGAATACCAGACCACCTTACCTGCTTCCTGAGAAACCTGTATCCTATCCAGGTCAAGAAACAACAGTTAGAACCAGTCATGGAACAACTGACTGGTTCAAAATTGGGAAAGTCTGTATATTGTCACCCTGTTTATTTAACTTCTATGCAGAGTACATCATGCGAAATGCTGGGCTAGGTGAATCATAAACTGGAATTAGTATTTCCAAGAGAAATATCAACAACCTCAGATATGCAGATGATACCACTCTAATAGCAGAAAGTAAAAAGGAACTTTAGAGCCTGTTGATGAAGGTTAAGAGGAGAGTGAAAAAACTGGCTTAAAACTCAACATTCAAAAAACTAAGATCGTGGCATCCGGTCCCATTATACCGTGGCAAATCGATGGAGAAAAAGTGGAAACAGTGACAGATTTTCTTTTCTTGGGCTCCAAAATCACTCCAGATGGTGACTGCTGCCATGATGTTAAAGGATACTTGCTCCTTGGAAGAAAAGCTATAACAAACCTAGACAGCGTATTCAAAAGCAGAGACATCACTTTGCCGGCAAAGGTTCATATAGTCAAACCTATGGTTTTTCCAGTAGTCATGTACGGATGTGAGAGTTGAACTATAAAGAAGGCTGAATACCAAAAAATTGATGCTTTCTAACTGTGTTTCTGGAGAAGACTCTTCAAAGTCCCTTGGACTGCAAGGAGATCAAGGTTGGTTTGATCAACCCTGAATATTCATTGGAAGGACTGGTACTGAAGCTGAAGCTCCAATACTTTGGCCACCTGATGCGAAGAGCTGACTTGTTGGAAAAGACCCTGACGTTGGGAAAGATTGAGGGCAAGTGGAGAATAGGGTGACAGAGGATGACATGGTTGGATGGCATCACTGACTCAATACACATGAGTTTGAGTAAACTCCAGGAGATGGTGAATGATAGAGAAGCCTGGTGTGCTGCAGTCCATGGATCACAAAGAGTTAGACCCGACTTAGCGACTGAACAACTGTTGCTAATAAACAAACCCTAAAATGTAGAAGCATCAAACAGTCATTTCTTTGTACTCATAGTTCTGTAGGTCAGGAAGTTGGGCAGGTTTGTCTCTCTTCCTCAAACTCTGAGCACCAGCCAGGAGACTCAGATGGATGGTGGCTTGAAGGCTGGGATCACCTTTAGGCATTTTCACTCCCATGATTGGCTGTGATGCCACCTGTCAGCTGGGCTGTTGGTTGGAACACAGGTGGCCTCTCCCTGCAGGCTCGGTTGGGCTTCTTTGACAGCATGGCGTCTGGGTCCCAAGAGACAGTGACCTGAGAAAGCAAGGCAAGTACATGTGGCATTTTTATGATCTAATAAACTGGGCTCTCAGTCACATAGTATCACTTCCACCATAGTCACAAGCCTGCCCAGGTCCAGATGGAGAGAAACAGACCCCACCACTCAGTGGGAGCAACGTCGGTGTCACAGTATCAGAAGGACAGGTGGAACGGGAGATATTGTGGACTCCGTCTTCAGAAAGTACTGTCTGCCACAATATAACAACAAGAAGAGAAGAAGGAAGGAGAAGGAAGAGGAGTAGAAATCATTGTTACCACTGTCATCGTCTATGATGACCCAAGCCAACGCCACTCCATGTGGATCAGCTTTGGAAATGGACACTCTCAGATCTGTCACCCACCGGCCTTGAGACCTTGCGTGAGACCCTTCTCTGTGCCTATGTTCTGAATTTATACCATGGGGATCAGAATTCTTCCCTCCCAGCACTGTGTGTTGAAAATGAAAGTATTAATCACTCAGACATGTCTTTGCGACCCCGTGGATTGTAGCCCATCAGACTCCTCTGTCCATGGGATTCTCCAAGCAAGAATCCTGGAGTGGGTAGCCAATCCCTCCTCCAGGGGACCTTCCTGACCCAGGGATTGAACCCAGGTCTCCCTCATTGCACACAGATTCCTTACCATCTGAGCCACCAGGGAAACCTCCAACACTGTGGTGGATCTTAAATATACACACAACATACATAAAGTTCCGAGGGCCTGGTGTCATCTCCCTCCACAGTGAGATGCAGGTTTTCTATTCAGGGTTGAATTAGAGCCAGCCTTCCCCATGGACACTTTTGCAGCCTCGTGGGGCGCTCGATCAGGGTCATGGACCACGGGGGCCCGGCCAGCGATATATCCAGGCGAAATTTTCTAATGGAGTCATCGTGGGTCTTTTAAACTTCAACTTCCTGGCTGGCTACCCTTTGAAGTTCCCCGAGGTGGTTGGAGACTCTTTGCAAACCCCCTTGACTTTCCCCCAGTGGGATATTTGGTTGGTGATAGGGCTGGAAAGATCCACAGGAGAGACACGTTGTATCTTTCTTCCCAAACTCCCCAGTCCTCCAAGGAAAGGCCGTGTTTGGTTTGAAAACAGAATGGCTTTATCACCAACCAGAGCCCTGGATGAAATCTCTCCCGCTAAAGCTGAATAAACAGCCCGGGCTCCACTCACACCCTGCTCTTAGCTCTTGGGACCCATTTGGGCTTATCTAGGCCCTTGCCTTTCACCCCGGGGTTGCTCAGACGCCCTCTTCTTGGAGGTATGCCCTTGAGCCCCAGAACACCCCACGGGCTGGAGACCTGCATGCTGCTCCATTTCCTCCTGGCAGGAGGAAGAGGCAGCTGGATTCAAGCCTATTCCTACTCTGAGCCTCAGTGACCACATCTGCAAAGTGGGCATAATGTTGCCTCACCCGACTGGGCCAGGGGTGAATGAGATCATTTTAACAGGAAGTGCTGGTGTGGTAGGGGCTCAGGGAGCCCTAGCTTGATGTGCAGAGAATGTGGCCAGGGTGGGATCCAGGCTCTGGCTGGGTTCCAGACATACTGCTTGTGTGCTGGGTGACGCTGGGTAAATTCATTAATCTCTCTGAGGCTCAGCTTCTTCAGCTTGTAAATAGTCTTGTGATAATTAGATTGCTGCAGAGATTAATGGGCTTCCCTGGTGGCTCAGAGGTTAAAGTGTCTGCCTGCAGTGCAGGAGACCTGGGTTCGATCCCTGGGTTGGGAAGATCCCCTGGAGAAGGAAATGGCAACTCACTCCAGTATTCTTGCCTGGAGAATCCCATGGATGTAGGAGCCTGGTGGGCTACAGTCCAAGGGGTTCCAAAGAGTTAGACACGACTGAGCAACTTCACTTGAACACTGTACCTAATGCCCAGATGCTTCATGAATAATCATGATTTATTAGAATTGTCATTATCATTAATTCATTATAGTTCTTTAGGCAAGGACTTATACTTTATTTAATCCCAACACTTTGAGGACACAAAATGGAGCTCCTTAATGTGGTTGTGGACAGACTCCTATAATTTTAGTTCATTTCTATCTTTTAACAGAAATTTTTATTGAGATCACTGTAGAATCACCTCCAGTTTTTTCATTTTCTTTTCTTTTTCCACAGTGTGTGGGGTCTTAGTACCCCAACAAAGGATTGAACTGGGGCCCTCAGCAATGAAAGCACAGAGTCTTAACCACTGGATTGCCAGGGAATCCCTAATTCATATGCAGTTGGAAGAAATTACACAGAGATAACTTGTACACTTCCCCACAGTAACATTGTACAAAATAATACTGTATAACATTTACAAAATATTTTTTATATTCCCAACCAGCATATTGATTGATAAAATCCACCAATTTTAATCAGATTTTCCAGTTTCATTTGCTCTCATTTGTATGTGTGTTTGTGTGAAGTTCTGTACAATTTTATCACCTGTGCAGATTTGCGTATCCCTATAGTCAAGACACCACCACAAAACCCGTTTGTGTCACGATCCTATCATTTTGAAACTAGAAAGGACCCCTAGCTTGACTTTACAAGTCAACATAGCATGTAGGTTAAGAGGGGCTCAGTAATCTGCCCACCTGGGCTCAGATCCTGGCTGTACAAGTACCCCTGTGTGACCCTGGCAGTGCCTCTTTAATCTCTGTTTCCTCATTTGTAAAATGGGAAAATAGCTGCTCCCAGCACACAACAAAGCATCTCATAAACACAAGCTATTGGTATAGCTTCCAGAAGTTAATGATGGAGAAACCCAGGCCCAGGAAGAAAAGATACTTGATCAAATCACACAGCAAGCTGGAAGCAGAGCTCACGTGGGAACCCCAAGCTGATGACTGCACTAATATTCTGCCACTTGACCAGGTTCCGGATGCTGCCTGGCTGGGCAAGTATCCCCACCATTGATGCCTGACTGAGACAAGTGGCCTAAATTTTACCACCTCAACTGTCAACTCAAATTCCATTCCTCAACTGCCACATCTGCAAAATGGGAATGGCAGTGAGGCTGCAGTCAGAATCTGATGACGTCATCCACATGAAGCAATTAACAAATTAAGAGCCAGTATGTGCATAGTTATTATTAATGCTAAGTCAGTTGATATTACTAGTTAGTGGCATGGTCTTAACTGATTTTTTTTTTTTTAATTATTGTGAGGACCCTGTGGGCTTGGAAGTTAAAGTGAGCAAATATGTCAAATCACAAAATTGTACAGGTGGCCCTGCATACCTATGAATTCAGAACTAGCAGATATCGAGGGCCTACTCTGTGCTAGGTCACTTCAGTCGTGTCTGACTCTGTGCCACCCTATGGACTGCAGCCCGCCAGACTCTTCTGTCCATCAGATTCTCCAGGCAAGAGTACTGGAGCGGGGTACCATGCCCTCCTCCAGGGGATCTTCCTGACCCAGGGATGGAACCCGTGGCTCTTATGTCTCCTGATTGGCAACCGGGTTCTTTACCGCTAGTGCCACCTGGGAAACCCCAGGTCTGCTCTGCCACACCACTTTATCCAAGGGACTTTAGCATCTGAAGATTTTGGTATCCCTGGCGGTCCTGGCACCACTCCCCCAGGGATACTGAGAGAAGAATGAGTAAGGGAATCATGGAACATTATCACAGAATTCACGTATATTCTGTTAGAACTGAAATAAACGCAACAGAACCAGAGGCTTTAAGTGACTAAGCCAGGCTGATCCTCTCCAGTGTACAGGGAAAGCACGGTTTCTCATTGCTCCCAACAGAATGTCCTTCTTTTTGCGGCTGGATTAACTCCTGAATACAGAAAATTTCTGATCCTGTACTTGGAGCCTGCGGTTAAAATGTCATTTCCCAAAAACACAGGTTACAGTTCTCTCTCTCTCTCTCTCTTTCTTTCCCTGAGATCACAGGAGGCATTTGGGCCTTTAAGATAGCATTCATTTGGAGAGAGATGGTAATATACAAGATTAATGAAAATCAGCACAATCCCTCTGAATAGACGAGAGCTTTTGTTCACTCGTTTGTCCTGCTGTTAATTATGCGTTAGGTGGTGATAAATGCTTTAAATCAAGCCATGCCTTGAAAACCATTTAAATGATTTTCACCTAATTAGGTTCCCTGCCTTGTTCTGAGCCTGGGGATCCCTCCATGTGTCACCCCCCTCTTCGGAAATGAAACATGCCAGGGGGATCCACAGACCCTGAGCCCCAGAGGGAAGGAAGATTTCCTGGCTCCCATCGGCTCTGACCCACCCCAGTGGGCACACAGTTGTGAGTGATTTCTCAGAGTGACTTTGCAGATCAGAGATCAAAAGGAAATTTATCAGTTTCTGTCTCCCTTCAGCCTATTCCAGCCAGACTTTATGACAAGACCCTATCCGCCTTAAAGTTGAGAAGCCCCTGGAACCGAGGGGAACAGGGGGAAAGGCCAGCGAACTGTCACTGTCAGACCAGGGGCAGAAATTGCTGCATGGCCTCAGGAGGGGTGGGGCAAGGAGGGGTGCCAGTTAGCGCAGTTCCCGTAAGGGCTCCCCTGCGCTGCTACCTGCCAGCGCCCCCGGCCCCCGCCCAAAGTTAAAACATCATCTTTGCGTCTTAAAGAAACTGGCTACAGGTGAACGTGGCTTCCCTGGTGGCTCATCTGGTAAAGAATCTGCCTGCAATGCGGGAGACCTGGGTTCGATCCCTGGGTTTGGACGATCCCCTGGAGAAGGGAAAGGCTACCCACTGCAGTATTCTGGCCTGGAGAATTCCATGGACTGTCACAAAGCGTCGGACACAACTGAGCAACTTTGACTTCACTTCACTTCAAAGGTGAATGGACTGTCTGGAGAGGAAGGGGCAGGTGGGGGTGGGGGGAATAACCTAACCTCCCAGAGAACCGGGATCCTTAATCCAAGGCAGACGTGAGCCCAAGACTCTTGCAGCCAAAGTACAAGTTTGGGAATCAAACGAGGTCCTCCTCCTGGGGGGCCTCCAGGATTGCAATTCAGCCCATTCTAACTCAAGCGGGACCCTGTGTCCCTTCAGTCACCACCCCTCTTTTCTGCCAGGAAATGCAGACATTAGAAGATAGTTCATCTGCAGGCAAATGACCACAATCCCAGGCTTCCCTGGTGGCTCAGATGGTAAAGAATCTGCTTGCAACATGGGAGACTCGGGTTCAATGCCTGGGTTGGGAAGATCCCCTGGAGAAGGAAATGGCAAACCACTCCAGTATTCTTGTCCGGAGAATTCCATGGACAGAGGAGTCTGGAGGGCTACAGTCCATGAGGTCACAAAAAGTCAGACATGACCAAGTGACTAACACACACACACATACACACAACCACAGTCCCTGAAGTGTGACATGCTGACCCTGGCACTCTGACATGACCAGATTCTCTGATCCGAGTCTCAATCCCAATCAAGATTCACTACCTCCACCACCTCTGTGGATTCCTGATCCCCTTCTGTCTCCAGGAACTGAAACATCACAAGGACAGCAGCTCCCACTGGGTTTTAACCTCTTGCCACCCTCTCTGAAGCCAGAAGATCCAAAGAGAAAAATGAAACAAGAATTAGTTCCTTCAATAGACACCTCTTGTAGCTTAAAAAAAAGAAAAAGAAAAAAGAGCCAGTTCACATTTGAAGCTGGAATCTTCGTCGGAGCTTTTCCCCTCCTTTCATCCGGAACAATTCTCCCATTTACGCTACAGAGGGTTGCAGAACCCCCTGAAGTTGCAATTATTTGGACATTTTTGGAACATGTCTGTTAATGATTTGTGATCCTAAGGACTTATTTTGAATTAATTCCTCTTTTAAAGGGCAGTTTGGTCTCCCAATAAGGGGCAGACCCCGAATGCCACAGCCTCTGCCTTTGTGCTAAATGAACTCTTTAGAGGTTCCAGATGACGCCTGGCACCGGACAGAAGGAAGCCAGCCAGAGAGGTCACCGCTCTGGGCCAGCTTCCCGGGACGATTGCCCCTCCCCATCCTCCCCTCCCCCTCCCCCCCATCACACGGTGCCCCCCAGGCAGGCATTTCAGAAATGCCTTTGAGACAACCGGCCAGGCCAGCAAGGCCTTGGTGAGCTCTTAGCAGGGACAAAATGGGAGATGGAGTCTGCAAGCTCCTCAGACCCCCACCCAGAAGGCCCTTAATCACCCCTTCCCCCTACTATTTTTTGTTGTGGTAAAATAGACATAACATAAAAATTATCATTTTAACAATTATTAAGTGACATTAAGGACATTCATTAAGTGGCCCTGAGTACTTTGGCCACCTGATGTGAAGAGCCAACCCATTGGGAAAGACCCTGATGCTGGCAAAGATTGAAGGCAGAGGATGAGATGGTTGGATGGCATCACTGACTCGATGGAAATGAGTGTGAGCAAGCTCTGGGAGATGGTGAAGGACAGGGAAGCCTGGTGAGCTGCTGTCCATGGGGTGGCAAAGAGTCCGACATGACTGAGCGACTGAACAACAACACAAAAGGACGTGCAGGTTATGGTGCAGTTAGCTGCCACCACCATCCTTCTCCAGAACTAAGTCTTCAGCTGTTGCCTCTGCCCAGAGAGCTCTTTGGCCTCTTAGCTGGGCTAACTCCTAGTAACTGTCAAGTCTCAACTGAAGTGCCACCTCCTCCAGGAAGACTTCTCCGATAGCCCCATTAAACATGTAACTCCCTATTTCCCCCTTCCCCAGCCCTTGGCACTCACCATTCTATATTCTGTCTCTATGACTTTGACTACTGTAGGTACCTCATGTAAGAGCGGAGTTATACACTATTGGCATTTTTTTGGACTGGCTTATTTCACGCAACATCGTGTCTTCCAGGTCCATCTGTGTTATAGTATACACCAGAGCTCATTCCTTTTAAAGGCTGAGTCATATTCAATTATGCACACACCACATTTTATCTGTTCGTCTATCACTGGATATGTGTGTTGCTTCCCTCTTTTGCTAAATGGTGAACAGTGCTGCTGTGAGTATGAGTGTGCAGATATGTGTTCCTGCTTTCAATTGTTTGGGGATGTATACCCAGAAGTAGAATGACTGGATCATAAAGTAATTCTGTTCTTAATTTACTTATTTTTAATTGAAGGATAATTGCTTTACAATATTGTGTTCATTTTTGTCATACAGCAACATGAATCTGCCATAGGGACACGTGAATCATATAGTAATTCTGTTTTCAGTACTTTTAGAAACTGCTAGACTATCTCCCACAGCTGCTGAACCATTTTACATCCTCACCAACAGTGCATGAGGGTCCCAGTTCCTCCACATTGTCCCCATCGCTAGATATTTCCAGTTTGTTTGATAGTCATCATCCTAATGGATGTGAGGTGGGATCTCATTTAGCTTTTGATTTGCACTTTCCTGATGGTTATATTGAGCATTTTCTCCATTGCTTATTAATCATTTGTGTCTTTTTTTGAAAAATGTCTACTTGCGTCCTCTGCCCATTTTTTATTGGGTTGTTTGGTTTTTTTGTTGTTGAGTCATAGTTCTTTATATATTCTGGTTATTAACCCATTATCAGATATATGACTTGTGAAGACTTTCCCTGCTTTCATAGATTGCCTTTCACTCTGGTAATAGTGTCCTTTGACACGCAAAATGTTTTCATTTTTATGTAGTTCAATGTATCGATTGTGCCCTTTGTTGCCTGTGCTTCTTAATCAGTCTTGCTTTGAAATCTACCTGTTCCCTCCACCTAGAATGTTCTTCCTTCACCTCTTAGCTGGGCTAACTTCCAGTAACTGCCAAGTCTCAACTGAAATGCCGCCTCCTCCAGGAAGTTTTCTCTGATAGCCCCAGCCTGGGATAGGTGCCCTTCCTCATGTTCCCAGGGATGAGGGGCTTCCTTCAATTGGAATATTTATTCAATCATATTATAACTGACCTTTCCACGAATATATACATAGGCCCCTGGACTTTGAGTTCTGTCAGGACAGGATTTTATTTTCTAATTCATTAGCCAGGTGCAGTGTTACATGGCATAGGGAAGGCTCTCAATCAATATTTGTTGATAGAAATAAGTTAATTTTGTGGCTCCAGATGTTTTTCTTTGTAAAGACCTCTTACATAAGAAAGTGTCTCATAAATCCTCCCCTGATAGAAATTCTATTTCCATGTTTATATTAACAAAGAATATCCATGACAGAAACAGTGAGGTTGTCAAATAAATGCTTCTTCTATATCCCAACAGCATCCACAGTCATGCCATCTGCCACCATGGTAAGTTTGCTTGGAGATTCCAAGACAGAATAACCAGCTTCTGTCCCCTTTCCTGGGATCCACAGCCCACAGACTCAGTTCAGTTCAGTTCAGTTCAGTCGCTCAGTCGTGTCTGACTCTTTGCGACCCTGTGAATTGCAGCACTCCAGGCCTCCCTGTGCATCACCAAATCCCGGAGTCCACCCAAAACCATGTCCATTGTGTCGGTGATGCCATCCAACCATCTCACTCTCTGTTGTCCCCTTCTCCTCCAGCCGTCAATCTTTCCCAGCGTCAGGGTCTTTTCAAATGAGTCAGCTCTTCAAATCAGGTAACCAAAGTATTGGAGTTTCAGCTTCAACATCAGTCCCTCCGATGAACACCCAGGACTGATCTCCTTTAGGATGGACTGGTTGGATCCCCTTGCAGTCCAAGGGACTCTCAAGAGTCTTCTCCAACACCACAGTTCAAAAGCATCAATTCTTTGGTGCTCAGCTTTCTTTATAGTCCAACTCTCACATCCATACATGATTACTGGAAAAATCATAGCCTTGATGAGACTGACCTTTGTTGGCAAAGTAATGTCTCTGCTTTTTACTATGCTGTCTAGGTTGGTCATAAATTTCTTTCCAAGGAGCAAGTGTCTTTTAATTTCATGGCTGCAGTCACCAACCACAGTGACTTTGGAGCCCAGAAAAATAAAGTCTGACACTGTTTCCACTGTTTCCCCATCTATTCACCATGAAGTGATGGGACCAGATGCCATGATCTTCGTTTTCTGAATGTTGAGCTTTAAGCCAACTGTTTCCACCCTCCTCTTTCACTTTCTTCAAGAGGCTCTTTAGTTCTTCTTCACTTTCTGCCATAAGGGTGGTGTCATCCGCATATCTGAGGTTATTGATATTTCTCCCGGCAGTCTTGATTCCAGCTTGATTCTTGCTTCCTCCAACCCAGGCTTTCTCATGATGTACTCTACATAAAAGTTAAATAAGCAAGGTGACAGTATACAGCCTTGACGTACTCCTTTTCCTATTTGGAACCAGTCTGTTGTTCCATGTTCAGTTCTAACTGTTGCTTCCTGACCTGCATATAGATTTCTCAAGAGGCAGGTCAGATGGTCTGGTATTCCCATCTCTTGAAGAATTTTCCACAGTTTACTGTGATCCACACAGTTAAACGCTTTGGCATAGTCAATAAAGCAGAAATAGATGTTTTTCTGAAACTTTCTTGCTTTTTCCATGATCCAGCAGATGTTGGCAATTTGATCTCTGGCTCCTCTGTTTTTTCTAAAACCAGCTTGAACATTTGGAAGTTCACAGTTCACATATTGCTGAAGCCTGGCTTGGAGGATTTTGAACATTACTTTACTAGCATGTGACATGAGTGCAATTGTGCGGTAGTTTGAGCATTCTTTTGCATTGCCTTTCTTTGGGATTGGAATGAAAACTGACCTTTTCCAGTCCTGTGGCCACTGCTAAGTTTTCCAAATGTGCTGGCATATTGAGTGCAGCACTTTCACAGCATCTTTTTTTAGTTTGAAATAGCTCAAGTGGAATTCCATCACCTCCACTAGCTTTGTTCATAATGATGCTTCCTAAGGCCCACTTAACTTCACATTCTAGGATGTCCGGCTCTAGGTGAGTGTGAGTGATCACACCTTCATGATTATCTGGGTCGTGAAGATCTTTTTTGTACAGTTCTTCTGTGTATTCTTGCCAGCTCTTCTTAATATCTTCTGCTTCTGTCATGTCCCTACCATTTCTGTCCTTTATTGAGCCCATCCTTGCATGAAATGTTCCCTTGCTATCTCTAATTTTCTTGAAGAGATCTCTAGTCTTTCCCATTCTATTGTTTTCCTCTATTTCTTTGCATTGATTGCTGAAGAAGGCTTTCTTATCTCTCCTTGCTATTCTTTGGAACTCTGCATTCAGATGGGTATATCTTTTTTTTTCTCCTTTGCTTTTCACTTCTCTTCTTTTCACAGCTATTTGTAAGGACTCCTCAGACAGCCATTTTGCTTTTTTGCATTTCTTTTCCATAGGGATGGTCTTGATCCCTGTCTCCTGTACAGTGTCACGAACCTCCGTCCATAGTTCATCAGGCACTCTGTCTATCAGATCTAGACCTTTAAATCTATTTCTCACTTCTACTGTATAGTCATAATGAATTTGATTTAGGTCATACCTGAATGGTCTAGTGGTTTTCCCCACTTTCTTCAATTTAAGTCTGAATTTGGCAATAAGGAGTTTGTGATCTGAGCCACAGTCAGCTCCTGGTCTTGTTTTTGCTGACTGTATAGAGCTTCTCCATCTTTGGCTGCAAAGGATATAATCAATCTGATTTTGGTGTTGTCCATCTGGTGATGTCCATGTGTAGAGTCTTCTCTTGTGTTGTTGGAAGAGGGTGTTTGCTATGACTAGTGTGTTCTCTTGGCAAAACTCTATTAGCCTTTTCCCTGCTTCATTCTGTACTCCAAGGCCAAATTTGCCTGTTACTCCAGGTGTTTCTTGACTTCCTACTTTTGCATTCCATATAATGAAAAGGAGAGTGAAAAAGTTGGTTTAAAGCTCAACATTCAGAAAACTAAGATCATGGCATCTGGTCCCATCATTTCATGGGAAAAAGATGGGGAAACAGTGGAAACAGTGTCAGACTTTATTTTGGGGGGCTCCAAAATCACTGCAGATGGTGATTGCAGCCATGGAATTAAAAGATGCTTACTCCTTGGAAGGAAAGTTATGACCAAACTAGATAGCATATATCAAAAGCAGAGACATTACTTTCCCAACAAAGGTCTGTCTAGTCAAGGCTATGGTTTTTCCAGTGGTCATGTATGAATGTGAGAGTTGGACTGTGAAGAAAGCTGAGCACCAAAGAATTGGTGCTTTTGAACTGTGGTGTAAGAGAAGACTCTTGAGAGTTCCTTGGACTGCAAGGAGATCCAACCAGTCCATCCTACAGGAGATCAGTCCTGGGTGTTCATTGGAAGGACTGATGCAAAAGCTGAAACTCCAATACTTTGGCCACCTCATGCAAAGAGTTGACTCATTGGAAAAGACTCTGATGCTGGGAGGGATTGGGGGCAGGAGGAGAAGGGGACGACCGAGGATGAGATGGCTGGATGGCATCACCGATTAGATGGACGTGAGTTTGAGTGAACTCCAAGAGTTGGTGATGGACAGTGAGGCCTGGCGTGCTGCAATTCATGGGGTCGCAAAGAGACACGACTGAGCAACTGAACTGAACTGAACTGATAATGAAAAGGAAGTCTTTTGGGGGTGTTAGTTCTAGAAGGTCTTGTAGGTCTTCACAGAACCATTCAACTTCAGCTTCTTCAGTGTTACTAGTTGGGGCATAGGCTTGGACTACAGTGATATTGAATAGGTTTGCCTTGGAAACGAACAGAGATCATTCTGTCGTTTTTGAGATTGCATCCAAGTACTGCATTTTGGACTCTTGTTGACTATGATGGCTACTTCATTTTTTCTGAGGGATTCTTGCCCACAGTAGTAGATATAAAGGTCATCTGAGTTAAATTCACCCATTCCAGTCCATCTTAGTTTACTGATTCCTAGAATGTCAGTGTTCACTCTTGCCATCTCCTGTTTGACCACTTTCCATTTGCCTTGATCCAAAGACCTAACATCCCAGGTTCCTATGCAATATTGCTCTTTACAGCATCGAACCTTGCTTCTATCACCAGTCCCATCCACAACTGGGTGTTGTTTTTGCTTTGGCTCCATCCCTTCATTCTTTCTGGAGTTATTTCTCCACTGATCTCCAGTAGCACATTGGGCACCTACTGACCTGGGGAGTTCATCTTTCAGTGTCCCATCTTTTTGCCTTTTCATACTGTTCATGGGGTTCTCGAGGCAAGAATACTGAAGTGGTTTCCATTCCCTTCTCCAGTGGACCACATTCTGTCAGACCTCTCCACTATGACCTCCATCTTGGGTGACCCCACACGGCACAGCTTACCACAGACCATGGACCACATAGACAAGGGTGTGGTCTGTGTGACCAGATTGGCTAATTGTCTGTGATTATGGCTTCAGTCTGTCTGCCCTCTGATCCCTCAACCATCTATTTTATTGATGGGAAAATTAAGTCTCAAAAGGAGAAAGGGAATTGCCCCAGTGATTCCAGCAGTGATAATAATATACTGCAAAAATCCTGCCCTGTTCTCCCTGAAAGGTGCCCCCTTTTGTTGGACTTCATACAGAATTTGGGGAAATCTAGTGGCTGTGGCATAGACAAGGCTGCGTGTCCGCTACCCTGTTTCTTCTTCCCAAATACATCCTGGTCCATATTTCCCAGTACCCCTTGCAATTCAGTGGAAGACCACGGGACTGAATTATAGCCAGTGGCACATGGGCAGGGAGAATGGACGTTGCTCTAGTCCTTAAAATCATCCTTTCCCTTCACCTTTCCAGGTGCCTTGGCAGCCATATGTTTAAGATAATAATGTCACAGGATGGAATAAACCTCATAGCATGAAAATAATTCCTTCAAAGGCCCTGAATTCCCATGTCCAAGAACCTTGATGGCCCTTGCGTTTGGACTTGAATAGGCTTGTTGTTGTTCAGTCACGAAGTCATGTCCGACCCTCTATGGCCCCAAAGACTGCAGTGCATCAGGCCCCCCTGCCCTTCACTATCTCCTGGAGTTTGCTCAGACTCACGTGCATTGAGTCAGTGATGCCACCCAACCATCTCATTCTCTGTTGTCCCCTTCTCCTTCTGCCTTCAATCTTTCTCACCATCAGGGTCTATTCTAATGAGTCAGCTCTTCACATCAGGTGGCCAAAGTTTTGGAGCTTCAGCTTTAGCATCAGCCCTTCCAACGTATATTCAAGGTTGATTTCCTTTAGGATTGAAGGGTTTGATCTCCTTGCAGTCCAAGGGACTCAAGAGTCTTCTCCAACAGCACAGTTCAAAAGCATCAATTCTTCACATTCAGCCTTCTTTATAGACCAGAGGTGTTGTTACATTATCTGCAGCCCAGGAGAAAAACTAGATTCAGGGATCCCATATTTTCAGAGAAGAAATCATACAAAGTGATTGGAGGCTGGTGAGTCTACTTATAATTTAAGTGAACAAGCTCCATATCCTACCATAAAGTAGTATTTTATGTGCAAATAAAATATTTAATAACTTAATGTGCAATGATGTACATGCTTTGAGGCAGATGGTAACATATTCTGAAGATGTTTAGCAGGAGTTCTTTATTTAGATAAAAATCTAGAGTGATGAAAATCTAGAGTGGACTAGCAGTTATTGTTTTTCCAGGAACCCTTTGCTTCACCTCAAAAAATATGGACAAAAGGGCTTCTATAAAAGTAAATTTAAACTGACCTTTTCTCTTCCTATCTGGGTCCTGTCTCTATTTCAGGGTTCCCTTGCCCATGAAATGTAACAGCCTCACCTTACCAGCAAGACTTTTCGAAATGACAAAGTGTTCATCAAAATTAAACTCTTCTTTGTAGCAACATGTAAGGACCTAGGAATTATCACACTGAGTGAAGTAAGTCAGATAAAGGAAAATATCATATGATATCACTTACATGTGGAATCAAAAAAATGGTACAAATGAACTTATTTATGAAACAGAAATAGAGTCACAGGTGTAGAAAACAAACTTATGGTTTCCAAGGGGAAAAGGGTGGGGAGGGATAAATTGGGAGATTGGGATTGACATATACACATGACTATGTACCATATATATATATATATATATATAAAGTAGATAACTAATAAGGACTTACTGTGTAACACAGGGGACTTTACTCAGTACTCTGTAATGACCTGTATGAGAAAATAATGTAAAAAAAGGTGGATGTATGTATATATCTATAACTGATTCTTTACCATATACCTGAAACTAACACACCATTGTAAATCAACTATGCACCAATAAAATTTTTAAAAAACATCAAAACCAATACAGTATTGTAAAGTAAAAAATAAGTAAAAATAAAAATTAAAAAAAAAAAGAAAAAAAAACAAACATCGAATTCTGTCCTAGGTTTGTCCAGTTAAAAGTGGTGACATCCTTTCCGTTTTTTTTTTTTTTTTTTCTTTTTTACCAAAGCTGAATCAAAGTGTTAATTCTTAATTTCAATCTCTGACTTTGAGAATATCATTTTCATGAGTGCTAGAGAGTAAAAAGTCAATGCTTAAACAAACTCAAGGGACAAACTCTGTTAGCAAAGTTGCAGACTCTGTCAGCAGCGGCATACGGATACAGACCTTTTCTAATGATCTCTTGTGTTACTAAAATCACCTCCATTTTTAAGGGACTTGATCAGTGGCACAGAGCTCTCTGCTGTGGAGCTGAATTTAATCCCCATATGCAGAGAGGTAAACCAGGTGGGAGGGAGCTCTGCCCATTATGCAGTTAATTCAGTTCCGCTCATCCCTACTGGGCAGCAACTATATGTCAGGTCACTCAAGGGATTCACTCATGATCTATTCAGGGAGGAGACACACAGTGTTGCTGACTTGGTGCTGTAGAGAAGAGACTTAAGCTGAGCCTGTCCGTGGGCAGACACCGCTCCAAGCGCTGTACCTGTGCCATCTCATTTAACCTTCAGGACAGATGGCAGGCTGCATCCTATCAGGACTATTTGGCAGCTGAGAAAGAGACACACAGTGAAGTCACTTGGAGTCATTATTCAAATTCTGGAAGTCAGATCTGGGGCCCATACTCATAAACTGTAGCCATGCCTCTGGGTGCTGGAAGCATGGGTGATATGGCCTCTGAGAAGGCAGTCACCCCAAGTTGGGTGGAGACTGGGCATTCAGGAAGGCTTCCTGGAGGTGAGAGGCCTGTACAGAGCAGTATAGACAGAATAGAAATTAACCAAGGGTGAAAAGATGTTCTAGGCTGAGGGAATAGTGTATTCCATGACAGAGAGGTCAGTATCTGTGCGAGGGCTCTTCAAGAAATAGAACAAATATGAATGTTTCCATGTACTGGTTATTTCCTTTTATTATTTATTATTTATGAAGTGAAGTGAAGTTGCTCAGTCGTGTCCGACTCTTTGCGACCCCATGGACTGTAGCCTACCAGGCTCCTCTGTCCATGGGATTTTCCAGGCAATAGTCCTGGAGTGGATTGCCATTTCCTTCTCCAGGGAATCTTCCCAACCCAGGGATCGAACCTGGGTCTCCCGCATTGTAGACAGACGCTTTACCATCTGAGCCACCAGAGGAGAGAGGAAGAGAGAATGAGAAATTGGCTTTAGGGCCAAGAAGTCCCACCAGAAAGCCAGCAGTATAATCCAGTCTGAATCTGAAGGCTTAAGAACACGGGATCTGATGATGTAAATCCCAGTCTAAGGGCAGAAGTTGGCGAGATGTCCTAGCTCAGTGAGACAGGAAAAGAAGGGACAAATTCCTCCTTCTTCCACCTTTTATTCTGTTCAGACCCTCAGGGGATTGGATGATGCTCCCAACTCACCCCACCTTATCTCCCCGCAACCCCGCACTAGTTGAGAGGTTTGCTTTCCTGAACCCACCCACTCAAATGCTAAGCTCACCCGGAAACACCCTCACAGTCACAGCCAGAAACAATGGGGTGTGGGGAGTTTTATTGACCGAGTTGTGCACTTGTGGGACCCTAGTTCCCCAAATGGGGATCAAACCTTCACACCCCTGGACTAGAAGCCTAGATAGAAGTGCCGGGACCATCAGGGAAGTCCTCAGAAACAATGTTTAATCTGGACACCAGGTGGCCCCCTCAAGTTGACACATAATATTAACCACCCCAGCATCATCATCCCTTCTAGTGGTGGAAGGGAAGGTGGTGGAACATCAAAATATGATATATCCATACAGTGGAATATTTTTCAGCCCTAAAATGGATACATTTCCGCTTCTACAGTCTGATGGACCTTGGTAATACATGCTGAGTGAAAGAAAGCAGTCACAAAAGGTCACATATTGTGTGATTCCATTTCTATGGAATGTCCAAACTAGGAAAATCAAGCCAGCCAACTCTGTGCGACCCCATAGATGGCAGCCCACCAGGCTCCCCCTTCCCTGGGATTCTCCAGGCAAGAACACAGGAGTGGGCTGCCATTTCCCTCTCCAAAGCATGAAAGTGAAAAAGTCAAAGTGAAGTCACTAATGTGTCCGACTCCTAGAGACCCCATGGACTGTAGCCTACCAGGCTCCTCTGTCCATGGGATTTTTCCAGGCAAGAGTACTGGAGTGGGGTGCCATTGCCTTCTCCATCCTAAAGGAAATCATCCCTAAATATTCATTGGAAGAACTGAGGCTGACGCTGAAGCTCCAATACTTTGGCCACCTGATGGGAAGAGCCGACTCACTGGAAAAGATCCTGATGCTGGGGAAGATTGAGGGCAAGAAGAGAAGGGGGCGAAGGAGGATGAGATGGTTGGATGGCATCACGGACTCAATGGACATGAGTTTGAGCAAACTCTGGGTGATGATGAAGGACAGGGAAGCCTGGCAGGCGGCAGTCCATGGGGTTGCAGAGAGTTGGATGTGACTTAGTGACTGAACAACAACAAGCAGAGATAGAAGGCAGGTTAGTGGTTGCTAGAGGCTGGGGGAGCATAGCATCAGGAGGGTTTGCTAATGGATATGGGGGTTCTTTGCAGGGAGGGTAACAGAAAGGTTCTGAATTAGAAAGTGGTGATGGTTATACAAGGGTGAATCTACTAAAAACTACTGATTGTACACTTTCAAATAGCAAAGCCTATGTTACGTGAATTATATCGCAATAAAACTCTAAAAACAAATACAAGAAACTATTATGAGAGATACTGAGTAAACACATAAATTGAAGTAGCCTAACAGGAGCATGGCGGATCATACAGGGGAAGGGATAATAAAGTATAGGGGTAGCAGGAGGGCTAACTCATTTGAAAAGACCCTGATGCTGGGAAAGATTGAAGGCGGGAGGAGAAGGGGACGACAGAGTTTGGATGGCATCGCTGACTCAATGGACATGAGTTTGAGTAAACTCTGGGAGCTAGTGACGGACAGGGAGGCCTGGCCTGCTGCAGTTCATGGGGTTGCAAAAGAGTCAGACACGACTGAGCGACTGAACTGAACTGAACTGAGCAGGAGGGCAGGGACATCCCCTGATCGGGGCTGCTGCGGCTGAACATTGAAAGATGAGTATGAGTTTATCCCACTGTGAGAACAGCCCAAGCAAAGACTTGGCCAGCTGCTCAGTGCGGCCGGAGTGGGGCGGGGCATTGGGAGAACCTGGAGTGGGGCTGGAGAGGGAAGTGTCAGGCTGCTGAGATCAGAGACGGATCACCCAGCCCCAGGCCAATATTTTAATTTAGTCATTCCTATAACTGCAGTCAGGGGGTCTCCCTGCTTGACTGCTGGCTCCAGGAGAACAGATACGGGTATGACTTGTTCTCAACTGTTGGCCCAGCAGCCAGCCCAGTGCACCCCAGGAGGAAGCTTCTGGAACTTACTCTCGTTGTCCACCTTGCTAGCCTTTCGTGGGCTCTGCCAGCTGCCCTGCTGCCCTGGGTACCTGCTCCACATGTCCCAATACATCAGACCGTGCATCACTGAAGCCGTTGCATCGAGGCAGATGCTTTCTTCTAAGGCCTGACGGCAAATGGACTCTAACGCAGGAACCCAGCCTCAGATGCCCAGCACTCCCACATGCCGAGGCAGGAAGTGAAATTCACATGAGATGCAATCACGAGGCAGATGCAGAATTCTCTAATTCAAGCCAACCGCTCCTCCAAGGTCAAAATCCCACTGTACCCAGACTCTGCAGCCATCTCCGGCTGAAACAATCAGGGGGCGAAATACCCCTGACTTGTTCATGCAGAACAGATTTGTCTCCTAAACAAATACCAATCAGCCAAACAGCCCAGAGTTAAATACACTGACCTCGCGATAAACTTAAATAAGCCGTCGGGTTTGGACTCGTGGGTGGGGGACTCTCCCAGGGTTCTTTCCAGAGAGAGGAAGAGAGAAGTCTGGTAAGATCCGATGCTTTACCAGGGTCGCTGTCCATGCCCTGAATTTCTGATTGAGGGATGTGGTGGGCTCCGAACTCAGGAAGCCCCCACCCCTACGCAGGGGAGCAGCCTAAGCGTGGAGTTCAGCAGATGGGAACACACTCACCTGCTCCAGCCCTCCTGTTTTCTGAGAAAGCCAGGCTGCTCTGGGCTAGGGTGGAGCAGGCTCAGGCCCAAGGGGTTAGAGACTAAGGACAGTGTCTCAGGCCCCATTGCATCCCATGCAGACCTCTCCATAGATTAAGAGTAGCGGTGACATCTACTAATTTTGTCACCATTGCACACATCAACCCTTAAAGTTCAGTTCAGTTCAGTCATTCAGTTGTATCCAACTCTTTGCAACCCTATGGGCTGCAGCACGCCAGGCCTCCCTGTCCATCATCAACTCCCAGAGTTTACTCAAACTCCTGTCCATTGAGTTGGTGATGCCATCCAACCATCTTATCCTCTGTCGTCCCCTTCTCCGCCTGCCTTCGATCTTTCCCAGCATCAGGGTCTTTTCAAGAGTCAGTTCTTCACATCAGGTGGCCAAAATATTGGCGTTTCAGCTTCAGCATCAGCCCTTCCAATGAACACCCAGGACTGATTTCCTTTAGGATGGACTGGCTGGATCTCCTTGCAGTCCAAGGGACTCTCAAGAGTCTTCTCCAATACCACAGTACAAAAGCATCGATTCTTCTGCACTCAGCTTTCTTTATAGTCCAACTCTCACATCCATACATGACTACTGGGAAAACCATAGCTTTGACTAGATGGACCTTTGTTGGCAAAGTAATGTCTCTGCTTTTTAATATGCTGTCTAGGTTGGTCATAACTTTCCTTCCAAGGAGTAAGCGTCTTTTAATTTCATGGCTGTAGTCACCATCTGCAGTGATTTTCAGTTCAGTTCAGTTCAGTCGCTCAGTCATGTCCGACTCTTTGCGACCCCATAAATTGCAGCACTCCAGGCCTCCCTGTCCATCACCAACTCCCGGAGTTCACCGAGACTCATGTCCATCGACTCGGTGATGCCATCCAGCCATCTCATCCTCTGTCGTCCCCTTCTCCTCCTACCCCCAATCCCTCCCAGCATCAGAGTTTTTTCCAATGAGTCAACTCTTCGCATGAGGTGGCCAAAATACTGGAGTTTCAGCTTTAGCATCATTCCTTCCAAAGAAATCCCAGGACTGATCTCCTTTAGAATGGACTGGTTGGATCTCCTTGCAGTCCAAGGGACTCTCAAGAGTCTTTTCCAACACCACAATTCAAAAGCATCAATTCTTCTGCACTCAGCTTTCTTCACAGTCCAACTCTCACATCCATACATGACCACAGGAAAAACCATAGCCTTGACTAGATGGACCTTTGTTGGCAAAGTAATGTCTCTGCTTTTCAATATGCTGTCTAGGTTGGTCATAACTTTCCTTCCAAGGAGTGTCTTTTAATTTCATGGCTGCAATCACCATCTGCAGTGATTTTGGAGCCCCAAATAAAGACTGACACTGTTTCCACTGTTTCCCCATCTATTTGCCATGAAGTGATGGGACCAGATGCCATGATCATAGTTTTCTGAATATTGAGTTTTAAGCCAATTTTTTCACTCTCCTCTTTCACTTTCATCAAGAGGCTCTTTAGTTCTTCTTTGCTTTCTGCCCTTAAGGTTAGGTATTGTTATTATTTCCCCTTTACAGATGAAGAAACGGAGGCAACTTGCACAAGGTACTACACCAAGCAAGTGACTGAAAAGAGATTCTAATCCGGGTCTGTCTAACTCTATAGCCTGGGTTGTTGTTGTTTAGTCGCTAAGTCATGTCCGACTCTTTTGCGACCCTTGTGGACTGTAGCATGCCAGGCTCCTCTATCCATGGGATTTCCCAGGCAAGAATACTGGAGTCAGTTGCCATTTCCTTCACCAGGGGATCCTCCTAACCCAGAGATCCAACCTGTGTCTCCATTGACAGGTGGTTTCTTTACCACTGAGCCACCTGGGAAGCCCATAGCCTGGGTACTAACCATTAATGTGATGCTTCCTGCTAGCAGGCCAGCAGTCCCAGTTTGCATGGGACTAGGGAGATTCTAGGGCACCAAACTTTCAGGGCTAAAACTGGTTGTCCCAGGCAAACTGGGATGGTGGTTTATTGTGATGGGCTGAATAGTATTAATAGCACCTCCCATTCAAAGATGTTCACATTCTAATCCCTGAAGATTATGAATGGCAAAGGGGACTATGCAGACATGCCTAAACTGAGGATCTTGAGATCCTCAGGATAACTCCGGAATAACCCTTATAGTTAGGTATTGTCACTATTCCCACTTTACAGATGAAGAAACTGAGGCAACTTGCAGAAGATACTACACTCGTAAGTGCATAGGCTAACTCCAGGAGTTATCCTGGATTATCAGGGTGGGGCCAGTATCATCACAAGAGTCCTTATAAGTGGGAAGCAAGAGCATTCGTCAGGAAAAAGACAATGTCACAACAGAAGTAGAGTTTGGAGTGATGCAGTGAAGGCGAGGAGAGGGGTGCAAGGCAAGGTACTCAGGCGGTCTCTAGAAGCTGGAAAAGCCAAAGGACTGAGTCTCCCTGGGATCCTCCCGAAGGAGCCAGTTCTGCCAAAACCTTGACTTTAGCCCAGTGAGACCCCCAGGGGACTTCTGACTTCCAGAACAGTAAAATAATAACCATATGTTGCTATAGTAGCAATAGGAAAACTGACACAGACTCCCCAGTTGCCTCCAGGCACTGGCCTTGCCACTCTGTCTTATTTGCTTCTTCCAGGAGAAGGAGCAAACACTGGCTGACCAACTATGTTGTCAGGCCCTGAAACAGTCTCACTCATTCTTTCTTTTTTATTTTTTAAAGATTTTATTTACTTATTTTGACATGGACCATTAAAAATGACCCAGGTGGCTCAAAGAATCTGCCTGCAATGCAGGAGACCTGGGTTCAAGCCCTGGGACGGGAAGATCCCCTGGAGAAGGGCATAGCAACCTACTCCAGTATTCTTGCCTGGAGAATTCCAGGGACAGAGGAGCCTGATGGACTACAATCCATGGACTCGAAAGAGTCAGACACAACTGAGTGACTAACACACACACACATTTTAAAAGACTTCATTGAATTTGTTACAATATTGCTTCTGTTTCACCTTCTATTTTTTGGCAGCGAGGCATATGGGATCTTACCTCCCTGACCAGGGATCGAACCCTCACCCCCTGCATTGGAAGGCAAAGTTTTAACCACTGGGTCACCAGGGAAGGCCCTCATTCATTCTTTCTTGCATCGTCTCATGAACACCTGTGGACAAGTGTGAACATGTTATTATTATGAGTCTCTGCTTACAGATGAAAAGACTAGGCAGGAACCAATGAAGTGGGTTTTGGAGAAGCACATTCCTGAATCTGGCAGTCTGCCCAGGCTCTGAATTTCACACCTGAGCCCCATCCTAGAGCTTGGGGCCCTCTCTACTCCTGGGCTGCTCCTGTTCATTCATTCATTCTGCAAACACTGAGCTGGCAAGTTGATGCCAGAACAGCCCCAGCCACTGAGAATTCAGAGACAAGCACCACATACACCTTGTCCACAAGAACCTCACCGTCTAAGAGGCCAACGGTCCCCAAAGTGGGAAAATGCACAGCCCTGCACAGTGACGCTGGGGTGCAAGAAAATGGGTCTAAATTGCTACTTCTGTGGATTCTCACCTAAGAGTTATCGGGACTTAGGAAGTTAAGCTCTACTGCATTTAATAGGCGGGTCAGTATTGGTGCCCAGAAGCCCACCTGGATCTGGTGGGTTCACGCGAGCAACCCACAGAAACGAGGGCTTGTCACCTGGCGGAATGTGCTGAGGTTGGGGAGGGGATTTGTAATGGGGCTGGTTCCTCCCGCAGTTTGTCCAGCACAGTGCAGTGTGGTTATCTGCACCGGGTAAAGTGGGTTTGCAACTTTATATTATTCTGCTAATTACATGAACTTTAACAAGGACACACAGCTGAACAATTCCTGCAGAGAAGCCACAGATGGAAGACAATGCGACATGTAAGCCTGAGCAGGCCAGGAAACAACAGATCTGACGCCACTTCCCCTCCAGTACGAACTCTCTCTCCTCTCAGACTAAAAACCCTGACATTTAATCAGAGGCAACGGAAAAGGGAGAGAGAAAAAGAGAGAGAGTTAGAGAAATTCATCAGAAGAATAAGCTAAATATGGACCCCTGCCCTCTATTAACAACACATTTCTCTGAATGATTATATATTGTGCCTGGAGATATTAACCACAGGTTTTATACAGTAAGATATGTTTTTTTTTAAAAAAGCACCCAAAAGATTATGAATAATTTTTGTTTTAGCACTGGGAATGAAGAGAATAAAAATATACTTTTAAGAAATGTTATTTAATAGCTTTAAAAATCCATTTCAAAATTTCTCTCTTCCTGTAAGATTTTAACATTAATTATATATTTAGTTATTATACACACATAATTTATAAATATAGATGGAGTGCCTGCTCTTTGCATGTAGAAGCATGCTTTCTGGGGTAAACAAATTTTTTAAGTGAAGACAAGAGTGATAGAGGTGAGGGGCATGTCAACCACGAAGTTGATAAAATGTTACCGATGCCTGTTTAGCAAAGTCAGCTGCCTACACTCCGTTCCCTTCTAAGCCAAGAAAACCCTGTGTGTTCTCTCTAGGTGTCAATGTGCCTTCTCATTTCTCAGTCTCTTTTGCAGTCAGAGGTCCTCATGTGATAGTCTTCCGGCCAATGGCAAGTGTTCTGATTATCAATCGCAGTGCAGGAAAACCAACCCCGAAGCTAATAGCAATCGTGGTCTATTTCCTTTATGATCCGAAGGTGGGCAGGCCTCATCTTTGCTCCAGGGGCACGAGGAGCCATCTCCAAGATGGCTCACCCATCCGACTGGCAAGCTGGTGCTGGCTGTGGTCTGGAAACTGTAGGCTGGGGGCCTCGGTTCCTCTCCATGTGGGCTTCTCTGTGGGGTGACTTGGTCTTCCTCACAGCATAGTGGCCTTGTTCAGAGAGACAGAGAGGATTCTAAGACATAGGAAATGGAAACTGGCACTTCCTTAAAACCTGGACCTGGAAACCAGCTCGGCACCTCTGCTGCTATATTCTGTTGGTCAAGCAGCCCTTGAGCCATTTCATATTCAAGGCAAGAACTCAGAGACCCTGCCCCTTATGGAAGGAAGTGGCAAAGAATTTATAACCATCTTTAATCTGCCAGTACCTGGAAGCAGAGGTTGCTAAGGGTTACTGGGAAAGCTTGTACATCCTTCTCTACTGTTGCTTCCTTCTTCCTTTTCTTGGAACTCAGGTTGGTGTAGAATGCCCCTCCTGTAACCAGAAAGTGCCACATTGATGATTGCCACGCACTGGAGGGTTGGGGCGGGAGGAGCCAGAAACCCTGGGAACGTCACGAAGCTGCTGCCCCCGCCAGGAGGACAGTCCATGTCGAGGATCTTTGTGAAATGAAAGGACGTGCCCTGCCCCTTGGTTCAGCTCCTCCAGTGACATCTCAGGGACAGGCAGCTAAACAAAAAGTCCCTAAGCCAGAGCTCAGAGCTCGAGGAGCTCAGAGGACAGAAGGATGAGACGACTTTATAGGGAAGTGATGTTGGAGATCCAACCAGTCCATCCTAAAGGAAACCAGCCCTGAATATTTATTGGAAGGACTGATACTGAAGCTGAAACTCTAGTATTTTGGCCACCTGATGCGAAGAACTGACTCATTGGAAAAGACCCTAATGCTGGGAAAGATTGAAGGTGGGAGGAGAAGGAGATGACAGAGGATGAGATGGCATCACCAACTCAGTGGACACGAGTTTGAGTAAACTCCAGGAGTTGGTGATGGACAGGGAGGCCTGGCATGCTGCAGTCCATGGGGTCACAAAGAGCTGGACACGACTGAGCGACTGAACTGAGCTGAACTTATGTTGGAGTCAAGACTTGAGAGGTGAGTAGACGGCGGAAGATTTCCTGTGTCAGAGATACAGAGGGATACCCTTCACTGTGGCTGCCAACCAAAGCTCCACTGCCTGAGTTGCAGCCCCTGGGGAAAACCGTCTTCCAGGATCCCTCACTTGTTCTCAGCCCCCTGAGACCTCCTTCTCCTCCAGTGCCCTCAAGCCCACCCCTGGCATCTGCTCACGCCCACTCCCCCTACCCCCAAGACTGTTTCAACAGCATAAGCACTAGGCAAGGAGTCATTTAGAAAAGAGAACAAAATGGGCACCAGGCACCTTCTAGGAACCAGGTTCTGGGCTCTGTTTCATGCTTGCTATCATCTCTTTTAACTCTTGCAACCACCCTGAGAATAGGACACATATCCCCACTTTACATGGGCAGGGGAAACCAAGGCTCAGAGAGGTTAAAGACATAACCCAGGTAGTCAAGGTAGTTACGGTTTTTCCAGAGGTCGTGTACGGATGTGAGAGTTGGACTATAAAGAAGGCTGAGCACTGAAGAACTGATGCTTTCGAACTGTGGTGCTGGAGAAGACTCCTGAGAGTCCCTTGGACAGCAAGGAGATCAAACCAGTTCATCCTAAAGGAAATCTCGCCTGAATATTCACTGGAAGGACTGATGCTGATGTTGAAGCTCCAATATTTTGGCCGCCTGATGTGAAGAACCAACTCAGTAAGACCTTCATGCTGGGAAAGACCGAGGATGAAAGGAGAAGGGGGCAACAGAGGATGAGATGGTTGAACGGCATCACTGACTCAAGGGACATGCGTTTGAGCAAACTCTGGGAGACAGTGGAGGACAGGGAAGCCTGCAATCCTGCAGGACTGCGACCCTGCAGTCCATTGTATCACAAAAAGTCGGACACAACCTAGCGACCAAACAACAAAGTCACATAGCTACTAAGGGAGGAAGCTCAGTGCAGAGTTCAAGCTACCTATGTCCCTTCAATGTATGCATTCATTCCAGCTGAGAATGCACCCAATCTGCATTCAGGAGCCTTGAATTCAACTCTTATCCCAGACACCCACGCTC
Organism: Cephalophus harveyi; assembly: GCA_006410635.1. Classification (NCBI taxonomy): domain Eukaryota; kingdom Metazoa; phylum Chordata; class Mammalia; order Artiodactyla; family Bovidae; genus Cephalophus; species Cephalophus harveyi. Next base: position 1,211,156 of record SJYT01037457.1, read on the forward strand.
TATGTGGCTTAAATCACTTATTTCACCTCCTTGAGCCTCAATTTCCTCATTTCTAAGATGAGCAAGTTCTGAGGGCTGAATAGGAGCTCTCAAAGGAGGTTTGTCTCTTCAATATCCTTTGATCTTATGCAACTTCGGATAACATCAAGGTTTATAAAAACAAAGTATCATCAAACGAGCTTGTAATAAAATTCCAAAGCAATATGTAGCAGGGAAAACGGCTGTAAATCCACAGGATGTCAATTCCAAGTTGAATACAGTTTACAAGAATATGGTTCAAATATCACAAGGTCAAAACAATTTTGAGCTTTCCAGTATTTACAAACATACCTCACTTCATAAACCTTTTCAATCCACGCTGCACAATATATACAGGACCATTTTAAAATGACTCCAGTTAATTTGATGTGGCTTGAAGTGAGGTCTGTTAGAAATGTGCTACTAATTTTGGACTTTTGTGTTTAGGGGAAAATGCGATTGAAGCTTAATCCAATTTTCTAACACCCGAAAACAGCTACAAGGAAATAGACAGGCATGAAGGAACAATGGCAGAGTTGGCCCCAGAAAAGGCTCAACTCACCACTAACTTGCCCTGCTGGAATGTTCCATACCAATAAAATGTTAGCCCTTCAGGCATGAGGGAAAGTCAAGACATGAAGGTAGCTCATAATGGCGCAGGGAGCTTAGCGAGAAAAGTCAACTTAGCTGGTACAGCTGCCCTTGAGAAACTAATTCTGGGGGACATATTTGCTCTGACTAGCTGCAAGAGGACTTTCTCTGTATATCCACCTGATCTCAGAACTAGCTGACTGATGACAGTAAGATTTATCATCTGTGTGCTTGCGTGCTAAGTCACTTCAGTCGTGTCCTATTCTTTGTGACCCTATGGGCTGTAGCCCGCCAGGCTCCTCTGTCCATGGGATTCTCCAGGCAAGAACATTGGAGTGGGTTGACATGCCCTCCTCCCAGGGACCTTTCCAACCCAGGGATTGAACCCACATCTCTTATGTCTCCTGCTTTGGCAGCTGGGTTCTTTACCACTAGTGCCACTTGGGAAGCCCTACCATTTGTTAACCTGCCCCTAGTACAATGCCTAGCTAACTGTAGTCTCTTCTTTCTTCTGTATCAGCCTTATCCCATCAGTTCAGTTCAGTTCAGTTCAGTCGCTCAGTCATGTCCGACTCTTTGCGACCCCATGAGCCACAGCACGCCAGGCCTCCCTGTCCATCATCAACTCCTGGAGTCCACCCAAACCCATGTCCATCGAGTTGGTGATGCCATCCAGCCATCTCATCCAAAGTCGTCCCCTTCTCCTCCTGCCCTCAATCTTTCCCAGCATCAGGGTCTTTTCAAACGAGTCAGCTCTTCGCATCAGGTGGCCAAAGTATTGGAGTTTCAGCTTCAACATCAGTCCTTCCAGTGAACACCCAGGACTGATTTCCTTTAGAGTGGACTGGTTGGATCTCCTTGCAGTCCAAGGGACTCTCAAGAGTCTTCTCCAACACCACTGTTCGAAAGCATCAATTCTTCTGTGCTCAGCTTTCTTTATAGTACAACTCACATCCACACATGACCACTGGAAAAACCATAGCCTTGATTAGATGGATCTTTACCACTCCCTTAAATCCAGGTAGGTCTGAGCCAAATGTGGTGGTCTCATCCTCCTTGTTGTTTAGTTAATTGGTTAGCATGTGAGGCAAATTATATTTTCTGAAAATGGCTTCACCCATATAAATCCCATCCCATGTGTTGTTCTGAATATATCTTTGACACTCTTCCCATTGACAGGCAGGGGTCTTGAATTTGGGTGGGATTGTGTTTGTGGCAGAAAAATGCTGTCTGACTTCTAAAGCGAAAGTGAAAGTCATTCAGTTGTGTCTGACTCTTTGTGACCCCAAGAGATACAGTCCATGGAATCCTCCAGGCCAGAATACTGGAGTGGGTAGCCATTCTTTTTTCCAGGGTATCTTCCCAACCTAGAGATCAAACTGAGGTCTCTTGCATTGCAGGCGGATTCTTTACCAGTTGAGATACCAGCAAAGCCCTAAGGCGAAGTCATGAATAGTATTCCACCTGGTTCTCTGGGGAGGCTTGTTCTTGGAACACAGCCACCATACTTTGAGGACACCTGAGCAGCCCAAGGAGAGGTCCACATGAAGAGGATCAAGGTTTCTGGCTCACAGTCCCAACTGAGCTCGCAGTCAAAAGCTATCACTAACTTATCAGTGGTGTGAAGGTGCCATCTTGAAACTGGATTCCGTAGCTTCCAGTGGAGCCACCCCAGCTTAGGCATGGAGCAAAGTCGAGTTGCCTTTCCCAAAATGCAGATTTGAAAGCCAGATAAATGATTGTTGTGGTTATGTCACTGAATTTGGGGATGATTTCCTATGTAGCTGTCAGTCAGTCAGTTCAGTCACTCAGTCGTGTCCGACTCTTTGCGACCCCATGAATCGCAGCACACCAGGCCTCCCTGTCCATCACCAACTCCCAGAGTTCACACAGACTCACGTCCATCGAGTCCGTGATGCCATCCAGCCATCTCATCCTCTGTCGTCCCCTTCTCCTCCTGCCCCCAATCCCTCCCAGCATCAGAGTCTTTTCCAATGAGTCAACTCTTCGCATGAGGTGGCCAAAGTACTGGAGTTTCAGCTTTAGCATCATTCCTTCCAAAGAAATCCCAGGGCTGAGGTACCCAGAATAACATGTGATCTGTTCTGACAAAAAAAAAAAAAAAAAAACACAAGTGGAAGATGGAGGGAGATCGTCTGAGAAAGATTCCTTTACTCTTCAAAAGACATGCACAGGGAAGAAAAATGTCCCACTTCTGCCTCTGGACGTGGGTATGGGAGAATCTGATGTCTGGAGCTGCAGCAGCCACATTGCACCTATGAGAGGTGTTAGTGAAAATGCTGAGGATAAAGAGTAAAGAGGCAACGGAGAGGATCCGGTCTTTGTTGACATTGTTAAGCTGCTGAATTAGACAATCCTGCAACAGCCTTATCTCCAGACTCCCTTTTATGTGAGATAATAAGTTAATTATTGATTAAGCCAGTTGAGGAGGGGGTATTCTTTTCAATCAATCAATTCAGTCGCTCAGTCGTGCCTGACTCTTTGCAACCCCCGATGAACCGTAGTACGCCAGGCCTTGCTGTCCATCACCAACTCCCGGAGTCCACCCAAACCCATGTCCATTGAGCCGGTGATGCCATCCAACCATCTCATCCTCTGTCGTCCCCTTCTCCTCCTACCCTCAATCTTCCCCAGCATCAGGGTCTTTCCCAATGAGTCAGCTCTTCTCATCAGGTGTTCTCTTACGGGTAGCCAAATGCATCCTAACTTATCATGTAGTCTGTACTTTACATCATTCTATTTATTTGCAACAATAAGACTGAAAGATAAGTATTAATTCCATCAGTTATGGGCTGATGAAACAGGCTTAGTTAAGTAACTTCCCCAATATCATTTACCAGAAATGGGGGGACCAGAATTCATGCCTAGGTCTGTCTGACTCCAAAGTCTGTGCCCTCCATGACATCCCATATGTCTTTGTCTCTGCCTATTGAGACAAGCATTGACCTGGGAGTCAGGTTCCTAGAAAATTGACCTTAATTTTCTGACTTTGAGAAATCACCTAATCTCTGAGCCTGTTCTTTTATCTTAAGCCTTGCAGGGTTAATGAGAAGCCCAAGGGTTCATTTCATTTACTGTAACATGAATAATGTTTAGACACATTATACAGATACATATTTCTATCTCCTCTTCCTTATTATAAATCTCATTCTCTGTTAGCCGTTCTGCTTTAGGGCCTCAGGAAAGAGAAGAACAAGAATGCCACCTTGGAGTGAAGAGAGATTGACAGAGGAAAGCCCTAGTAGATAAGAAGGAGCATGGCAGAAAAGAAGAGAGCTCTTGAAGAGAAGAGAGGAGGAGGTGGAATGGAGAAGTGACCTGCCTGTGACCTTGAAGTAGAAATATCCACATAATTTGGAGAAACTAGAAGACAGCAGGTGCATAACCCACCGATCGAGGCAGAGCCAGAGGAGGCTGCAAACCCGCTAGGAGAGGCTGTGCCTGGCATGTGATCCAACCACCACCATGGCAGTTAAGGGCAATAGGAAGCATCGACAGAGGGCATGTCCGGACACATGACCCAAAGGAGGCACTGCTCATTCCTCATGATCAACAGAGCATCCAAAATTTCCCAAATGCCTTCAATTCAGTCATTCAGTCATATCCAACTCTTTGTGACCCCATGGACTGCAGCACACCACGCTTTCCTAGCCATCACCAACCCCTGGAGCTTACTCAAACTCATGTCTATCTAGTCAGTGATGCCATCCAACCATCTCATCCTCTGTCACCCCCTTCTTCTCTTGCCCTCTGTCTTTCCCAACATCAGGGTCTTTTCCAAAGAGTCAGCTCTTCACATCAGGTGGCGAAAGTATTAGAGCTTCAGCTTCAGCACCAGTCCTTCCAATGAATATTCAGGACTGATTTCCTTTAGGGTTGACTGGTTTGATCTTACAGTCCAAGGGACTCTCAAGAGTCCTCTCCCAAATGCCTTGGTGAGAGGCAGAAAGGACAAGGGGACCTGTTGAGGCTCAAGTCAGAAGGAAGGAGCCACAGAATACAGAGATCTGAGAGCAGAAGTACAGCGCCAACACCATTTGCAATGTGTGCCCAGATGATGGCCTGGAGGCTAGCTGTGCCCAGCTGACCCTCATTAGATCTGACACGGGGGTCCAGGGACCAGATCAGCCCAAATGGGACCTGTCACCACAAAGTCAAGCAGACCCAGGTACACCGCAACCCCCCACCTCCACAGGGTCATGGAAGCCTCACCCCCACCTCTTGCAGATGCTGAGAAAGGAGGAGACCCGTAGAGTCTGAGCATGTACCTGAAAGGGACTCTGCTCCTGAGACATGCAATTGTGGAAGAGACTGAGATTCCAAGACTAACAAACTGTGGGTCCCTCTCTGCTTTCTGCTGCTACTCAAAATCACAGTTAAGGTCATTTTCAGAAACTATGGGAGCTGCATTTCCTTTTCCTGTGTGAGAGGTGGTGTGTAAGGCTGCAATCCCACTCTACCCAGTATGATTATTGGTCCACCATACCCTGATGCTGGGAAAGATTGAGGGCAGGAGGATAAGGGAGCAACAGAGGATGAGATGGTTGGATGGCATCACCGACTCAATGGGCATGAGTTTGAGCAAACTCTGGGAGATAATCAAGGACAGGGAAGCCTAGCGTACTGCAGTCCGTGGGGTTACAAAGAGTCAGACTCTACTCAGCAACTGAACAACAATAATATTGTCTTAAAAGAAGACTCCTATGAAGACTCACTGTAAAAAATATCCCAACTGGAGGAGAGAAGTGAATCCATGTGAACTGCATCTCTTCCCAAGGCCAACTGGGACCCATTGGTGTTTTAAGCAGGGAAAAGTCTGAAAAGGTTTGTGGTTTAGGAAAAGCTAAAGGCAGCGGGGAGAAGGGGCAGGATTTGAGGCCCAGAGCCTAGGATGTGAAATGGTCCAGAAGAAAGAAGATGGTGAGGATCCTAGACTTAAGCAGGGGCCACATAGGAAACAACTAAGGAAGGCAAGACACAAAACATAGTCAAACAGCAAGTCTTGTCGCCGTCACTTAGCATCTCCCCTTGGGCACAAACCATCTCCTCTCTGAACCTCAGTCCCTTCAGTCAAAGTGAAAGTGAAAGTCGCTCAGTTGTGTCCGACTCTTTGCAACCCCATGGACTATACAGCACATGGAATTCTAGAGTGGGTAGCCTTTTCCTTCTCCAGGGAATCTTCCCAACCCAGGGATCAAACCCAGGTCTCCCACACTGCAGGCAGATCCTTTAGCAGCTGAGCCGTAAGGGAAGAGGCCAAAAGGAGAGGATAACACTGATCCGGCAGAGATGTCAGGAGTGTTCAGCGAGATCACAGGGAAAACACACAGCACAATATTTCTCCTGCTACAATTTCTATCCTCACCCCTGCCCCCCACTATGGAAGGATGCGTTTTCAAATAGCAACAAAGATGTCTAAGAGAGGTACACCTGCCTCTACTACTGTTAGGAAAACAAACAAGAAGACTCTGTCTTCCGCTTGGAGCAGGAATTATCTACAGCGGCAAGCTGGAATCTGCAAAGCACCAGAGAATTTCATTACAAGTCTATAAAAAGGCACTCGGAAAGAAAACCCTCCGCACGAGGGGCTTCTGCCAACCACATCCAGATGTGTCATGAGAACAACGTGCCTCTTAGGGATTAGGTGAGACCCAGGATCTTGAACCAGAGCATTCTCTGCTTCTGCTTACCGTGAGAGATCTGGCAGGCTCTTCTCTTCTCAGGCCCTCAGTCTCGCCTACCTGGGAGGGAAATAAACACCTCTGCGGTTACAAGATTCCTATGAGGCTTACGAGGAAGCATAGGTGAAGGGGAGAAATCCTGGTGTGGAGTCACCTGGACAACCTTGGAGGAGAATCATCCCAAACCTCAGCTTCCTCATCTGTTAAATGGGTACAGCCCTCCCTGTCTGTCTCCCAGAGTTCATTCATTCTTCCAAGTCTGAAGAATGGAGAGTGTCTGCCAGGTACTGGGCTAAGACTAGGTGCCAGGAGGGTCACCAAAACACAGCAGATGCAGCAGTTGCTGTCATGGGGCTTAAAAATGTTGGTCAAGGTTGCCCCTAAGAACAGAACAGACTCCTCTATACAGAGGCAGTCAGGGCACAGAACCTCTGGAACAGGGCTGCCTGGGTTGGAATCCTCATTCTACAGCTGACTACCTGAGCCACTTTTCGGAAGTCACTTCCCCTTTGCATACCTCAGTTTCCCCATCTATACGACGGCAATAATACTAGCTCACTCAGTTGTAAGAGCTCATTGAGGTAATATGGGGAAGGCTCTCAGAAGGCTTATCTGCATGTCCTCCTTCGAGTCTTTTTTTAAAAAATATTTATTTGCTTATTTATTTGGCTGTGCCAGCTCTTAGTTGCAGCATGAGGGATCTTTATTTGTGGCATATGGGATCTAATTCCCCGACGAGGGATCGAACCTGGTCCCCAGGCATTTGAAGCATGGAGTCTTAGCCACTGGACCACCAGGGAAGTACTCATCCAAGTCTTATTTTGTAACAAAAGGCTCTACACTACTGGGCCCCTGTCCCCTTCCAGTCTCATTCCCTAGCATTTTCCCGCCATGTACAGTCACCCAAAATCTAGGGACACCAAGCCACTCCCAGCCTCCAGTCTTGCAAACAATTTCATCTTAGATGTCCAGAACTGAGAAAATTAATGTCTCTTGTTTAAGGCCTCCAGTCTGCGGTGCTTTGTTAAGGCAGCTCAAGTATACCCCTACAGATACACGTGTAAGACATTTTTATTATTTTTTTCACATCCTCTCCCCTTTTTTAAAAAAATTTTAAAATATTTTATTGGAGGGTAATTGCTTTACAATATTGTAATGGTTTCTGCCATACATCAATATGAATCAGCCATAGGTGTACATATGTCCCCCACCTCCCACCCCATCCCACTCCTGCTGCTGTTACAGACTCTAAAAAGATGGTACTGACGTTTGCAGAGCAGCAATGGAGATGCAGACAAGGAGAACAGACTTGTGGAAGAGTGGGGGATGGAGCGGGGGCACAAATTGAGAGAGTAACATCGAAACATACACATTACCATATTTAAAAGAGATAGCCAGTTGGAGTTTGCTGCATGATGCAGGGAGCTCACACCCAGTGCTTTTAAATTAATTTTTGAGCCATTGCCTACGTCACATTGGGCTTTCTTGGTGGCTCAGTGGCAAAGAACCTGCCCACCTGCCAACGCGGGAGACCTGGGTTCAAATCCTGAGTCTTGAAGATCCCCTGGAGAAGGAAATGGCAACCTTTCCAGTATTCTTGCCTGGAAAAACTCCATGGACCAAAAAAAAAACAACCCTCCATGGGCTATAGTCCATGGGGTCACAAAAGAGTCGGACACAACTTAGCAACTAAATAACAACAACAAGTCACATTACTGGTCAAATTGGAGTTTTTGTTTTTTCAGTTCAGTTCAGTTCAGTCACTCAGTCGTGTCCGACTCTTTGCAACCCCATGAATCGCAGCACGCCAGGCCTCCCTGTTCATTACCATCTCTCGGAGATCACTCAGACTCATGTCCATCGAGTCCGTGATGCCATCCAGCCATCTCATCTTCGGTCGTCCCCTTCTCCTCCTGCCCCAAATCCCTCCCAGCATCAGAGTCTTTTCCAATGAGTCAACTCTTCGCATGAGGTGGCCAAAGTACTGGAGTTTCAGCTTTAGCATCAGTCCTTCCAAAGAAATCCCAGGGCTGATCTCCTTCAGAATGGACTGGTTGGATCTCCTTGCAGTCCAAGGGACTCTTAAGAGTCTTCTCCAACACCACAGTTCAAAAGCATCAATTCTTCGGCACTCAGCCTTCTTCACAGTCCAACTCTCACATCCATACATGACCACAGGAAAAACCATAGCCTTGACTAGACGGACCTTAGTCGGCAAAGTAATGTCTCTGCTTTTGAAAATATTATCTAGGTTGGACATAATTTTTCTTCCAAGGAGTAAGCATCTTCTAATTTCATAGCAATATATATGAAGAGTCAGAGGCAACTAACAAATATCGCTTTCATATCAAGGACAGCACCCCAGATCCCTACATCAGTTCATTTCAGTTCAGTCACTCAGTCGTGTCTGACTCTGAGACCCCATGAACTGCAGCACGCCAGGCCTTTCTCTCCATCACCAACTCCCGGAGCCTACTCAAACTCGTGTTCATTGAGTCAGTGATGCCATCCAACCACCTCATCCTCTCTCCACATAGAAATCTAATTTTTAGTATGGTCCAGTGATTAGGACTCTGCTAGCCTAGTGCTGCAGTCCATGGGGTCACAAAGAGTCAGACATGACTGAGCGACTGAACTGTACTGAACTTGCAAAGCAGAGAGCATGGGTTCAATCTCAGCTTGGAGAACTAAGATTCCACTTGCATGCGGCTCAGAAAAATAAATTATCAAAAAGAAATCTAATTTTTAAAAGATGAATAATCAAAAAAAGGTGTGTATCATAACTTCAACCTTTCCAGTCCCGATAGACTTTCCAATTGCTTCTAGGCTTTCGCCACCACAAACACCCGACAATCAATGCCCTGTTCCTGTGGCCTTGTGTCTGTGTGCTCAGTTGTATCCGACTCTTTGCAACCCCATGAACTGTAGCCCGCCAGGCCGTCTGCCCATGGAAGTTTCCAGGCCAGAATACTGGCGTGGCTTGCTATTTCCTCCTCCAGGGGACCCAGGGATTGAACCTGTGTCTCTGGAGTCTCTGGCATTGACAGACGGGTTCTTTACCACTAGTGCCACCTGGAGAGTCCCTTGGATGGCAAGGAGATCCAACCAGTCCATTCCGAAGGAGATCAGCCCTGGGATTTCTTTGGAAGGAATGATGCTAAAGCTGAAACTCCAGTACTTTGGCCACCTCATGCGAAGAGTTGACTCATTGGAAAAGACTCTGATGCTGGGAGAGATTGGGGGCAGGAGGAGAAGGGGACGACCGAGGATGAGATGGCTGAATGGCATCACGGACTCAATAGATGTGAGTCTGAGTCAACTCCGAGAGATGGTAATGAACAGGGAGGCCTGGCGTGCTGCGATTCATGGGGTCGCCAAGAGTCGGACACGACTGAGCGACTGAACTGAAACTGAATTGAAGTGTCACCTGGGAAGCCGTTCCTCTGGCCTTACATATAGGCTTTTCATTTCTGCAGGGGAGATTCCCAGCGTGGGATGGCAGGACCAAAGGAAATGTGTGTTTCTAAATGTTAACAGATTCTTACAGATGACATTCCCAAGAGGCCTTGCCAGTTCCCAAGGACCCAAACAATAACTCCTGGTCCCACCAGCAAAATACAGTAGCAGAAACTTGCCCTCAGAGTTCATGGCTAGCTCCACGTCTGCAGGGAGCCCCAGTTCCTTTGAGACCAGCTGGCCAGGTGGTTTCCAGGTGGCAGGGAAGTAAGCTGACAGATGGCCTGGGTCTTGGCTGAGTGTCCATGGGCAGGTTGCTCAACCTTGCTGAGTCTGGATCATCATCTGAAGAGGACCCAGACCTGGTCCAACTCAACTTGCAAGCACTTGGTGGGAGAGACCAGACACAGAGGGTCATGTGACATGTCAGGGACAATTCTCCCATCCCCTGAGATGACCTTCCTGACCACACTGCCCTGCAGGGCGGTGTCCCTGAGCCCCGTTTATCCTTCCTCCCAGCTTGCTTGGCATGCCTGATCCTTCCCTAGGATGGGCCCTTCTTGAGCACCACTGTCCTTTGCCCATCCTTTGCCTTCCCATATGCACCTTGTCGCATCCTTCCAAGGCCTGGTCTGCCACAATGGGGGTCAGTCTTCACTGACAAATGACACTGCTCTCCTCCTTATCACAAATTTGGCAAGTCAACTTCATCAATTCAGCAAAATAACAACAATCAGTTCAGTTCAGTCGCTCAGTCATGTCCGACTCTTTGCGACCCCATGAATCGCAGCACGCCAGGCCTCCCTGTTCATCACCATCTCCCGGAGTTCACTCAGACTCACATCCATCGAGTCCGTGATGCCATCCAGCCATCTCATCTTCGGTCGTCCCCTTCTCCTCCTGCTCCCAATCCCTCCCAGCATCAGAATCTTTTCGAATGAGTCAACTCTTCGCATGAGGTGGCCAAAGTACTGGAGTTTCAGCTTTAGCATCATTCCTTCCAAAGAAATCCCAGGGTTGATCTCCTCCAGAATGGACTGGTTGGATCTCCTTGCAGTCCAAGGGACTCTCAAGAGTCTTCTCCAACACCACAGTTCAAAAGCATCCATTCTTCGGCACTCAGCCTTCTTCACAGTCCAACTCTCACATCCATACATGACCACTGGAAAAACCATAGCCTTGACTAGACAGACCTTAGTCAGCAAAGTAAATTTTCCTCTATTTCTTTGCATTGATCACTGAAGAAGGCTTTCTTATCTCTTCTTGCTATTCTTTGGAACTCTGCATTCAGGTGCTTATATCTTTCCTTTTCTCCTTTGCTTTTCGCCTCTCTTCTTTTCACAGCTATTTGTAAGGCCTCCCCAGACAGCCATTTTGCTTTTTTGCATTTCTTTTCCATGGGGATGGTCTTGATCCCTGTCTCCTGTACAATGTCACGAACCTCATTCCATAGTTCATCAGGCACTCTATCTATCAGATCTAGGCCCTTAAATCTATTTCTCACTTCCACTGTATAATCATAAGGGATTTGATTTATGTCATACCTGAACGGTCTAGTGGTTTTCCCTACTTTCTTCAATTTAAGTCTGAATTTGGTAATAAGGAGTTCATGATAATAACAATACTGACACATACCTGCTGAGTGGTTACCAGGTGCCAAGCACTTCTCTAAGCTCTTGAACCTGACCTGTGTTAGTTCAGTTACTCTTCACAGCAACCACTGTTACAGGTGAAGAAATGGGCATGGGACCTTGACCTCCTGCTGCCTTGTAATCCCCTGTAAATTCCACAGGACCCAGGACCCTCCTAGGCCAGGCATCCTTGTGCCTTGGGGAAGAACCTTGACTCACCTTCGTCCTCAGGCGTGCGTGTGTGCTAAGTCGCTTCAGTCGTGTCCAACTCTTTGCGACCTCTTGGACCGTAGCCCGCCAGGCTCCTCTGTCCATGGGATTCTCCAGGCAAGAATACTGGAGTGGGTTGCCATTTCCTCCTCCAGGGGATCTTCTCGACCCAGGGATTGAACCTGCATCTCTTACATCTCCTGCATTGGTCCTCATGGGGAGACTCAACGCTCCGGGCAAGCAGGGCCACCCCCTGTCTGTTGAGTTGGCCAAAATGTACATTCAAGTTTTTCATAAGATGTTACAGAAAACTCGAACAGAGCTTTTGGCCAACCCTATAGGTCTGCGGCAGGTTAAGCCACACTGGATGCCTCCATCAATCCCCCGCCTTCCCAACCCTCACTTATCACTAATTCCGCTCTCACCTGAAGCACCAACTATGTGCCAGATGCTGGGGAAGCAGAGCTGGAATTAACCCAATGCCTGCCTCCCCCTGGGGGACCACAATGTGGTCAGAGCTTCACACCCAGAGGGGTCCCCACCCTGCCCAGGCACAGTTACGGAAGACTTCCGAGGGAGGTGGTCTTCCAGCAAAGAGATATGGAGACCATATCATTCCTGGAAGAAGACACAGCAAGAGCAAGGACTCAGAGGTCGTCAAGAGAAGGCCACTTGGAGTGGCCACCCAACGCTGGATGCGCTGCTAAGTTCTGAAAAGGGTGCCTGGATTCCTTGATTCCAGACACCTTCCATTCTCGGAGCCCAGAATTAGAATTACTGTCACGGCTGCATCTGACGTCTACTCAAACCAATTCGTTATCATTAGGAAATGAATCCCTAATGAATTTCTGCCACCATTAAGTCTGATTTACAGTACGGGTAATCACCCTTGGAAGCACACATTTTATCCCTTTAATTAATAATCCCCACTTATCAGCAAACCTAATCATCATGGGACAAAAAATGGAAGTAAGCCTCCCCACTCCAGCACCAGCTTCCCCATCTCACCTTTGGGGATGGGGGAGAAGGGTCAGCTCTCTGGAAAGCCTGTCTGCCCGTGAGGGTGTTAACAACCCCGATCATTCAGCTGAGACTCTGAGCCAGCCAAAGGGCAGGGGCTCAGACCTCATGGTCCACAGGTCACAACCAGCCTCTGCTGTGCTGGGCTCCCTGGTTCTCTGCAGGCTCACCTATGCTGAGGCGTCTCCATGCCACCAACAGGGTCCCGTCTAGACTTCAACAAATCTGAACAAGCCACTTCCTGCTTAAAACCCTTCAGGAGCACCCTTGTGTCCCAGTGTTCTGCACCCCAAAACCTTTTGCCTGAACTTTCCTCCTATATACCCAGCATCCCTGCCCATTCTTTTCCTGACCCTGCAAGCATGCGTGACCTTATGCCTCTTTCTGACATGAGCTTCCTTCTTTCCATCTCCACGTACGCAGCCTTCTCCCATCCCTCTATTCCCCTAAACACTTTGTACGAAAATGATCTGTCTGCGTATCTGGGAGGCAGGTGGACAAGTCAGCAAGTAATGCAAATCAGGAGACACCATCAGCACATATGAGGCAGAGTAGGAATCAATGGGGACAGCCAGGGAGAATTTTGGAGATGAGTGGAGTGGATGCTTGAGAGCCAATTCTGTATTAATGTTTCATTCACCGTTACTAACCACTCAGCAGGGTATCTCCCATAAATGTCACATCAGTGCTGAGAGGTAGGTATTATGACCCCATTTTATGGTTGAGAAGAACGAGGTCCAGAGGCATCAAATACGCCTGGGGTTATGCAGAGCCCATGAGTGGCAGAGCTGGATCCCAGTCCCTGAGTGTCTGCCCCGAGGTGCACACTTCCAAGGGTATCGGGTTTTCAGTTGTTGTTTTTTTTTTTAAGGTCTTTATTGAATTTGTTACGATATTACTTCTGTGTTATGTTTTGGTTTTTCGGCCACAAGGCCTGTGGGGTCTCAGTTCCCCAACCACTGATCCCTGGTCCAAGTCTCTGGATTCACCTCCTGGTGCTCTGTCTCCTGTGATGTGGCTCCAGCCACACCTGACACAGGTGTGGACACGCTGGGCTATCTCCAAGCTCGAGGACTGCTTTTGCTCATCCTCTCTCTCCTTCGTCAGCTCTGGCTCCAGGGACACCCCCCGCAAGGGGACTTCTCTGGCCCTCCCAGACTGTGCCCCCCCACCATGGGCTTCCATAGCACCTGGGCTGACCCCGTACCATTGAACTTACCCACTACAAGGCAGCTCTTGGAGGAGGTTGCCCACGACAGTGGTTAAGAGGGTGAACCCTGGACCCCAGCTGCCTGGGTGTGAACCTTGACTTCCTACTTGCCATCTGCATGATGACGGGCAAACCACCTGTGCCTCCCTGTGTGCCCTCTGTCACTGGAGTACAGACCGTGCCTCCCTCATAGGGCCCTCTTAGGATATAAGGGTAGATAAGGCTTAAAGCTCAACATTCGGAAAACTAAGATCATGGCAACTGGTCCCATCATTTCATGGCAAATAGATGGGGAAACAGTGGAAACAGTAACAGACTTTATTTTTTGGGGGGCTCCAGAATCACTGCAGATGGTGACTGCAGCCATGAAACTAAAAGACGCTTACTTCTTGGAAGGAAAGTTATGACCAACTTAGATAGCACAGTAAAAAGCAGAGACATTACTTTGCCAACAAAGGTCCATCTAGTCAAGGCTATGGTTTTTCCAGTAGTCATGTATGGATGTGAGAGTTGGACTATAAAGAAAGCTGAGTGCCAAAGAATTGATGCTTTTGAACTGTGGTGATGGAGAAGACTTTTAAGAGTCCCTTGGACTGCAAGGAGATCCAACCAGTCCATCCTAAAGGAAATCAGTCCTGAGTGTTCATTGGAAGGACTGTTGTTGAAGCTGAAACTCCAATACTTTGGCCACCTGATGCGAAGAACTGACTCATCAGAAGAGACCCTGATGCTGGGAAAGATAGAAGGCAGGAGGAGAAGGGGACGACAGAGGATGAGATGGTTGGATGGCATCACCAATTCAGTGGACCTGAGTTTGGATAAACTCTGGGAGTTGGTGATGGACAGGGAGGCCTGGCGTGCTGCAGTCCATGGGGTCGCAAAGAGTCAGACACGACTGAGTGACTGAACTGAACTGAACTGAAGGCTCTCAGAAAGGCTTCCCCAGTGGCTCAGTGGTACAGAATCTGCCTGCCAGTGCAAAAGATGTGGGTTCGGTCCCTGGGTTGGAAAGGTTGCCTAGAGTAGGAAATGGCAACCCACTCCAGTATCCTTGCCTAGGAAATGCCATGGACAGAGGGTCCTAGAGGCCTACAGTCCATGGGGTTGCAAAGAGCTGGACACGACTGAGCAACTGAGCATGCATACGCAAGGCTCTTACAACGGTGCTCAACACGCTTCCGGTCAGGAGGTCTTTCTTATTTACACTCATGACATCTGTACATCCCCCCACCCGGCCCAGCACTGGAGACTCAGTAGTTGCTCCATAAATATTTGTTGAGCTGAATTACCCTCACAAAATGGAAACAGAACTTGGCTCACAAAGAGGGCGATCACTCATATTACACATTAGGCAATTTTTCCAGAGTTCATCATGCCAAATGTTGTACATTCTTTATTATAGCAAGGGCAGTGAGATTCATTAAAGGGTAGCGCCGTTTCATTAGAAACCCTTATTTTCAGAATTTTATAACTCAGCCACAAAAATTCACTCCAGGCAAAAACGCTAACTTTCGTCTGGAAGTAAATGGGTTTATTTTATAAATTTTTATGCATTTTCCACACATAAACAAATGGCTAGATAAACCATTCTTTAATGGAAGGATTGCAAGAGGAAAACTTGATATTTTGGCATAGGAGACAGCAAACCTCAAAAAGAGGGTTGGGGACAGGGCCGGGTGGGATGTGAGCTTCACTTCGCATTTATACATAATCTCTTCTCAGAGCTTTTTCAGAGGTCCCTTGCATCATGAACAGAGGCGCCTGGCAGTCCGTGGAATCACAAGGAGTTGGACGTGACTGAAGCGACTTAGCATATAGCATGCTTGCTTCATAATGACTGTCACTGTGAGGGCTTCACCAGGCCAGCTGCTGTTCTAAGTGATACATATGTGTTAATAAATTCTTCCAAATACAAATTACATGTCCTCCTAAAGGATGGGGGTGTGTGTGTTAAGTCGCTTCAGGTGTCTCTTTGTGACCGTGTGGACTGTAGCCTGCCAGGCTCCTCTGTCCATGGGATTCTCCAGCAAGAATACTGGGGTGGGTTGCCATGCTCTTCTCCAGGGGATCTTTTTCTGACCCAGGGATCGAACCCACATCTCTTATGTCTCCTGTATTGGCAGGTGGGTTCTTTACCACTAGTGCCACCAATCATGTCCCCCCCCAAATTTGTGTCCACCTGGAACTCCTAAATAAGACCTTAGTTGGAAATAGGTCTTGGTAGATGCAATCAAGCTAAGATAAGGCTATACTTTATAAAGGCGCACCCTCCATCCCGTGACTGGTGTCCTTTTACAATTTCATTTACTTACTTATGTTTGACTGATTAAGTCTTTGCTGCTGGGTGAGTGCTTTTGCTGGTTGCGATGGGCGGGCTTCTCATCGCGGTGGTCTCTCGTGTTGCGGAGCATGGGCTCTAGAACATAGGCCCAGTCTTTTGTGGCTTGCAGGCTTAGTTGCCCCAAGTCTTGTGGGATCTTCCTAGACCAGGGATTTAATCCGTGTCCCCTGCACTGGCAGGCAGATTCTTCACCACTGGACTACCAGGGAAGCCCCTGACTTGTATCTCATAAAAGAAAAAAAAAAGAGGGAGATTGAGACCCAGGGACACAGAGGTGAGAAGGCGCCGTGATGACAGAGGCAGAACTTGGAATGACACAGCGGGAGCCGAGGAAAGCCAAGGACTGCCTAGAGCCTCCGGAAGCTGGCAAAGGCCAGAGGATTCTTCTTCCCTGGAGCCTTCAAAGGGATCCCGGCCCCGCTGACACCTTGCTTTGGGCTTCTATCCTTCAGGACTGTGAGAGATTACATATCTGTTGTCTTAAGCCACCCGGTTCATGGTCATCTGTTACAGCAGCCCCGGGAAACTAAAGCAAAGCCAGCGTGGGTAACTAACCTGTTTGTGAAGCAAGTAGGCAGAGCTGAGATGGAGACCCTGGAGGGCTTCAGGGTTCAGAGGCATCCCCAATCCCTACCTGGCCATCAGCAGGTATCACATAAACTTTTTGAGCTCAACAATAAACAATACGCCTGCAGATGCCTGCATCTCTTAATCCTTTCCCAATCCTTTCTCCCCACAGGAAGAATAGGAGGAACAAGCACTTCCAACATTTTGTTTTCATTTAAGGATTTAATATTTTGCTGCATCAAGTCTTCATTGCAGTGCGCAGGCTTAATTGCCCCTCGGCGTGTGGGGGTCTTAGTTCCCTGACCAGGAATCGAACCAATGTCTTCTGCAATGGAAGCCAGATTCTTCACCACTTGACCACCAGGAAAGTCCCACCTCTAAGGACTTTAATTCATAAGCTACTTCTCATTCATTTCTACACCATGGTAAGATCTGATTAGGGCAACAACATAGATCTCTACACACATTCGGTGTCTAGGAAAACAAAGTCACAAGGAAAAGTGACTTGATAGTGTCTGGGTCAGGGTGGGAACCCCACCCTCATCCTCACACAGGTATGCCTCTGCCCTTCGCACCTGGCCACTCTAACCCACACGCTGCACAGCAAGGGCACGTCCGGGGAGGGGATGCCAGCAACGACACAGTCATTTAAAACGTACAGGGGCTTCCCTTGTGGTCTAGTGGTTAAGAATCTGCCTTGCGGTGCAGGGGACATGGGTTCAATCCTTGGTCAGGAAACCAAGATCCCACAGGCCTCGAAGAAACTAAGCCCATGGATCACAACTAGAGAGTCCGTGTGCTGCAACGAAAGAAACCCCGTGATGCAACTAAGATTCAAGGCAGCCAAAAAAAAAAGGTCCATAGCATAACTGAGTCACTTTGGTGCACACCAGAAACTAGAGCAACACTAAACTGACTACACCTCAACGAAAAAAATAATAAAATGTCCATATCAGTTCATCATGATACATGCGGAAAATGTGCACAGTGCTATAAAGTGAAGAAACAGCTTACAAAAATGGTATGTATCGTGCACAGAATTCTCATAAAGTGTAACTGAGGGAGCTCCCTGGTGGCCTAGTGGTTAGGATTCAGGCTTTCCCTGCCATGACTCTGGTTCAATTCCTGGTCAGCGAACTGAGATCCCGCAAGTCACAGCCAAGCCCCAAAAAAAAAATTTTAATAAAAAATAAAATAAAATGTAAATGTTATCATAAACAAAGAAAAAAGTGTGTGTGTGTGTGTGTGTCCAAAAACACCTAAGAAAGAATGAAGAAGTGTTGACAGGGGCTTCCCTGGTGGCTCAGCTGGTAAAGAATCCACCTGCAATGTGGGAGACCTGAGTTTGATCGCTGGGTTGGGAAGATCCCCTGGAGAAGGAAAAGACTACTCACTCCAGTATTCTGGCTTGGAGAATTCCATGGACTGTACAGTTCATGGGATCACAAAGAGTCAGACACAACTAAGCGACTTTCACTAATAGTTCAATGGCAACCCACTCCAGTACTCTTGCCTGGAAAATCCCATGGACGGAGGAGCCTGGTGGGCTGAAGTCCATAGGGCTGCTAAGAGTCAGACACGACTGAGTGGCTTCACTTTCACTTTTCACTTTCATGCATTGGAGAAGGAAATGGCAACCCACTCCAGTGTTCTTGCCTGGAGCATCCCAGGGACGGGGGAGCCTGGTGGGCTGCTGTCTATGGGGTCACACAGAGTTGGACACGCTGAAGCAACTTAGCAGTAGCAGCAGCAGGAAGATAGTAGGGCTTCCCAGGTGGCGCTAGTGGTAAAGAGCCCACCCACCAATGCTGGAGACATAAGAGGTGTGGGTTCAATCCCTGGGTCAGGAAGATCCCCTGGAGGAAGGAATGGCAACCCACCCCAGTATTCTTCCCTGGAGAATCCCGTGGACAGAGGAGCCTGGCGGGCTACAGCCCATGGGGTCCCAAAGAGTCGGACACGACTGAAGTGACTTAACACGCACGAACACACACAGGAAGACAGTAAGGGTCATTTTTGCCATATTATGCTTTACTTATTGTCTGAATTGTTTTCAATGAATACATATTAATTTTGTAATTAGAAAAAAATAACAGAACTCTCTACACTCAGGGAAGGCCAGGAAATCTGCAAACTCCAGGGAATTGTGCAGGATATTTCCTGCAGACCAGGCACCATAAACCCCCAGGTCACAGGGTCTCACCCACCAGACGCCCAGTGGAAGAAAGACTTCTGTTGAGTCAGCGGCCCAGATGAATTGAGTTTCAGCTCTCCTCTCAGCTCCGCCTGCAGCCATCCCAGTAAGCAGGCCTTTCTTATCTGAAATGCAAATGAGTTCCTTAAAGTTAATCTGAACCTCCTGGCTCAGTAAGTAACAGCGAAGTGAAAAAAATAAGAGGGCCTACCAAAGCCCACGGGGACCTGATCATTTATAGTTAGCAGAACAGGGTCACCAGAGGGGACTTGGGTGTTCTAGAAAGAGAAGCAGAGACAGGCAATCACCCTTGAGTGGCAGAAAGGCCCAGGAGGTTCTTGTTCAAGACAGTGTGTGCTAAGTTGCCTGAGTCATGTTTGACTCTTTGCGACGCTATGGACTGTAGCCCGCCGGGCTCCTCTGTCCATGCGATTCTCCAGGCAAGAATACTGGAGTGGGTTGCCATGCCCTCCTCCAGGGAATCTTCCTGACCCAGGGATCGAACACAAATCTCCTGTGTCTCCTACATTGGCAGGTGGATTCTTTACCACTAGTGCTACCTGGGAAGCTAATACAAGTTTCCTGTGGCTGCCAAACAAATTACCATAAGCCAGATAATTAAAACAGCAGACTTATTTTCTCACAGTTCAGAAGGACGCAAGTACCAAATCAAGGTGCCTTGGATTTTGTACGCTCCCTCCTAAGGCTCTTGAGGAGATTCCTTCCCACCTCTTCCAGCTCTGGCGGCTCCTGGTGTTCTTGGCTTGTGGTTGCATCACTCCAGCCTCTGCCTCCAGATTCACACGGCTCTCTTCTTCCTGAATATCTGTGCATCTTCTTCTTACAAGGACTGTTGCTGGATTTAGGCCCAGCCTAGGCCAGTATGGTCTTTCTGTTTAGTCACTAAGTTGTGTCTGTTTGGCTCTTTGCTGCACTATGGACTGCAACCATCCAGTCTCTTTTGTCCATAGGATTTCCAGGGAAGAATACTAGAGTGGTTTTCCATTTCCTTCTCCAGGGGATCTTTTCAGACCATGGACTGAACCTGCATCTCCTGCATTGCAGGCAGATTCTTTACCACCGAGCGTCCAGAGAATCTTAATTACCTCTCCCAAGATCCTATTTTCACATAAGGCCATATCCTTAGGTTCTGAGGTGACATGAACTTTTAGGGTATACTATTCATGGCACCCCACTCCAGTACTCTTGCCTGGATGGAGGAGCCTGGTGGGCTGCAGTCCATGGGGTTGCTAAGAGTCAAACACGGCTGAGCGACTTCACTTTCACTTTTCACTTTCATACATTGGAGAAGGAAATGGCAACCCACTCCAGTGTTCTTGCCTGGAGCATCCCAGGGACGGGGGAGCCTGGTGGGCTGCCATCTCTGGGGTAACACAGAGTCGGACACGACTGAAGCGACTTAGCATAGCATAGCATTCAAATCAGTACAGAGACATGCTGGTTCCCAGGACTAGGACTACCCCCAGTCTACTCTGAGGTTGTCTGTCTCAAATCCCACATCCTAACAGCATCTGGTGACTGATACACCTACCCCTTGGAGCATTTGGTCATTCATCAAACAGTCACCAACTATTAACTCAGCAAATGAAGAAGGACCCAGACACATTAGGGTTAGACATCGGCGTGCACACTTGCTCACTGTGATGGCTGATTTTATGTGTCAAGTTCATTGGATCACAGGTGCCCAGTTAAATGTTATTTCTGGGTATATCAGGGTGGGGGGTGGGTGAGTGTTTCTGGATGAGCTTAAACTCAAATGTAGACTGAGTAAAGCAGTGTGGGCTAAGTCGCTTTAGTCGTGTCTGACTCTTTGCGACCCCACGGACCGTAGCCCACCAGGCTCCTCTGTCCACGGGTTTCTCCAGGCAAGAATACTGGAGTGGGTTGCCATGCCCTTCTCCAGGGAATCTTCCCAACCCAGGGACTGAACCCATGTCTCTTAAGTCTCCTGCATTGGCAGGCGGGTTCTTTACCACCAGAGTCCCTCCACAGTGTGGATGGGCTTTCTCCAATCAGTGGAAGGCCTAACTAGCCTGAAAGGCTCACTAACAAAAAATTCGTTCTTTCTGCCTCTCTTCAGGCTGAGACATCCATCTTCTCCCACCTTTGAACTTGAACTTGAACTGGAACCATTGGCTCTCCTGCTTCTCAGACCTTCAGATTTGGACTGGAATGACACCATCAGCTCCTTGGTCGCTTTTCCATTCAATTTATGGCGTTCCTGGCGCAGAGCGTGACTTTACCACAGCCTCCTTCCTCCCAGGCCTCCACGGCTGCAAGGCAGTTCTCACTGTGCTGTTTGTGGGCCTGTACATGTACCTTCTTCAAGAGGTGCCTTCCACTTCTGAATGCTTAATATTAAAGGAGTCATTTTAATATGCTGACATTTCTTAAACACCTATTCCATGCCATTCGCTAGGCAGTTACTGAGCAGCTATTACACGGAGAGCCAATGCTCGCTACTGGGGCAGCAGGAAGGGTAAAGAATCCTTCAGGGTGTCTAATTCTCCGGGTAGAGGGGAGTGCACAGAGTCCCAAGATTTGGAAGTCAGCATCATAGACCCTCAGAGAGATCATTTTCTGAATTTAATTTCTATTGCAGTACAGCTGCTTTCCCATGTTGTATCCGTTTTATCATACAGCAAAATGGATCAGCCATACATACACATATATCCCCTCCTTTTGGACTTCCTTCCCGGTCAGATCACCACAATGCATTAAGTAAGTTCCCTGTGCTATGCAGTATATTCTCATTAGTTGCCTATTTTATACATAGTATCAACAAGTGTGTTTGTGCCAACCCCGATCTCGCAGTTCCTCCCATCTTCCCTCTCCCCTTTGGTATCCATACATTTGTTCTCTACATCTGTATCTCTGTTTCTGCTTTGCAACAGGTTCATCTGTACCATTTTTCTGGATTCCACATATACGAGTTAATATACTATTTTTTTTTTTTTCACTTTTTGACCTACTTCACTCTGTATGATGGTCTCCAGGTCCATCCAAGTCTTGATTCCTTAAATAAATAGCTCCATCAGGAGCCGTAGGTTTAAGTCCCAAACCAGTGCTTGAATCCTAACCACACCACTATTTGGGTAACAGCTGTATTAAGATATCCTACATATACCATACAATTCACCTATTTACAGTGTATAATCCAGGGGTGGGGAGGGATGGATGGGAGTTTGAGATTAGTAGATGCAGACTAGCATATATAGGATGTTAAACAACAAGGTCCTACTGTATAGAACAGGGAATTATATTCAGTATCCTTTGATAAATCGTAATAGGAAAGAATATAAAGAAGAATGTATACATATATAAAAGTGAACCACTTTGTTGTAGAAGACAAATTAACATAGCATTGTAAATCAACTATACTTCAAAAAAAAAATAAAGGGTATAGTTCAATTGTTTTTAGTGTTTTCACCACAATCAACTTTAGAACATTTTTATTATCACTATGAAGAAACCCAATACATTTTGCCTATTACCCCTAGTCCCTCAACTTCACCAACCAAAGGCAATGACTATTTATAGATGTTCCATAGATAGAATCATACAATGGGTGATTTCTTTCACTTAACATGTTTTCACTGTGCATCCATGTTGTAGCATAAATCAACACCTTAGTCCTTTTTATAGCTGAATAATATTCCATAGTATGGATGGACCACATTTTGTTTATCCACTCACCAGCCATGGATGTTTGGCCTATTTCCACTTTTTTGTTATTATGAGCAAAACTGTAATGGGCATATGTGTACCTGTTTTAGAGTAGGCGTCTTTTTTTCCACCCTTTGGGTAGACTGGAGTGAAACTGTTGGGTCCTGTGATAATTCTATGTTTTACTTTTGAGGAGTT
Source organism: Cephalophus harveyi (assembly GCA_006410635.1). Taxonomy (NCBI): domain Eukaryota; kingdom Metazoa; phylum Chordata; class Mammalia; order Artiodactyla; family Bovidae; genus Cephalophus; species Cephalophus harveyi. The sequence goes on from SJYT01037457.1 coordinate 1,233,981, forward strand.
TCTGGACTGTTTTCCACCATTGCTGTCCCAGCAGCTGTGTACGAGGGTTCCAACTTCTCCACATCTTCACCAAGCCTTGTCATTATCTGTCTTTTTGACTCTACTCATCCCAATAGGTGGGAAATTGTGCACCATTTTTTAAACTACCCTTTACTGGTCTGTTAGGAAGTATCAGCAACTCTGCCAGGAATTTTCCACTCACTATTTCATTTGTCCCTTTCAATAATTCTATGAAGCAGTTACTTCTATTCTCCCTCTTTTATAATAAATACTGAGAGAGTGAACATGTGTGCCCACGATCGTTCATCTCAAGCACACATGCTAATTGCTACAACCGTTTGCCTCCCACTTACCAGCTGTAAAACGGGATTAATAAAGAATATAACCACTCAGTGTGATATGAAAATGGGATGAAATAACATGCCTAAGTGCCTGGTGTTCCCTCACTCACTCATGCATTAGCATCCAACAGGCATTTCTCAAGCACTGGTATGATGGAGGCAGTGTGCTAGGCCCTGTGTGAGCTAGAATGTATTCCGCTAAGTGTGGTCGGCCAACCAGCAGAATCAGCAGCCTCTGGGTGCTTGTTAGAAACACAGCACCTACACACATCCTGAATCAGAAGCTGCATTTTGCCAAGATCCCCAAGTAATTCATCTACTCAGGAAGGTTTGAGAAGCACTTCCTGAGAACAGTGAGTACAACCCAGACTGTTCATTCAAATCACTTGTTCAGGTCAGTTCAGTTCAGTTGCTCAGTCGTGTCCGACTCTTTGTGACCCCATGGACTGCAGCACACCAGGCCTCCCTGTCCATCATCAACTCCTGGAGCTTACTCAAACTCATGTCCATTGAGTCTGTGATGCCATCCAACCATCTCATCCTCTGTCATCCCCTTCTCCCATCTTCAATCTTTCCCAGCATCAGGTTACAGCTTCTTATTTTTTAATTTTTATTTTATATTAAAGTACAGTGGACCTACAATGTTATGTTAGTCTCGGGTGTACTGCCAAGTGATACAGTCACACACATGCATGTGTGTATGTATGTATGTGTATTTCAGATTCTCTTCCCATATAGGTTATAGCAGAATATTGTGCTAGAGTTCTTTCCTTGCTGATTATCTATTTTAAATATAATAGTGTGCATATTAGTCACTAAGTCGTATCTGACTCTTTGCTTCCCCTTTGTCACCCGCCAGGCTCCGCTATCCGTGGGACTCTCCAGGCAAGAATACTAGAGTGGGTAGTCATGCCCTTCTCCAGAGGATCTTCCTGACCCAGGGGTCAAACTGGAGCCTTCTTCATTGAGGTGCATTCTTTACTGGCTGAGCCACCAGGGAAGCCCCAGTATAGTAGTAGTGTGTACCTGTTAATCCCAACCTTCTAATTTATCCCCTGCCCCTCACCTTTCCCCTTTGGTGACCATAAGCTTGTGCAACTTTTAAAGCTAGAAATGCCAGCCTCTCTTCTCCTCACACTCCGCCCTCAGGTTCTGATTCAACTGATTCAACCTTCCTCTCCTGGTGCAGGGATCCAACTGTGTGTCAAGGTCACCTGCACTGGTGACCACACGGTGCATGGCTCCCACTCGCAGAGCCTCCTTTACGTGAGCGATGTGGCTTTGAACCAGGAGACTGGCGAAATAATCTAAGCCAAGAATCATGGTGTCTGGATGGAAAAGGAACAGCAGACCCCACAAGTGTCTAGGGGATGATCCCAGCAGAACCTCACCAAGGGAAGCAGAGAGAGAAGGCAGTGGTGACATCAGTGGTGGCCACGTGACTGAGCAGGAGCTGGTGGTACCATTCTGGTAAGGAGGCAGTGGTCATGGAAGTAAAGCGCATACAGACAAGCTGAGTTGGAGGGGGCCTTTGGAACAGCCAAGGAGGGGTGTTCCAGCAGGTAACAGAGTAAGTAGATCTGATGCTCAGCAAGAAGGTGAAGGGCAGAGACATGAACTGGGCTGTGCAATGACATGACCTTTCAGACCATGTGATGACAACCTTTTTTTTTATTTTGGAACGTTGGGATACCACATTAGGCTATGTTCTGCAGATGGACCTGTAAGTGTGGGCTACAACTCACCTGGCTTCCTGGAAAGCAGTAGGTTTCTCAATCAAAACTTTGGACCTGGGCAGGAATGCCTTAAGCAGGGAGATAAGAAGACACACTTTCTCTCTGGCCTGGAGTCTAGGAGACTAAAAGGTGCCCTGGAGAGTTCTCTGCTCCCATGTAGTCACATTAAGTAATATATGTATGTCTATGACCCAGGGATATTTACCTGCAGGGAGACTCCAGGGAAATTCTCATTCAGGACTAAAGGGAAAAGGGTTTCTTTGAAACATTATTTGTGGTGGAGGGATTGGAGGTGATCTGGGTGTCTATTCATCACCAGGAGGATGGATGACTAAAAGGGGGCAGAAATCCACCTCAGAGGACGTGTATGCTAAGTGAGTCAAATGATGTACAGAGCAAATTCTTTGGTCTGATAACCTCTATGGAGATTAAAAATCCATGAACAGACAAAACAACACTACCTATTTTCCAAGTATCCTAAGCTACTAAGTCACTTCAGTCATGTCTGACTCTGTGCGACCCCATAGACAGCAGACCACCAGGCTCCCCATCCCTGGGATTCTCCAGGCAAGAACACTGGAGTGGGTTGCCATTTCCTTCTCCAATACGTGAAAGTGAAGTCGCTCAGTCGTGTCCAACTCTAAGCAACCCCATGGACTGCAGCTACCAGGCTCCTCCATCCATGGGATTTTCCAGGCAAGAGTACTGGAGTGGGGTGCCATTGCCTTCTCCGAGTATATATTTTCCAAGTATACATAATAATATAAGGATACCCATTGTTATAGACTAATGTTTTTGTGCCCCTCAAATTCACATGTTGAAAACTTACTCCTGATGTGATGGTATTTGGAGATGGGACCTCTAAGAGGTAATGAAGTCATGAGGCTGGGCCCAGGATGAGATTAATGACCTTGCAAGAAGAGGAGACACAGTGAGACATACGTGTGGACACGATGAGATGGCAGCCATCTTCAAGCAAGGCCCCCACCAAGAACCAACACTTGGTCTTAGACTTCCCAACCTCCAGAACCATGAGAAATAAATGTCTACTGTTTAAACCACCAGTCTACGGCATTTTGTGATACCAGCCCAAGCAAGCTAAGACACTCAACAAACATTTTAAAGTGCTTGCCTGTGGTGGTCATGGAGGAGGGGTGTAGAGAGGAGAGAGTGCAGATGTGCAATGGAGACAAAAAGAGAATAAATCAATAAAGCAAAAAAGAAGCCTCCCATAGGGCAGTGATGAATGTATACCATGAACTAAGGCTGCTGCTGCTGCTGCTGCTAAGTCGCTTCAGTCGTGTCCGACTCTGTGCGACCCCACAGACGGCAGCCCACCAGGCTCCCCCGTCCCTGGGCAAGAACACTGGAGTGGGTTGCCATTTCCTTCTCCAGTGCGTGAAAGTGAAAAGTGAAAGGGAAGTCGCTCAGTCGTGTCCAACTCTGTGCGACCCCATAGACGGAAGCCCAGTATGAACTAAGGAGTAGGATCAAATTCTCCACTTCTGATTTCTTAAGATAAAACTGGAAGAAGGGTGGCCCTGTACGCTCTTGCCAAGTCAGTGCTTCATCTAAGGTAGTGGGTGAAGCCAAAAAGTGAAGGTCCCTAAAACCCTCTTTATATGGATCCTCATGGCATGACACAGTCCCACAAATCCCGGAGAACAGGTTGGCCCTGCGGTAGCCAGCTTCCAAGACAGTCCCCTGGGATCCATGCCTCCTGGCACTCAAGTCCCTATGTAGTCAACCCCTTTATCGAACCAGGGCTGCCTCTTGGTGACCAATAGAATGTTAAGGAATTGAAAATGTGTGACTTCTGAGGTTAGATGGAAGGCATTACAATGACCACTTGCTTGAGGGAAGACCAACCACGATGCCAGGAGGATACCTGAGCAGTCCTGTGGCAAGCACACTGGCAGAGGAACTGAGAGCTCCCCCCCCAACCCCAACCAACAGCCAGAAAGAACTTGCCGGCCATCTGAATGATCCACTTTGGAAGTGATCCTTCAGCCCCAGCCAAGCCTTCAGATGATGCAGCCCCAACTGATACATGAGTGCAACCACAAGAGAGCTCACAAGTGGTTGTCCGTGAGATGCCTTCCTCTATTCCTGCCCCATGGAAACTATGACTATAATAAATGATACTGTCACGTCACTACAGCTTGAGTTGATTTGCTACCTAGCGTGAGATAACTTACACAGCTCTATTGGTTCAGACCTTGTAAACCAAGCTGTTTACCTTCTTTGGTCTTGTTACCCTTATTCCCCTTGAATTTTTCCTTCATTCATTGTTGGTGTTTAGTTGTTTAGCTGTGTCCAGCTCTTTGCGAGCCCGTGGACTGTAGACCACCAGGCTCCTCTGTCCATGGGATTCTCCAGGCAAGAACACTGAAGGGGGTTGCCATTTACTTCTCCAAGGGATCTTCCTGGAGGAAGATTAAATTCATCCAAGGATCAAATTCACATCTCCTGTGTCTCCTGCATTGCGGGCAGATTCTTTACCATTAAGCCTCTAGAGAAGTCCTTGGATGTGGCCATAACAAGATTAAGAAAGTTTCTTGTGTCAGCTGTGCTTTAGGAAAACCAAGAGGAAGGGATTTGTTCGCTCTTAGGTCAGAGATTTGCAGGAAAGCAGGCCCTTCCTGACATTCCCCAGAGGAGGAGCAAGCAAGAATTCCATAGAAAAGAAAACTCAGACAGGGGCTGTGTGGCCAGTTGCCCCCTCCCATCAGAAAATTCTCCTCTCTGGGCTAATCTGGGAGACTCTGGGTTGATTAGATTAGGGCAGATAGCCTTGCTTTCCTGGTATCTCTAGGCTTTAAGTGATCATTTAAAACATGGGACTGGATGAACTAACTCTAGGAAGAGAGGGTTTCCAGTGAGTTTCCAGAGAGCTGAGCCTTGGGGAGAAGCAACAGTCAAGAAATTACCTTTGGAAGAGGAGGCAGAAAGGAGACTAGGAAAGGATCAGACATTGGGGCAGATCAGGGCTCCAGAGGATCTTGGAAACCAAAAGAAAAGATCTTAAAGTGGGAGATTTTAAAATGTAAGTGTAATGGCTGATTCGTGTTGAGGTTTGATAGAAAACAGCAAAATTCTGTAAAGCATTATCCTTCAGTAAAAAATAAATTCATAAAAAATAAAAAATGTAAATTTACAATGCAAAATTTTGAATGTAAAATCTTCACAATATTTTTGTAACAAGGTGCCTGCGTGCTCAGTTGCGTACGACTCTTTGCAACCCCATGGACTGAAGTCTGCCAGGCTCCTCTGTCCATGGAATTCTCCAGGCAAGAATACTGGAGTGAGTCGCCACTACTTTCTCCAGGGGATCTTCCTGACCCAAGGATCGAACCCGCATCTCCTGCATCCCACACTGGTAGGCGGATTCTTTACCACTGACAGACAAACAAGAGAACTGGATCTCATTTGCCTAAACGAGAAAGAAGGCTGGACATGATGACAGTTCTGCAAGCATCCGGGAGGAAGGTTAAACCCTTCACAGATCCAATAAATGTGATCCTCACCAGTTATACTTCTCAGAGCTCCTCCTCTGGGCCAAAACAACCTGGACGGTCACCAGGACCCATCATCACCCAAGCATCTACTACCTTCCAAGAAGGTGAAGTCATTTCCCCAGGTCTGTTTCTCGTCTTCAGACAAGGCACATCTCTGGAAACTGCTGAATATACGGTTTTAGCAGAAAGATGGGTTCTGTCGGCAGCCCCTATTTCCCAGTCACTGCTCCCTTTTGTTTCTATGCGCTCTGTCTCTGTGTGAACGCTGAGATCTCACTGAGCGTCCCCCAAGGAGGGACTGCAATTGGCGTGCTGAACCGTCCCCGGAGGAAACACACAATCATCTTCAATGAGCAGAGGACAATGAGGAGGGGTCCTGTTACATAATTGAGGAGACAATGTCTTTGAGACTCAGTCTGGTTCACTTTTCACACTAAATTAATCTTAATAAGCATCTGCTTTGAGTAAAGGAAGTTTTGTGATAATTCAACCGTGACCTCTGTGAATGTCCAAATGATTTCACTTTGGTCCCCGCCAGCCCCGAGTATCCTATTGAAATGGTCGTCTTTATTTCATGATCATCAGCATGTTAACATGAGCTGATTAATCCCATCAACCTAACTACACAGATCGGACGCAGCCCAGGGCTATGACATCATTAGCTTTGGGACGCAATTGCAGAGGATGGCAGACGGGGCCGGTCAGCTGGTCCCACAGGTCATTTGATCCAGGCTCCTTGTTTCTGACAATGAAAAGCAGATTCTCCCTCCAGCTTGCTCTCTGGCTCCAAGATCCAGGTAAAATTGTCCCTACCCGGGCACCCCTACTGGGAGCACATGTTATGCAGGCCCACTGAGTCTTTGGCCCTGCCATGAAACTGTTTGTGGCCAGGCCACTAGACACTCAGACAGGAGTGCAGACCCACCAGCCTGTGGGTCTCAACGGCCAGTATGACCTCTGCCAGCCTCTCCTTATCCTCCTCCACCATTTCCTAAAATACTTTTTATTTTGTATTGGGGTATAGCCAGTTAACAATGTTATGATAGTTTCAGGTGAACAGCCGAGGGACTCAGCCATACATATACATGTATCCATTCTCCCCTCAACTCCCCTCCCATCCAGGCTGCCACATAACCTCGAGCAGAGTTCCATGTGCTGTACAGTAGAACCTTGTTGGTTATCCATTTTAAATACAGCAAGCAGTGTGTACATGTCCATCCTAAACTCTCTAACTCTCCCCCTCATCCCCACAGCAACCAAAAGTTCATTTTCCAAGTCCTGTGAGTCTCTTTCTGTCTTGCAAGTAAGTTCGTTTGTATCATTTCTTTTTAGATTTCACATAAAGGGGATGTCGTACAGTATTTCCCCTTCTCTGTCTGACTTACCTCCCTCACTATGACAATCTCTAGGTCCATTCACGTTGCTGCAGATGGCATTATTTCATTCCTTTCAATGACTGGAGAATGTTTCATGGTATATACGTACCACATCTTTCTCCATTCTTCTGTCGAGAGGCTTTTCGGTTGCTTCCATGTCTTGGCTATTGCCAACAATGCTGCAATGAACATTGATTCCTCTGTCAGTTCTGAGCACACCTTCCTTGTGACTGCATCACTTACTTTCTTCAGAGCAGGAGCCCCTAACTACCTGGACATCTGTGTTCCCTGCCACCTGTCAGTCATCACGCCTGGCATCTGCATCCGTGATCGTTCAGGAAGTTTCTCTTCCCACTATTTATGGGCTGTGTGACAAAGTCAGTCACGGGATTCTGCCTCTTTTGAGCTCAAAGAGAAATTCTGAGACCAGCAGCAAGCATCAGCATCACCTGGGAATTTGTAAGAAATGCACATTCTCAGGGCCCTTCCAAGCCTGCTGAGTCAGAAAGCCTGGGACTGGGGCCCACAAGCTGTGTTTTGGTAAGCCCTCATGGTGGCTCCAGAATACACCGATACTAGAGGTAGGCAGGTGGACCAAATGACTCCACTGTGGCCACGAGTCCACAGTCTACACTTGGGTCCCTCTTGGTGTCGTACATTCTATGGGTTTGACAGGTGGATGATGACATTTATCCACCATGACAGTATCATACGAGAAGAGTCTCTGCCCTCAAATCCTCTGTGCTCCATCTATTCATCCCTCCATTTGTGTTGACTTAGATAAGAAAGACTTCCTCAGCAATCAATGCAAAGAAATAAAGGAAAACAATAGAATGGGAAAGACTAGAGATCTCTTCAAGAAAATTAGAGATACCAAGGGAACATTTCATGCAAAGATAGGGTCAATAAAGGACAGAAATGGTGTGGACCTAACAGAAGCAGAAGATATTAAGAAGAGGTGGCAAGAATACACAGAAGAACTGTACAAAAAAGATCTTCATGACCCAGATAATCATGATGGTGTGATCACTCACCTAGAGCCACACATCCTGGAATGTGAAGTCAGGTGGGCCTTAGAAAGCATCACTACGAACAAAGCTAGTGGAGGTGATGGAATTCCAGCTGAGCTGTTTCAAATCCTGAAAGATGATGCTGTGAAAGTGCTGCACTCAATATGCCAGCAAATTTGGAAAACTCAGCAGTAGCCACAGGACTGGAAAAGGTCAGTTTTCATTCCAATCCCAAAGAAAGGCCATGACAAAGAATGCTCAAACTACCAGACAATTGTACTCATCTCACATGCTAGTAAAGTAATGCTCAAAATTCTCCAAGAGAGATCCAACCAGTCCATTCTAAAGGAGATCAGTCCTGGGATTTCTTTGGAAGGAATGATGCTAAAGCTGAAACTCCAAAACTTTGGCCACCTCATGCTAAGAGTTGACTCATTGGAAAAGACTCTGATGCTGGGAGGGATAGGGGGCAGGAGGAGAAGGGGACGACAGATGATGAGATGGCTGGATGGCATCACTGACTCGATGGATGTGAATTTGAGTGAACTCCACGAGTTGGTAATGGACAGGAGGCCTGGTGTGCTGCAATTCATGGGATCACAAAGAGTCAGACATGACTGAGCGACTGAACTGAACTGAAGCCACTAGTTAGTGTTTCCCAGGTGGTACAGCTGGTAAACAATCCACCTGCCAATGCAAGAGATGCAAGAGATGGGGGTTCAATCCCTGGGTCAGGAAGATCCCCTGGAGAAGGAAATGCCAACCCACGCCAGTATTCTTACCTGGAAAGTTCCATGGTCAGAGGAGACTGGTGGGCTATAGTCCACGGGGTCACACAGAGTTGGACGCGACTTAGTGACTCATCATACACATACACATAAGCCCCTTGTCTGTGGTAATTTGTTACCGTAGACACATTTTCCCTCCCCTAAATTTCGATCTGGAAGAGAGTAAGGTAACACAGAAGGGGGCTACGGCCAGTTCCCCAGCCATCAGCTTGGCTACTTGCTTCCCGTGACTGGCGTGCCCTGCCTCCCCACAGGTGCCCTGATTTCTGTCCATCCAGAGCCTGCCTCAGCCATGATCAATTGTCCTCATCATAGAAGTGGCCTTTCTGCTTCAGCTGGCCAGAGCTGGTGCTTGTTGCTTGCAACCCAAGGGCCTTGTTTCCAAAGTGCTGATTTGAACAACAGTTAGTGCCCATAGCTTACACTGAATTCAGTGCTTAGGATGTTGTTGTTGTTGTTCAGCTATTAAGTCATGTCAACTGTTTGTTTGCAGCCACATGGACTGCAGCATGTCAGGCCTCTCTGTCCCTCACTGTCTCCTAGAGTTTGCCCAAATTCATGTCCACTGAGTCAGTGATGCTACCCAATCATCTCATCCTCTGCTGCCCTCTTCTCCTTTTGCTTTCAATCTTTCCCAGCATCAGGGTCTTTTCAAATGAGTCAGTTCTTCGCATCAGGCAGCCAAAGTAATGGAGCTTCAGCTTCAGCATCAGTCCTTCCAATGAATATTCAGGGTTCTTTTCCTTTAGGATTAACTGCTTGGATCTCCTTTCAATCCAAGGGACTCTCAAGAGTTTTCTCCAGAGTCACAGTTCGAAAGCATCAGTTCTTCGGTGCTCAGCTTTCTTTATGGTCCAAATCTCACATCCGTACATGACTACTGGAAAGACCATAGCTTTGACTATATGGACATTTGTTGGCAAAGTGATGTCTTTGCTTTTTAATACGCTGTTTAGGTTTCCTTCCAAGAAGCAAGCGTCCTCTAATTTCATGGCTGCTGTCACCATCTACAGTGATTTTGGAGCCCAAGCAGAGAAAATCTGTTGGATGGTAAGAAAAACCTATTTCCATTTGTAGGATACATTTTAAAACAATACTTCCACAAAGCTAAGAACTTTCCTGGAAGGGAGCGAATCTGGTGGTTTTAGTCGCCGAGAAAGTTTCTTGAGACTTCTGGGCTGGGCTAACACAGCAAGCACCATCAGAGCCTTATTTATTTGATTCTCATGACAATCCTTTAGAGTGGACACTATTGTGTTTCCCTTTACAGGCAGGAAACAGAAGAACAGAGAGATTGGTAGACCTGTCCAAGGCCACACAGCCCTCCTTACTCAGAGTGCGAAGACCTCCATGCAGTCTGAAGCTCTGGCGTTGCTGTTCAGCTATGTCGCTCATAACTCAGTACCTTTCTTACCTCCTCCCTCTCCTATTAAATGGAGGTCACAATACCCATGTGACAGGTGGGCATAGGAAAAGTGCCGCAATGCAAAGAGAGACCTCTCAGCAAACGGTCATCCCTCCATACGAACAAACTTGTGCAGATGAGAAAACTACAGCCCAGAGAGGACAAGGGACATGTCAAATACCAGCCAGCCAATGGCTTTCAAGGTCAGAAATAGCATTCTTAGCCAGACCCGGAAGTTTCCAGAAGCTTTCTCAGCAACCTTAGCCATCAGTAAGAAATCTGTTCCTTTTCATGGAAAGTTGTACTCTCTGTGGCAGGTTTGTTTTAAACTCTCTCCTGGAAACTAAGCTGTTTTTTTTTCTTAACATTTTAAGGAACATTTCACTCACTTATTATTGCAAATTATAACTTGGATATGAAGACATGATCTAATTTGGCCTGCTTTTCAATTGAGATTTTGGTCTGGAACACTATAGGGTTAGAGAGACAGATTCAGTCCAGTTATTTCAAGATTTCTGCATGCACATGGATACACACACCAGTATCGCAAAATGAAGTCAGGGTTGGAGGCAGGAAAATTGAGAGGCCAAGCAAATCAGGTCTCCCCTGGGTGACCTGTCTGCAGACCTCAGCACACCACCTACCCAGCCCTTTGGAGCCCATGCACGCACACACACATGGCTTAGATTTCTCTTCCTCGGCCTGGCACAGAGATTTAAACACAAATATCCTGTGAGAGGAAATGAGTTGGTGTCGACTCCTCAACTCGCAGAGTCACTCCACTTTCTCTGATTTTACCAAGGACTCCAGGAGTGGAAGAGGCCCACCTGGGTAGGCATGAGTCTGGAGGCAGGACACCTGGGCACTGGGCCCTTCTCTGCTACTATCTCACTCTGTGATCACAGGTCAACCCTCTACCCTCACTGGGCTAGTTTTTACACTAGGGAAGGGAAGAGTGACATCTTGTACTGAGAAGAGATCCCAGCTAGAACCCCTAGGGTTCACTCAGTTCTATAAGATATTTGTTGAGCAACTGCTCTGAGATGCACAGAAGCCATGGATATGAGCAGACGCACCATTCTGATGAGAAGTTCATCACTGGGGATCAGGAAGGTACCAGAGTATGCTCCATCTTTATCCTCAGGTCTATCATGAGCCATGATGTGAATAGCCTTGATATTACAGCCTGAAGTATCCCTCCCAAGTTCATATATTGAAGTCCTAATACCCAGAACTTCAGGATGTAAATATGTTTTTACATATTTAAGGTCTTTAAGGGGATAATTAGGGTTAAATGTGGTGTGCGCGGTAAAAAACCCACCTGCAAATGCAGGAGATGTAAGAGACATGGGTTCGATCCCTGGATTGGGAAGATCCCTTGGAGGTAGGACCTGGCAACCCACTCCAGTATGGACAGAGGAACCTGGCCACCTACAGTTCATGGGGTCGAGAAGAGTTGGACATAACTGAAAGTGACTTAGCACGCACATATGAATTTATAAGTGTGAATGCTGAGTCATGTTCAACTCTTTTGTAACCTCATGGACTGTAACCTGCCAGGCTTCTCTGTCCATGGAATTTTCCAGACAAGAGTACTGGAATAGGTTGCCATTTCCTTCTCCAGGGGATCTTCCTGACCTAGGGATCAAACCTGCATCTCTTGCATCTCTGCATTGGCAGGCAGGTTCTATACCATTAGCACCACCAGGAAGCCCCAAGTTTATAAGGCTGAGGCCCTAATCTGGTAGTTCTGCTGTCCTTATAAGAAGCAGCGTGCGTGTGTGCTAGGTCGCTTCAGTCATGTTGTTGCAGGAAGGTGGGCCCCTTCCAGAGCCCGAAATTGGGCTCTTGTCTAACACTCAGAAATGAATTGTCCAAGGAGACATATGTGCTGACAAAGCAAGAGATTTTACTGGGAAAGGGCACCCGAGTGGAGAGCAGGAGGGTGAGGGAACCCAGGAGAACAGCTCTGCCATGTGGCTCGCAGTCTCAGGTTTTATGGTGATGGGATTAGCTTCCAGGTTGACTTTAGCCAATCATTCAGACTCAGAGTCCTTCCTGGTGGTGTACGCCTTGTTTAGCCAAGATGGATGCCAGAGAGAAGGATTCTGGGAGGTGGTTGGACATGTGGTGTCTCCTTTTGACTTTTCCCCAACTCTTCTGGTTGGTGGTGGCTTATTAGTCCTGTGTTCCTTACCAGGACCTCCTGTCGTAAAAGAACTTCTGCAAATGGTTACTATGGTGCCTGGCCAGGGTGGGTGGTTTCAATCAGTATGCATCCCTTAACAATATCTGACCATTTGCGACCCCATGGACTATAGACCACCAGGCTTCTCTAGGCCACTAGGATACTTCATGCAAGAATACTGGAGTGAGTTCCCATGTCCTCCTCCAGGGAATCTTCCCAACCCAGGGAGTGAACCCGTGTCTCATGTCTCCTGCATCGCCAGGAGGGTTCTTTACCACTAGCACCATCTGGGAAGAAGAAGTGATACCAAACAGTTGACTGTCTGTCTCCAAGCCCAGAGACGCAGGGCCATGTGAGAGCACAGTGAGAAGGGGGCCGTCTACACGCTAGGAAGAGAGGCCTCACCAGCAAGCAACATTAATGGCAACCTTGATCTTGGGTTTCCAGCCTCTAGAACCATGAGAAAATAACTGTCCTTTAAGTCACCCAGTCCATGATACTTTGTAGTGGTGACTTGGGTGAACTAATACACCTCTTCTCAGGCTGCTTCAGTCCTCCAACTAGGTCACTGAATCTTTGCCTTTTTTTTATCCCTAGCCCCTTTAGAAATCTGATAAAACCACAGATGGTGGAAAACACCATTTCAGAGGCCTCTCCTGCCCACTGAGAAACAGTCATGAGAGGGCCTTGAAGCCCAGCCGGTGTCAGGAGTGCCTGCCAGCCTCAAGTCTCCCCATCTGGTCTTAAGCACTAACATAGAAACTCTCCCCTCTTCACTCTCAACAATTACCTGCTATCTTGAGCGAGCGAAGAACACTAGGGTCTCTCAGTCACCATCAGACAAACCATCAACCTTTTTCCATTAGAGAAGAGGACCACACGGAGTTAGAAACTTTCTTATGCAAATCCTATCCAAAACTTAACTCAGACTTCCTCTGCTCCTGGCTATAAGCAAGGAGCTATACAAAAGTATTCAACCTAAACTCACTGAGAACAACTATGAAGGCTGAATCTCTTTTTTAAAAAGAGCTGTTTGAAAAGCCTTCAGAAATATGCCAGTCAGTCAAAACCCCAGAAGAACACACTGAAGTAAGTGTTACCTCCTCTGCTGATTTTAACTCCTGGGGTATTTTTCACAATGTGAGTCATAGAAGCTGAATCAAAAGCAGCAATCTAGAACATCAGGCAGCTACTTACTTAGATTAGAAGGATAAGAAAAAAGAAACAGACACCTGAGTAACAAGCACCTGTGATGGAAAGGGCAAGGTACCGGAGAACGGGGAACCACAAGGAAGTGAGTGCTGCGGTCCACACTGAATTTCTCTGCAAGAAATGTACCAAATTTTAAAACTATGAGGTCACAGGGAGAGAGAGAGAGAACCCAACTGGAAAGCACCTGCTCAGAGGCTGAACACAGACTCTGGCACTCTCATGGGTTTGGGGAAACAAAATTTGGAATTCACGGTAAATCAAAAGAAAGATTCCTAATAAACACCTCAGCCTTTCAGTTGAAACCCTAAAGGGCTACCCTCTAAGAATACGGTAAGGCCAGACATGACTCGATGAAGATGATGTGCCCATACTTTATCCATCAATAAGGAGAAAATTAAACCCTTTCTGGAAGAGTAAGACTTCATCCAGAAGCTCTATAATTTTTCATACACAATTTTGTATGCAATAAAAAATTACCAGGCAGGAAAGAAACAGCATTGAATACCAAAAATAGAAAAACAAAGAGTGAAAACAGATTACAGAGGAACCAGATGTTGGAGTTTTCAAACATAAACTTTAAAAGAGGTACGATTAATATGCCCCCCAAAATAGAAGAAATGATGGAGAAAATCACCAGAAACTGGCACCTATTAAAAAAAGAATCAAAGCCTGCCAGTTTTCCCTCAATAGACATATTAGTGCTGACAATCATGTGATTTAATTCCTTAAAAATTCCCTCTCAATAAATCTGTATCTATAAATATCCATAGATATATAGATAGAGAATATATCGTGTCGTCGCGTCAGTCGCTCAGTCGTGTCCGACTCTTTGCGACCCCGTGAACTGTAACCTACTAGGCTCTTCCGTCCATGGGATTCTCCAGGCAAGAATACTGGAGTGGATTGCCATTTCCTTCTATGTTATGTATATATATTAGAGTTCTCTGCAGAACTCTAATACAGACAAGATCAATCATTGAAGAGAAAATGACTCAGCATTTTCCCAAGTTTTACAGGGATATCAACACACAGATTCAAGAAATTTTACAAATGCCAAGCAGGATAAATACAAAGAAAAAAGACCAAGAAAGTCGCAGGGAAACACTGGCTCCAGTTGTTACGGTTATTAGAAGATGGAGCTGGGATGAGGCTTCCAAGTAGGGTTCCGATTTGTGTGGTTCAGATTTCCCACTGGCACAGAGGGAAGATGCACCCAGGATTTCTGAGCTTGCCCAGATGTGAGGCAAAGTGGGAAGAGGGAGAGGTGGCTTGAAGGCCCATCAAACATCAAAACAAAGAGACTCTATGACAGCAAATTGTGGTCAAACTACTGAAAAGTAGCAGCAAAGAGTATAACCTTTGAAAGAGGCTTTTTCTTAAAAAGAGCAGTGATAAGACTTCTCAATAGAAATGATGGAAGACAGACAATATAATGACATCTTTTGGGCACCTAACTAGAATTCCATATCCAGGGAAAATATCACTTTTTAAAGAAAGGGGAAATAAAGACATTTTATACAAATATGGAGAAGGAAATGGCAACCCACTCCAGTATTCTTGCCTGGAGAATCCCACGGACACAGGAGCCTGGTGGGCTACAGTCCATGGGGTCACAAAGAGTGGGACACAACTGAGTGACTTTCACTTATACAAATAAAAATTTAGGAAGCTTATTGCCAGAAGATCAGCACACTGTAAATTAACTACATAAAAAGTTTTTAAAGATATGAGATATATTGTGAGGATAGAATACACAGTTTTAAAAAACTCCAATGTAAAATTTAAAAAATCTTAAATCATACACAGAGCTGAAAATTAAAATAAAAATTCTCAAAGAAGTAAATAGAAAATCATTTTACTTTGTTTTTCTGCTTAAAATGGCTGTACATATTTAGTGAAAATATTTAAAAATCACAGAAAAGTATTTTAAAACTGAAAACAAAAATCATGCACATAATAAAAAAACCTCAAATGGCTAGTGTACGTATGAATAACTACTAAATGTTATAAACCACCAAGAAATGCAATTAAAACCATGAGTTACCACAATTGCAACCACCAGATTCACTAAAATGTAAAAAGTGGTAATACCAAGTGTTGATGAGAAATGGAACAACTGAAATTCTCTCATACAGCCAGTGACAGTATAAAGTGGTACCAAAACTTCGCAAAACTGGCAGAATCTACAAAAACGTACCCTAAGATGCAGCAACCCCACCCCCAGGTATCAATCCAACAAGAATGTGTTACCTAAGCACACCAACAGAGACTGCCAGGAATATATTTATAGCAACATTAATCACAATAGCCAAAGACTGGAAACAAACCACACATCCTTCAAATGGAAAAGACATCAACTGTGTCGCTGTTGTTCAGTTGCTAAGTCACGTCTGACTCTTTGCAACCCCACGAACTGCAGCACACAAGGCTTCCCTGTCCTTCACTATCTCCCCGAGCTGGCTCAGACTCACTTCCATTGAGTCTGTGATGCCATCCAACCATCTCATCCTCTGTTACCCCCTTCTCTCACTCTCAATCTTTCCCAGCATCAGGGTCTTTTCCAATGAGTCGGCTCTTCACATCAAGTGGCCAACTGCATTGTATCTGTGCACTAGAATTCAACACAGCAAGAAAAAAGAACACAGCTCTACATGGATGTCTCACAGACACAAGGATGAGTGAAGAAAGCTAGATACCATAGACAACACACTTGTGTTTTCATTTTCATAATATGCCAAAGCGAGTAAAAATAATCTATGCTGACAGAAGCAGCTGTCTAAATAGCAGCTCCACTTAGTCGGGGATAAAGACTGGAAGCAGCCGTGAGGGACACTTCCAGGAATCAGTTGTGCTCTGTATCTTGATCTGAGTGGTGGTTTTCAGGGAGTATCCAACATTTTGCAAAAAACTTTAGAGCTTAAGGTTTGCACTTTAGGTTTGCAAAACTGGCTGGATATATGTTTTAACCCCATAAAAAGTTTGCCCCCCACTCCCAAAAAGTAAAACCTTTAATTTCTGGGCCGGTAAGATAGTGGTTAATTGGAGGAGGGCATGGCCTCCCACATCCCATGCCAGTACTCTTGCCTGGAGAATCCCCATGGACAGAGGAGCCTGGCAGGCTACAGCCCCTGGGGTCACGAAGAGTCGGACAAGACTGAGCGACTAAGCACAGCACAGCACAGGGTAGAGGTTAAGGAGACAGAGCTGGAGCCCGACAGCCCCAAGTTCATATCTTGGCTCAACCACTTATACCCTGTGTTTTCTGAGACTAGCCTCTCTGTACCTCAATTTCTTCATCTGTGAAATAGGGATAATGTGTGTGTGTGTGTGTGTGTGTGTGCACGCGCTCAGTCTCATTTGACTCTTTGCCACCCCATGGACTGTAGCCTGTCAGGCTCCTCTGCCCATGGTATTTCCCAGGCAAGAATACTGGAGAGGGTTGCCCTTTCCTTCTCCAGGGGATCTTCCCCACCCAGGGATCGAACCCACGTCTCTTGCATCCCCTGCACTGGCAGACAGATTCTTTACCACTGTACCACCTGGGAAGCCCCTCAAAGGGATAATACTATTAACAGTACCCAAGTTTAAGGTCGTTTTGAAGACTCATGAGTTGATCCAGGCAAAGTTTTTACAATAGTGCCAAATATATAGTAAAATCTTAATAAGATTTTACTGCTTTTTTTTTTTTTTTCTATTGGTGTTATTATCTTCGCATCCAACCTGAGGGCCACACAAAGCTGGGGCCAAAAAGCAAAGACCTTACACTCTCAGGCATTTGTCCTAGAAAAATGAAAACTTGTGTTCACACCAACATCTGTACACAAACATCCTTCAGCAGGTGAATGTTTCCACACCTTGGAACACCTCTCAGCAAGGACGAGGAACGAACCATTGCTCCATGAAACAGCTTGGGTGAGTCTCAAGGGAGTAATGCTGGGAGAAAAAAGCCAATCCTAAAATGATACAAATGTATGCTTCCATTTATAAAACATTCTTGAAATCACAAAATTACAGAGCTGAAGAACAAATTTGTAGTTGCAGGGATGGGGTATTCGGGGTAAGGGAAGAGAAGTAAGTATGGCTGTATATGGTGAAGGGGGCTTGTAATGATGGAGCTGTTCTGTATCTTGACTGCAATGTTAAATGCATGAACCTACAAATATGCTAAAATTGCACAGAATTAAATATATACGTGTGTGTGTGTGCACATGTGTGTGTGTGTATCTGTATACACACTTCAGTTCAGTTCAGTCGCTCAGTCGTGTCCGACTCTTTGCAGCACGCCAGGCCTCCCTGTGCATCACCAACTCCCGGAGTTCACCCAGACTCACGTCCATCGAGTTAGTGATGCCATTCAGCCATCTCATCCTCTGTCGTCCCCTTCTCTTAAGTATACATACTTAAGTACATGTAAAACTGAGGTGAAATCTAAATAAGCTTGGTAGATTGCATCAATGTCAATATTTTGATTGATATTGTAGGATAGTTGTGCAAGACATTATCTCCAAATGGAAATAGTCATAGTTCCCAGTAATCATGTATGGATATAATAGTTGAACCACAAATAAGGCTAAGCACTGAAGATTGATGCTTTTGAACTGTGGTGTTGGAGCAGACTCTTGAGAGTCCCTTGGACTGCAAGGAGATCCAACCAGTCCATCCTAAAGGAAATCAGTCCTGAATATTCATTGGAAGGACTGATGCTGAAGCTGAAGCTCCAATATTTTGACCACATGCTGCGAAGAGCCGACTCATTTGAAAAGACCCTGATGCTGGGAAAGACTGAAGGCAGGAAGAGAAGGGGATGACAGTGGATGAGATAGTTGGATGGCATCACTGACCCAATGGACATGAGTTTGAGTAAACCCCGGGAGTTGTGAAGGACAAGAAAACCTAGTGTGCTGCAGTCCATGGGGTTGCAGAGAGCTAACACGCCTAAGCAACTGAACAACAAAATCACTGGGTAAGACTGGAAAGCGGTTGCACTAGCTCTCTCAGCAGGATTTCTTGGAACTGCACGTGAATTTATGAAGATCTTTGACGTCAGTCAGCCAAGGTTGGATGTTCTGGTAACTTTTGGCAGATTGTTGTTGCTTAGTCACTAAGTTGTATCCGACTCTTTGCAACCCCATGGACTACAGTACACCAAGCTTCCCTGTCCTTCACTATTTCCCAGAGTTTGCTCAAATTCATGTCCATTGAGTCAGTGATGCTATCCAACCATCTCATCTTCTGCCACCTCTTTCTCCTTTTGCCTTCAATCTTCCCCAGCATCAGGGTCATTTCTAATACATCAGTTCTTCGCATCAGGTGACCAAAGTATTGGAGCTTCAGCTTCAGCATCAGTTCTTCCAATGAATAATCAGAATTGATTTCATTTAGAATTGACTAGTTTGATCTCCTTACTGTCCAAGGTATTCTCAAGAGTTTTCTCCAGCACCACAATTCAGAAGCATCAGTTCTTCAAGGCTCAGCCTTCTTTATGGTCCAACTCTCACATCCATACATGACTACTGGAAAAACCATAGTTTTGGCTATATGGACCTTTGTCAGCAAAGGGATGTTTCTGCTTTTTAATATGCTGTCTAGGTTTGTCATAGCTTTCCTTCCAAGGAGCAAATGTCTGTTAATTTCATGGCTGCAGTCACTGTCCACAGTGATTTTGGAGACCAAGAAAAGAAATTCTGTCACCATTTCCACTTTTTCCCCTTCTACTTGCCATGAAGTGATGAGACTGGATGATCTTTGTTCTTTGAATGTTGAGCTTTAAGCCAGCTGGTAAACTCCCTCAATCCTCAGCTTCTCCATCCCCCAAGTGGAGATATTCATAGTTCCTAGGGTGATTACAGCCATGAAATTAAAAGACGCTTACTCCTTGGAAGAAAAGTTATGACCGACCTAGATAGCATATTCAAAAGCAGAGATACTACTTTGCCAACTAAGGTCCGTCTAGTCAAGGCTACGGGTTTTCCGATAGTCATGTATGGATGTGAGAGTTGGACTGTGAAGAAGGCTGAGTGCCAAAGAATTGATGCTTTTTAACTGTGGTGTTGGAGAAGACTCTTGAGAGTCCCTTGGACTGCAAGGAGATCCAAACAATCCATTCTGAAGGAGATCAGCCCTGGGATTTCTTTGGAAGGAATGATGCTAAAGCTGAAACTCCGGTACTTTGGCCACCTCATACGAAGAGTTGACTCATTGGAAGAGACTCTGATGCTGGGAGGGATTGGGGGCAGAAGGAGAACGGGATGACAGAGGATGAGGTGGCTAGATGGCATCACCGACTCGATGGAGTGAGTCTGAGTGAACTCTGGGAGTTGGTGATGGACAGGGAGGCCTGGCGTGCTGTGATTCATGGGGTCACAAAGAGTCGGACACAACTGAGTGACTGAACTGAACTGAGGGTTATAGTAAGGGTGGAGTCACTGAGCCTAGTGTCTCAAGATACATAAATTTTCAACAAATGTCACTTTAAGGAAAGTTTCAATTGTTAACAAATAAGAAGAGGGGATGTTAAGGAGATGAACTGATTTGTCCTAAGTTGGCCTGAAAGGAGCCAAGATTCCAGTCCCTGAAGCTGGGTTCTGTTCAGAGGGGAGAGAGGATCAAAAGTGGGAAATCTGGGGGTGGACACACTGGTTTTCTCTGCCTGACATTGTGCTTGAGTGTGTTGGGAGAGGGGAGAATTAGGAACCTTGAAGAGGTGCATTTGGAGACAAAAGAGGAAGGGGTCAGAGAGCAGACACCAAAAAAAAAAGGCAGAAAAAATCAAAGGGCCACTGGGCAACAATAGTTTGGGGGCTATTGTGTTCTGGCCCAGATCCTCTGGCTCGGTCTGAATGGAGTTCCCCAGCCGTGTCCTCCTCTCCCATCAGGGTGCAAGCAGAGGTCAGCTGGGTTCAAGGATGTGGCAGCTGCTCTGGACAGCGACGCACACTGCACAACTATTTGTTGTTGTTGTTGATGATGATGGTGACATGATGATTTTTGTAACTGTTGGTTGAAAGAACTCTTGGCACCATTTTGCATTTTTCACTGCCCTCGCTAGCCCTAATCTAGGCAATTTGTTGTCAGTCTCCAGGTGCCTAACGCCAGTGGGGCTTAAGATCTGGTCTTTTAAAACCAGAAGTGACCACCAAAGCCCGCTAGGTCCTTGCCACTCAAAGTTGGTCCAAAGACTGGCAGGAGCAATGGCATCACCTGGGAGTTTGTTAAAAATGCCCACCGGAGATTGCTTTGAACAGCATCAGACTGGGCTTTAACAGCAACCTCAGATGATGTGCCTGAACACCACTTCTCTACTCCAGACTGCTGGTTTATTGCCGAAGAAACAAAGGCACAGAGAGGGTGAGAGACTGCCACAAATCCCAGCATGTTTGCACCAGAGTCAGAGTCAGCACCAGAACCCAGGTTTGAGGGCTCCCAGACAGCTGCCTTTAGCTAGAAGCCTCTGGTTAAGATGGATGGAAGTAGAATGGGGCTGAGCCTCCCAAGTAAAGAGAAAAGTTCTGTCTTCTCTCCTGAAAGCTGTCCTAGTAGGAAAACAAGGTCCCTCGGTGACCTCACTGAGCTTGAGGCTTGGATACAGATAGCAAAGTCTACCCAGCTTGCAGACATAGAAAAATTCTCCTCTTCCCAAGAAGCTGGTACAGAAACATCACAGGAGCCGGGCTGTTTCCGGGATGGACCACTTCCTCTCTTTGGGCCTCGGTCTCCTCGTTTGGAATCAGAGCTCTCCTCTGACAATAGTGACGAGGCACCTGAACTGCCTGGTACTGGGTCCCCTGTAAAGAGTCGCATGTGCTTCCAAGCCTGGGGGTCACAAGACACAGGAAGGTCATTCAGTGTCTGCTAAGGATGCAAGGAAAAGTGGGAGGCAGTGGGGAGACTGCACCCAGAAAAAACACAGAGAATCACAAGCCGCCACTGTTGGAAATGTTTCTTGGGCCCCACTTGCCAAAGCCAAGCTTTGGAGATTTCCCTTCCCCTGGTGTTCATTTGAGTGACATCAACTGCTTCTCCCATGAATCGTATCAGTTGAAGAATGACAACACTGAAAAAGACATCAAGTTAGAAATCTACCATTCCAGCTTCACTTCCCAGAAGAGGTACCTGAGACCCAGAGAGGGCGAGGCCTCCCAGGGGACACACAGCATTAGCAGTAACATCCTGACTCTCCGCCCCTTTGTCTGCAACCCTTCCTATCTCATATCCTTCCCACCCCTCTTCTAAGACTAAAGTCACAATTCAATACTGACTGGCACGTGTTCTCCCTCTATCGGAGGTAGGAGTGGGGTTGAGACTTGGTTATGGTTAGTTCCGGATGTGAGGAAGCTCATTGCTTAGCAGGGGCTTAGCCAGAGGAGACTCAGCTTACTTAAAAGTCACAACCATGGGCTTTCCTGGTGGCTCAATGGTAAAGCATCCACCTGCCAATGTAGAAGATACAGATTCCATCCCTGATTCAGGAAGATCTCACATGCCACAGAGCAGCCAAGTCTCTGCCACCACAACTTTTGAGCTGCGCTCTAGAGCCCAGAGCAGCCACTACTGAGCCCACGTGCTGCAACTGCCAAAGCCTGGGGGCTCTAGATCCCGGGTTCCACAACAAGAGGAGCCACTAGAGTGAGAACACCAAGCACCCCGACCAAAGTGGCCCCTGCTTGTCACAGCTAGAGGAACAACTGCACGGCAATCGTGAGCCAACACAGGCAAAATTAAAGAAATAAGTACACGTATTTTTAAAAAGTCACAACAGTGGAAGGATGGGAGGTGGTTCCCCCCACCCCCATCCCCGTGATGTGTGGGGTGGGACTGGAGTGAGCAGGGTATAAAGGGGGTGGGACCATTCCAGGGGGTGGGTACCCTAAGGAAGGGAAGTCAGCTCTCAGGGTTGAAGGACAGCTTTCCAACAAAGATGTTGGAGGATTTAGCAAAGTTGCAGGATACAAAATCAATACACAGAAATCACTTGCATTTCTATATACTAACAATGAAAAATCAGAAAGAGAAATTAAGGACTCAATCCCATTCACCATCGCAACAAAAAGAATTAAATATCTAGGAATAAACTTACCTAAGGAGACAAAAGAACTGTACACAGAAAATTATAAGAAACTAATGAAAGAAATCAAAGGTGACATAAATAGATGGAGAAATACTCCACGTTCCTGTGTAGGAAAAATCAATATTGTGAAAATGACTATACTACCAAATGCAGTCTATAGATTCAATGCAATCCCTATCAAATTACCAATGGCATTTTTCACAGAACTAGAACAAACTATTTCACAATTCATATGGAAACACAAAAGACCCCAAGTAGCCAAAGTATTCTTGATAAAGAAGAATGGAGCTGGAGGAATCAACCTTCCTGACTTCAGATTATACTACTAAGCTACAGCCATCAAGAAAGTATGGTACTGGCACAAAAAACAGAAATATAGACCAATGGAATAAGATAAAAAGCCCAGAAATAAACCCATGCACCTATGGTTACCTTATTTTTGACAAAGAAGGCAAGAATATATAATGGGGCAAAGACAGCCTCTTCAATAAATGGTGCTGGGAAAACTGGCCAGTTAAATGTAAAAGAATGAAATTAGAACACTTCCTAACACCATACACAAAGATAAAATGGGTTAAAGAGGTGACCAGAAACTATAAAACTCTTACAGGAAAACACAGGCAGAACACTCAGTGACATAAATCAAACCAAGGTCCTCCATGACCCACCTCCTAGAGCAATGGAAATAAAAACAAAAGTAAACAAGTGGGACCTGATTAAACTTAAAGGCTTTTGCACAGCAAAGGAAACTATAAGGAAGGTGAAAAGACAACCCTCAGAAGGGGAGAAAATAATAGCAAATGAAACAACTGACAAAGGATTAATTTCCAAAATATACAAGCAACGCATACAACTCAATGCCAGAAAAACAAACAACCCAATCAAAAAGTGGGAAAAAGACCTAAACAGACATTTTTCCAAAGAAGACATACAAATGGCTAACAAACACATGAAAAGATGCTCAACATCGTTCATTATTAGAGAAATGTAAATCAAAACTACAATGAGATATCACCTCACACCAGTCAGAATGGCCATCATCAAAAAGTCTACAAACAACAAATGCTGGAGAGGGTGTGGAGAAAAGGGAATGGTCTTGCACTGTTGGTGGGAGTGTAAATTGATACAGCCACTATGGAAGACGGTATGGAGATTTCTTAAAAAACTAGGAATAAAACTGCCATATGACCCAGCAAGCCCACTCTTAGGCATATACCCTGAGGAAACCAAAGTTGAGAAAGACACATGTATCCCATTGTTCATTGCAGTACTATTTATAATAGCTAGAACATGGAAGCAACCTAGATGCCCATAGACAGTTGAATGGATAAAGAAGTATACACAATGGAACATTACTCTGACATAAAAAGGAACACATTTGAGCCAGTTCTGATGAGGTGGATGAACCTAGAACCTATTATACAGAGTGAAGTGAGTCAGAAAGAGAAAGATAAATACTGTATTCTAACACATATATATGGAATCTAGAAAAATGGCACTGAAGAATTTATTTACAGGGCAGCGATAGAGAAACAAACATAGAGAACAGATTTATGGACATGGGGAGAGGGGAGGAGAGTGTGAGATGTATGCAAAGAGTAATATGGAAACTTACATTACCATATGTAAAATAGATAGCCAATGGGAATTTGCTGTATGGCTCAGGAAACTCAAACAGGGTCTCTGCATCAACCTAGAGGGGTGGGATAGGGTGGGAGATGGGAGGGAGGTTCAGTAGGGAGGGGATATATGTATACCTATGGCTGATTCATGTTGAGGTTTGGCAGAAAACAACAAAATTCTGTAAAGCAATTATCCTTCAATGTAAAAATAAAAAGAAAAAAAGTTGCAACAGTGGAAGGATGGGAGGTGGTTTCCCCCACCCCCACCCCCTGCAACGTGTGGGGTGGGACTGGAATGAGCAGGGCATCCAGCGGGTGGGACCATTCTAGGGGTTGGGTACCCTAGGGAAGAGCAGTCTGCTCTCAAAGTCAGAGGACAGCTTTCCAACAAAAATGCTGGAGACCTAGGAAAGTAATTTTTGGCTCCACCTTGAGAAAAGCAAGCGGCAAAGTCAAAACTAATAAATATTTAATTAAAGGTCTACAGAAGGTAGCACGGTGTCAACATCATTAAGTTGCTAAATTAATTATTCCTAAAAATTTCACTACATGTGAAAACGATTTCAATTTTCTCACTTTGCAAGAATGTCCCAGTTCACCCAATCAGTCCTAAGAAGTGGCAGCCATTATAAATTAGGGCCTTGTAACCATGTAAAGCAAAATTAAAATTATTAAAAAATTCTTTCAAAGATTTTATCATAAAAAAGCTCTGCATAATGTGTGGGATGTTGCTTTTTTTAAGAGTTTGCTATGATGAGGGTCGAGAGCTCCAAAACAGGGGTACTTAAGGGCCTGCATACTTCGGAATGTTAACCAGCTCAGGGCTGGTGGCAGACTAGCCTGCCACAAATCCTTGCAGACAAGCCTGCCACAAATCCTTGCAGACAAGCCTGCAAGTCACTTGGCAACTCTGAGATTCTGAAACATCCAAGGGAGTAAGAAACCCCAACTTTGGGAGCCTGTTGTGAGAATTCATGTCAGGCAGTAGAGAGATATGGATACTAGCTGGGAAGCAAAATTTAAACAGGTGGCAAAATAGCTCAGTATCCAAGATAATAATTTAGTGCAATATACTTTCTAACTGTGGTGTTGGAGAAGACTCTTGAGAGTCCCTTGGACAGCAAGGAAATCCAACCAGTCCATCCTAAAGGAAATCAGTCCTGAATATTCACTGAAGGACTGATACTGAAGCTGAAACTCTAATACTTTGGCCACCAGATGCGAAGAACTGACTCATTGGAAAAGACCCTGATGCTGCGAAAAATTGAAGGCAGGAGGAGAAGGGGACACAGAGGATGAAATGGTTGGATGGCATCACCGATTCAATGGATATGAGTTTGAGTAGACTTTGGGAGCTGGTGATGGACAGGGAGGTCTGGCGGGCTGCAGTCCATGGAGTCGTAAAGTCTGACACAACTGAGCAACCGAACTGAACTGACTTTTTAAAAGCAAAATTAATGCACATAGCAAAGAAGGCAGATGAGCAAAATACTAAACATGAAAGTACGATCTTTCAGGGATACTAGGGCCGGCCATTCTTGAGAGACCATTCTAGTTTTGCTAACTGGTGGCACAGTTCCTTCGTGCCTCTGTTCCTTTAGCTGAGGGACAAGGCTAATCATCTTCCCAAGTGGAGGAGTTTGGAGGAACAGAAATGGGGTGGCTCAGTTCAGTTCAGTTCAGTCGCTCAGTCGTGTCCGACTCTTTGCGACCCGTGATAAAGAATCTCCCCTCAATGCGGTAGACTCCGGTTCCATTCCTGGGTTGGGAAAATCCCCGGAGGAGAGCATGGCAACCCAGTCCAGTTTTTCTCGCCTGGAGAATCCCATGGGCAGGGGAGCCTGGCGAGCTACAGTACATGGGGTTGCAAAGAGTCAGGTACGACTGAGCGACTAATATTCCTACTAAAGGACTTAGAACAGTGCGTGGCAGGTAGGCGCTTTAAATCTTTACTGTTACCGTGAAAAGAAAGCATTGCGTTCGGTGGGAACTTCACACGTCATAGGAGAAAGCCAAGGTCACATTGTCTCCACAATCTGGTTTGGGCCAGGGCTGGGCAGAGGCGCGACCTTGCTGCAGTTGGCAGCGGCCCGCGCCGCAGCTCCCGGCCCCGGGAGGCACTTGAAGGGCTCGGGGTTACCGGACCGGGCGCCGGGGCGCCGGGGAGCCGGGCGGGGGCGCGCGGGGCCGGCGCGGCCACCCGCTGGTCCTCGCCGCGTTCGCGTCTCCGCCTTTGTCCCGCTCCGCGAGGCCGGCCGCGCGCTCCTCCCGGCGCCCCGAGGCGGCCGAGCGCCCTTTGTCCGCCCAGCGGCGTTTGGGGGCGGCCCTGCCGCTTGATCCAGCCGCCCAGCAAGCCCTTCAAAGTGCGCGCGACCGTCCAGCTCCGAGGGCGAGCCCCGCGGTCCCCGAGGGCGCGGTGGCCGTTCCTGCCCTGCCGCGCCCGGGACACCGAGGGCGCGCGGGAGTCGGGGCTCGGGGTGAACGTCCGCTCCTTTGGTGAGAGGTGGGGGGACATCTTCCCCCCAAGCCGGCCAATAATGGAACACTTCTTGTCCATTTCAGACTCTAAACGGAAATCTCACGAACGTCTGAGAAAGCTTTTCCTTTGCTGAAAACAGAGATCAGATGTGGTTAATCCAGTCTTTCCTGTTTCTCCTGGCTTGAGCAAGGATGTGATTGTTGGAGTTACAGCAGCTTCCTTGCATTTATGAGGCAATGGCCCCAAATTTCACAGACAGTGACCCCATCATCATGAGCTGCTGAACCAATGCCTGTTATGACCTATCTATAGACATCTTACTACGTGAGGAAAATAACCCCCGTCTCTGTTTAAGCTGCTATTAGGAGGGTTTTGTGTTGGCCAAGCCTTTTATAGCTGCATCATGCCATCTAATCTTTGTATTAATCCTATGAGAAAGTGGTTTTATTGCCATGTAAGAATTTTTTCACAAGCTCTATCTGCTAAGGCTCTGCTTTTGCAGTTCTACCCTGACTCTTGAAAAGCAGACTGTCGTCCATTTGCCCTCACCCCAACACAGTAAGTTGGAGTTTTACTCTACCCAGATGTGGTCTAAGCAAGAAATTGCTTTGAGAAACAGATATGAGCCAGAATCCACTACCTCCATTCAATAACAAGGGAGGAACTGGTGAGTTGAGGCTGGAAAGAGATCTGGGAATCTTAGGGTTCTGGAATTGCCACAGCCATTCTGCACTTGATGCAGTTTACTGGTGGATACTGGGGACGAGCAGAAGGCAAGCTGAGGATTCTCTGAACATTTCTGGGACCCCGGGGGAGCCAGTCTTCTTCTCTAGAAGCTCCAATGGAGGACAGGGTGGGTGGTGCTTTCAAAGCTCCCCATTAGAGTCAGTCAAATGATACAAACCTCCACTTGCTTCTGATATTACGGGATCCTATTTCACCATTAAGGTTGTCATTTGGGTTAACAAGCAAACATCCTGGGAGGTGAAGAAGAAGGTGAATACTATCAACCCTTCACTCCTCAGTATGGATTATTTGCTTCCATCTTGTAAGATGTAGGCAAAAAGTTCTCAAAGAAAAGAAGTTTTATTAGGGGATGTTGAATAAATGTTGTAGCATGAATATGCTTGTGTATGAAAGAGCCGCATTCATAAAGGAGTGCTCAGAAACTTACTGGTGGGTTGAGGAGCTTAACCCAGGTGTGTACACACACACACACACACACACACATACACACACACAAACTCTCTAACAGGAGATGCAAAGCTTTTGGGGTCTTAGGTAGCAGAAACAAACTTCAAAAGTTCGAGAGGTGAAAACAAGGGTGCTAATGTAATAAGACTAAGTTTACCAAAGGCAGATGTCGGATGCTAAACATTTGTCCACAATTGCCTCACACAGGGGGAGATGGGAAAGGCAAGGCTTAATAGCAGCAAGGATGACTTGCTGATGGGGATGAGGGTGGTGTGGGGGAAGGAAAGGGAGAGGGGAGGCTGGTGGTCCCCAGCTCCTGTGACTCCGGAGTAGGACCTGGCTGCCAAAATATTAATGAGTTTCTGAGCCGTTGTAACACAAGCACGGTTTTCAGAACGAGAGACCCCAGAGGCATGAGAGTCAGACCACACCTGAAGTCTAGGGCTCAGTTCTGGGAAGAAACACGGGCAAATGGGGACCAAAGGAAAAGCCACGCGACAGGAAAGGGAACTGGGGTGGCAAGCAGGGCAGAAGAGAAGCCGGAAGGCTGCGGGGGGCAGCTGGAGAACACGGACTGTGTCTAACTCAGCTCGGTATTCCCAGTGCCTGATGCACAGCCAGAGACACGTTCATGGCTCTATTAACAGTTCCTGAATGGACAAACTGGAGCATCCCAAAACGAAAGAGCTTTCCCATGAAGGAGAGTTCCCCATTCGTGAGAGTGTATCTGTACAAAATAGATGGTCCCTTGCTGGAGTTTTCCTAGGAGAGATCCAAGCATCCAATAAGGGCTTGGAATAGATGCTAAAAATCTATGTCCTGAGCATCTTATTCCATAGGTCTAGAGGGCTTCCCAGGAGGCTCAGTGATAAAGAACCCACCTGCCAATGCAGGAGACCTGGGTTCCATCCTTGGGTTGGGAAGATCCCCTGGAGAAGGAAATGGCAACTTCTTGCCTGGGAAATCCCATGGATGGAGGAGCCTGGAGGGCTATAGCCCATGGCATCACAAAGAGTCAGATGCAACTGAGTGACTGAAAAACAACAAAGATATTAAAGTCCCCACCACGTCTGCCTCTCAGACTGCATTTCTCTTTCATCAGTGATTCCCAAAGAGAAGGGAGGGATGAAGAACAGGAGTGGCCAGTGTGAGGGCTGTCAGCTCCCCGAAACCACTCCCCTCTCTCCCCACTCTCAAGAGGAAGGCACCCCTCCCTGGCCCCACCCCCAGGGCACCCCTTCACTAAGAGCGTTCACTGTGCTGCGTTTTTCCTGCCTCTGCCTGGTTCACGTGTAACAGCCTCTCTTCCCGGAGGTCTGGCTGCTTTTGCTTTGTACCATTTTGCCGTCAACATTCACACGGTATTGCTTGAACAGTACCTGTTGGTAAACATTCATTGAATGAATGGATATATGAATCCTGCACTCTTTAGACTTTGTTAGGAATGCGTTTTCTACACTGGCATATCATTTATCAATATTCTTAGGTAGAGTTTGTGTATACCCTTCCACTGGAGAAAAAAGGAAGGCAGATGGGGGTGGGAGGTGGGGTGACATTCTGAAGAAGTAAAAACGACCCTCTGTGGGTTTCAGAAATGTCTGGGATGTGATGCCTGAAGCTGAAACATCAGGTTGCATTTACTCTGGCTGTTCTGTAAACAACTCTATGTTTCCTAAAAAACAAACAGCAAAAAATCTTGTTACTTCTTTGTAAAGAAATCGTGTGAGCATGTACCTCTGCGATTCTGGGTCTTGATAGCCTTTATTTTACTTGCTTTGGTCTCCAGGGTTTAGAAAAACTGTGTATTAATCTTATGCTGTGTGTAAGGGCTTTCATTGTTGTTGCTGTTGTGGTGGTGGTCCCACCCCGCAGCCTGCAAGATCCTAGTTCCCCAGTCAGGGATTGAACCCTTGAAAAAGAAAAGAGCAGAGTCCTAACTACTGGTGAATTCCCTGGTGGCTCAGAAGGTAAAGTGTCTGCCTACAATTCGGGAGACCTGGGTTCGATCCTTGGGTGGGGAAGATTCTCTGGAGAAGGAAATGGCAACCCACTCCAGTATTCTTGCCTGGAAAATCCCACGGATGGAGGAGCATGGTAGGCTACAGTCCATGGAGTCACAAAGAGTCGGACATGACCAAACAACTTCACTTTCACTCACTAACTGGAATTCCCTGTGCAAGGGTTTTCTGTTTTGTCTTTTAAGTCTTTATTGAACTTGTTACAAGATTGCTTCTGGTTTATGTTTTGGTTTTTCATCCTTGAAGCATGTGGAATCTTAGCTCCCTGACCAGGGATGGAGCCCGCACCGCCTGTATTGGAAGGTGAAGTCTTAACCACTGGACCACCAGGGAAGTCTTTGTGTAAGAGTTTTTAATGAGCAAGAGGGGGAACAGTGCTTGAAGAAATTTCAGTGGTGGGGGGGGGGGGCGGCGAGCTCTCTATTCCCTATCACAGTTCCTGCCGCTAAAGCAGTGTCTGACCCACAGTAGGGGCTCAGTAAATACTCAGAGAATAGAATCATTATTGTCTGCTTCAGTGATAAATATCACACAAGGAGCACATTATTAATAGTACTAGTTCATCTACCAACACCAGAATGGTTAAGTGTGATTCTGATGTTAAACACAAAGAAATAAGATGAAGAAACTTGTCAGTGGTAACTGAATATTAGGATTCAGAACAAGCCATGCCTGGGTGTTATCTGCCACCTGCCCAATCCATTCTTCCCCTAGTTATTCTTGGATCCAGATCTCTGGCTACCTTTTTCAATGCTTTTGAAGACAAGGTAGGAGATAAGTATTAAGCGGGTGTGTGGATAGAAAGTGAGCTAAATGACAGATGGAAGATGGACAGTGAAATTGATGGGTGAATAGTCAACTGCACACAAAGGCTCCCTCTCTGTCTGTACCTATAGTATCAGCTTGGCAATTTTAGTCTGGCAACACATCCTAACCAAATAGATTGGCCTCTAACTCTTCCCTGCCAGTCCTATGCCCCACCCAGGGTTGCAAACCCCCTGAAGTCTTGAAAGTGGAGCACACTTCACTACAGTTTTTGCCAGACCTCATCAATTCAGGAAGATGATACTCCAGCCAGTGGAAAGATACTGAGTACATGCAAAAACTCCTTAATTGTGGGTTTTCTTTTGCTGTCTGCTCCCTTAATAAATTTGGAAAGTATTTTATGGAAATTATATTCTTTGAGTGGAGCCCTCACATTTTCCAGCTCCACGAGCTAGAGCAGAGATGGGGCAGAGCAGGACGGGGGAAAACAACCGCCTGGGAAAACTACTGCTGCCCACGGAGACGGTTATTGTCATTGCATGCTTTTCAACTCTAAATCAAACTCCTCTTAGGGAAGCTGTATGTCAAGGTGGACTTTGGGGATGCCCATGTGCAGGGGGAGCCAGAAATCTGATGGGCAGGCAACAGAATGGTGGTGAGGCAGAACGCTTGGCACCTGGAATAACTCCAAGGGCAGAAAGTATCGTATAAAGTAAGCCTGGAGTTGCCTGGGATGAGATTGGGTGACTTAAGGAGGATGCTCGGGTGAGAGTGAGTGAAGTGGAGAAAAGAGAGGATGTTGGTCCAGCCAACAAGGGGGAGCTAGAAGGGCGGCCTCGTGGGAAAGTCTGGAGGCCAGGAGCCCAGGGGGAGAGATAGCCCCTAAATTGTTTTGAATCTGCTTCTGGTCTCAAAGCCAGAGTTCCTGCAGCTGCTCTGTACTTCTGCCTGTCTGGCCCCTACAGGCATTTCCGGCATAACTGCTCTCTCCGTGGGTGGCATTTCAGACTGTGGATCTGGGCCGCTTGGGTTTCACTTCTGCTCTTTACTTACTAGCTGTGTGACTTTTAGCAAGTGTCTTAACCATTCTGTACCTTGATTTTTCCTACCTTTAAAATGGGAATGATAAGACTAAGTAAGCTAGTAAGTGGTACATGAAGGATTTGCGCTCATCACCGGCATCGTGATCATCCTCTGTCTCTGTTAATTCCCTGGATCTGGAAGATCCTCTGAAGAAGGAAACCTATTCCAATATTCTTGCCTGGGAAATCCCATGGACAGAGGAGCCTGGTGGGCTATAGTCCAAGGGGTCACAAAAGAGTCAGGCATAAGTTAGCAAGTGAAACAACAAATCTCTGTTCAGGGCTATGAGGAAGGTCAGTTTATCTACTTGTGGGGAACAGGTGATGTCCCATTCCACTCTCATCCCGCATTTCCTGGAACCTACACTCTCCAAGGCCAAGACAAATGAAGACACTACCACTCAAAGGGGAAGAGGAGGGAGACTTGAGGTAGAAAAGGAAGTGGCAGAGCTCATGCCAGAGGCACAAACGAAAGGTTTGACTGTCGTTTGCACGGCTCCCCCGCAGTGGGGCAGAGGAGACATCCCTTAAGTCCTTGCATGGGCCCCAGAAGCAAAGATGAATGACAGCCCTAGAAGAGGAAGGACCCCAGGGGACCTCCAGGACCTCAATAGACCAAGGAGTCGGAGAGGGAAGAACAGAAAGGTCTGAGGGGAGGAGGCCTCTGCAGACCTGGGAGGGCAGCAGTCAAAGCGGAAGTCCCGCTGGCTACGGTGGGCTGGATTCACACTGGGAAAAACAGCTGCCACTGCCTCTCCTCCTTCAGCCACTCCCGGGGGGGTGAGAACCTGGGGTGGAAGATGATGTGAGCATCATCTCTCAGTGATGGAAACCATGACTCTTCTCTCTACAGGTGGGGGATGGAAGGCCAGCCCTGGCTTCTTCACAACCTGCCGAGTCCTGGGGGTCTGTCAGGTTGCATCTAACATGTGAAAGTGCTTTGGTTGTGATTAGGGACTTCATAAGTTGAATCAGTGGATTATTATAATGAATTTGACACTTTCGACAGAACACAGTGTATAGGGATGCATGTGATAACTGCTCAGTGATTGACTGATACAGGTTCTTTCTTAAAAACCTCTTCCTGATGATAGCCACTCGACTTTAAATCCCTTAAAACGCAAACTTAACCCATCACAGGTTTTGTGGGGAAATAACTCAAAACTACTTCAACATTGATGCTCATAGTGAGACTTTCATGTTCAACTTTTAACTTGGAGTTGTAATTTGCCTGCCCTTTTAATGAGCTATTATTAAAACCAGTGGCTGGCTTAAAGGCTTCCTAAATTAACACTGAGAAACTTGGCTTTCCTAGTTGGGTTTGGGGAGAGTTCCAGCAGTGTGGCCCATTCCTGGTTATTGATAACTTCTGGAATCCTGCTGGGTTGGCCTGCCTTATGCCTACAAAGCAAAGAAAGGTGAAGACAAGTAATAATGGAGACCTAAAAATACATCATCAGGAATAAATGTGTTGTGAGGAAATTCCAAGCTTTATTAAATGCACTTTTGGTAAAAGAAGCCCTACAGAGAATTTCTTAATAAATTTCAGAGAGGGGAGGTGTTTGGTCGCTGGAGTAGCCTACATAAGCAATTGTGGTATTTCTGGAATGTCAAAATGGCAGATTGCTGGAGGTGATCACTCAGCCTGTATCACAACTGTTTCTTAGGATAGGCTGAGGTCTAGGACAGTGGTTTCAGGTTGGCTGAGACTCCTGTTCTTGTATTAAAGGATTCTGTGAGTGACATGGACTCCTCAGTTTGGAAAGAGCTTGAGAGTGTAGCCATTCCTACATAGAGCCAGTCTTCCCACGTGTAAAAATGTGTGGCCGGAAGAGACACTGTCCTGATATTAAACACCTTGGTAACTTGTTCCCAAGTCCAACAACACCTACAGCCAGGAAATACTTCTTGATGTTTAGCCTAAGTCCCTCATGCTTCAGTGTAAGCTCATTTCCTCTCACTCTGTCCAAAACAGAAATAGGGAACAGCTGCTCTCCATCCATTGGTTCACGCTCCTGAGGACCTTTACTTCATCCATCCCCTAAGTCTTCTCTTCTCCAGAATAAATAGTCGAACTCCCAGAAACATTCTCTGAGACTGACCCAAACCACAGTGTCCAATTACTTTCTGAGTGCTTCCTTTAATTCCAACACTGATCCAAGGTACCGTCTCGGCCTTTATTCAACCTTGAATAGTGCCCATTAGCTGGGTGATGCAGAGACCGGAAAGTAAACCAAGGCTCCTTCCAATACTAGAAGAAGACTCTGCACGACTTCCAGTTGCCCCAACCCCATGAGCCATGAAATCTAATCCTCAACAACCTTATTGCCATATGGCTGTACTTTTATTCCTGGCTTTGTGCCAGATGTTGCCTTACACATTTCACATAGATCAGTTGGGCTACCCTGGTGGCTCAGATGGTAAAGAATCCGCCTGCAGTGCAGGAGACCTGGGTTTGATCTCTGGGTCAGGAAGATCCCCTGGAGAAGGGCTTGGCAACCCATTCCAGTATTCCTGCCTGGAGAATCCCATGGACAGAGGAGCCTAGCAGGCTACAGTCCCTGGGGTCACAAAGAATTGGACATGACTCTCATGCAACAATTCTGTGGGATATTTTTATCTTTACTTCATAGATGAAGAAATAACTTCTAAAGATCTCACTACTAATAAGTGGCTGGGATTTGAACATGAGAGTGTAAGACTCAGAGCCTGGACTCTTGCCAGGCTAAGATCTGTTTTCTGCTCCAAAGAGTCTCATCAAGACTGGGATGACTGAAATGGCCAGAAAGGAGGACCATAAGAATATCTTCTCTACTGCCCTATTCCTGGAGCTGAGTCCCCTTTCTCACTCA
Source organism: Cephalophus harveyi (assembly GCA_006410635.1). Classification (NCBI taxonomy): domain Eukaryota; kingdom Metazoa; phylum Chordata; class Mammalia; order Artiodactyla; family Bovidae; genus Cephalophus; species Cephalophus harveyi. The sequence continues at coordinate 1,268,634 of SJYT01037457.1, forward strand.
TGCTGATCTTCTCCTAGCCCTGGAGAATTTCATTCTTCAGACATGTCATTTAAAACAACGAACTCTGTTATTGCACTTACTACATTTAATTATAAAGATCTGTATAGTCAAAGCCACAGTTTTTCCAGTAGTCATATACATATGGGAGGCTTGGACTTCAGCTGAGGGCCGAAGAATTGACACTTTTGAATTGTGGTGCTGGAGAAAACTCTTGAGAGGCCCTTGGACAGCAAGGAAATCCAGCCAATGGATCCTAAATGAAATTAACCCTGAATATTCGTTGGAAGAACTGATGCTGAAGCTCCAATACTTTGGCCACCTGATGCTGAGTCAATTCTTTGGAAAAGACCCTGATGCTGGGAAAGATTGAGGGCAGGAGGAGAAGGGGCAACAAAGGGTGAGATGGTTGGATGGCATCACCACCTCAATAGACATGAGTTTGGACAAACTCTGAGAGATGGTGAAGGACAGGGAAGCCCGGGGTGCTGCAGTCCATGGGTTGCAAAAACTTAGTGACTAAACAACAGAAGGTGGAGACTTCAGCTTTGTTTTTATCTTTTCAGTACCTAGCATGGTACTGAAAACACTAAAAATGTGTTGAGTAAACACTAAAAATGTGTTCAGAATCTGCCTGAATGGATGGGTGGATATAACACACACAAATCCATACTTACTAATCACCCCAATTCTCAAATCAAAAGTACTTATACGATACACATAAGTACTTACATGATACATATAGAAACACATGGGTCCCTTTGTATAAATTCCTCTCTTCTATTTCCACCTCTACCTCCAACCCCTCCACAAAGCTGGTTTGGGAGCATCGAACAGTTGAGAGATAAAGAATTAAATCTCATTTTCCCCTGTAACTCAGTGTGCGACCTTGGACAAGTCACTTGTTTTCTCATCTGAATTATGAGGGGAATGGCCTGGATGGTATTTGAGCCCCTTTTCTGTCCTAAATTCCCATAATTCTATGGCTATCTACCTCCCTTAATCAGACTTATCTAAATAATCACAAAAAGCACCACTTCATGCTGGAGAAACAGTCATAATAGACTAAGCAAAACCAAATGCCCTTCAATATCCTGTTGTGAACTATAAAATGTCCCCTAAAATCACATTTTCCCCTTGAAACAGGATGTAAGAAAAACATTTTCCTATTAAATCCTTTTAAAGTGCAAGGGAAAGCATTTACTCTGTGATTTGCCGTCCAACTCAATAAAAAGGGGAGGATTCAGCCATGTTAATTACAGAAGATACTGTCAGAAAAGCAAAGGCGGTGGAAATTCAGGTTGGAAACCAAGATGCCACGCCAACAACATGATGCGTGAGTTTTCTGGAAGGAGCTTCCAAGTGTGTATTGAGCAGTTTATGTCTGCCATTATGTGGGGAAAACCAGTAAATGAGTTTTTATGAAGTGATTTATGAAACTCCTGGGGTGGAGGGGGTGGAGACCTGGGAGGAAGTGGCACCACCATACAAGCCTGTGGGGGAGAGGGGAGAGAGAGGGCTTGAACTTTGGTAGCTGTTGATTACATTGCTGCAAGCTGTGTCCTCTGAAATGGGTTAAGCAAAGTGGGACACTCCTTAAAAGAGGTAAAAGAGGCTAGAAGATTTCAGAGGAAATCTGGGTACTTGAGATACCTGAAAGCCTCCTGTTAGATTAGAGCTTTTAAGGGTAGAGATTCTGTTTTCCTTATTTCTGTAGTCCCTTGGAGTCTTAGGAGCAGGGTAGAAACATTGCTCCAGAAATGGAAAAAGGAGAGGTGGATCTCTCTGTTCATCCAGGAATACAGAAAGAGGCATCTACTCAGCTCATAATCAGCCCTCTTTTCTGTTGGAGTGACCCCCTGCTCTGTGCTGTGCTTAGTCACTCAGTTGTGTCCGACTCTTTGTGACCCCATGGTCTGTAGCCCGCCAGGCTCCCCTGTTCATGGGATTTCCCATGGCAAGAATACTGGAGTGGGCTGCCATTTCCTTCTCCAGGGGATCTTTCCAACCCAGGGATTGAACCCAGGTCTCTTCCATTGCAGGCAGATTCTTTACCAGCTGAGCCACCTGGAAGCCCCGTGGTAGGCAGAATTATAGCCCGTCAAGGATGTCCAAGTCTCAGTCCCTGGAACGTGTGAGTACTTGGCAAGGGGCAACCGAGGTTGCAGACGGAACTGAGGTTGCTAATCACCTGGCCTCCAGATACAGAGATTTTCTCAGACTACCAGGTGAGCCCAATATAATCACAAGACTTCTTAAACATAGAAGAGAGAGGAGCAGAGCTGGTGTTGTCAAATGATAGGTTGTAAGAAAAGTGATGCAGTTGTCAGAAACCTATTTATCTTGTGTATCTAAAATTTTATACCTGTTAATTAGCAAACCCCCTCTCCCAGCCCCTGGCAACCACTATTCTTCTCTCCCCTTCTATGGGTTTGACTATGTTGTTGTTATTCTTGCTTAGTCAGTAAGTCATGTCCCACTCTTTGTGACCCCATGGACTGCAAGCACACCAGGCTCCTCTGTCCATGGGATTTTCCAGGCAAGAATAGTGGAGTGGGTAGCCATTTCATCTTCCAGGGGATCTTTTCGACCCAGAGATTGAGCCCACGTCCCCTGAATTGGCAGGCAGATTCTTTACCATCTGAGCCACCAGGGAAGCCCTTGATTATTTTAGATACTTCATATAAGTGCAATCATGAAGTATTTATTCTTCTGTGAATGGCCTCTTTCACTTCACATAATGTCTTCAAGTTTAATCTGTGTTGTTGTATATTGCGGGATTTCCTTCTTTTTTAAAGATCGAATAATATTCCACTGTATGTATATATCATGCTCCTTTTTTGAACCCACTCATCTATTAATGGATATTTAGATAGCTTCCATGTCTGAGTGCTTGCAAATAGTGCTATGAACATGGAAGTATAACTATCTCTTTGATATCCCAATTTCAGTCCTTTTAGCTAAATATCCAAATTTAGAATTGTTGGATTATATGGTAGTTCTGTTTCTAATGTTGTGAGGAAACTCCGTATTGTTTTCCATAGTGACTACACCATTCTGCACACCAATCAACAGTGTACAAGGGTTCCAATTTCTCCATCATCCTGACTTCTTTAGCTAGGTTCCTTTTTAGGAACAAAAGTTTATTCTTTGAGTTTCCCATACCTAGAGTCATGGTCCTTTTTAGAGCCCCTGAGAAAAAATATTTTTTGATAAATTTTTTCAGGTCCACATTCTAAAGTGAAAACACACATTCTCCATGTTCTTTCCTCTTGGCATTGTGAGCTCCACCATGGCATGGCCAGCCTTCCAGGGTTTGTCACTGTAATCCTCCTAATCAGGTCTTTCCTATTGGTTCAGCTCAGTGCTCAGTCACGTCTGACTCTTTGCGACCCCATGGACTACAGCACGCCGGGCTTCCCTGTCTATCGCCAACTCCCGGAGCCTACTCAAACTCAAGTCCTATTGGTTAGATCTAGGTATAACCTAACAGGTTCTGTCCTTTACCTACTGAAAGATAACACTGTAATGATGGTAAGTGACGAATGCATCCTATAGACTACTTTACAAGATATCTTGATATAGGCTGTATCAGTTAGGATAAGGTAATTACGCTACAGTAACAAGCAGCCACACATCTCCGTGGACCACAAGAGCAAAGGTTTACTTCTCACTGCCAGCACACGTCCTTGGTTGGCTGTGCTCTGCGTCCTCTATACTCAGGGACCCAGGCTCATGACCCAGCGGTAAGTCACAGATTGCCACGGCAGAGGGAAAAGAGAGAACAGTGTATCACACATTAACTCTTAAATTTGCTGCCCAGAACCAACACATGTCACTGTTCTAAGCTAAAAGGAATTACCCGATCATGTTAGTCATCAGTAGGCCAAGGAGCTATAATCCTCCCCTCGGAGGGACCAAGAATATGACTGAACAATAAAATAGACGGTTTCCAGTTACTGTTTATATATTAATAGCAACTGTGGCAAGTCTATGATTTCATATACACAGAAAACTGGTCTCTCTGTACTGCCTTGTAGGGATTTATACTTCCAGGCATTGAGCACCCTCCATACAGCAGTAATGCCTGCTTACTAGGGTGGTAGGGCAATAAAACCAACATCTCTATAAAGGATGCAACAATGACAAAGCCTCAGCGGCTGACAGCAAGTTTATTTCTCACTCACAGCAGTTCTGTCCTGACTTGGGTATCTGGATGGGCCAGAAGCCCCTCCTTTTGGCAGAGGCTGCATTTAATGACTTTTATGAGTCCCCAAATGATTCTACGCTGCCTTCATCTATCCTAATTGTATGGAGGGTGCTGTTACAGGGGACTATTGATTATCTTCAAGAATTTCAATATGCCTCACTGTTTTTCAAGAGAAGAGAGCCTAGTCTAATGAATGAAGCATTGTTACAAATGAAACATAATTTAGGTACCATTTCACACTCAGCAGTTTGTAATACACTTCCATTATGCTTCTGTTCTTCCTTTTTATTTACATCTCTCGGCTTTACGAGGTTTCGAATAGTTATTAAGTCCATGGTCGACTGAAGTGACCTTGCTCTTTGAGGTTAGAGGAGTAAAATAAGATAATAAAAATGCAACATCTTTCATCCTATGGTCTGTGGGATACAAAAGATCTTTGTAACTTTTCTAGGAATTTGATGTGCTGTGGTCACTTGTGGCTTTAGAGCCTGGTGTCTTGAGCTCACTTGGGTCTCATCTCCATAATCCCCTTTGCTCTTTGCAGATGCAGACAAAAAAAAAAAAACTTAGACTTTTCTCCGGAACTTTTAACCAAAAACCCAACCCCAGCACACTACTCACTGAAGGCTTGCTGTAGTTTGGCCCCCTCCCACTCGAAAACCCTACACAATGGGCTACTCTCTCCTCTCCTGGCCCCTTCCCAGGGTTCTGGTTCCTCCCTCTTACTCTCAATTCAATCCTGTTCATTTTATTATGCAGGGTGCTTTAACTCTTCTTTCCTTCTACTCTGCCCCAGGCTTACCTTCACAGAAGCCAGAGACTCAATGTCTCAATAAAACAAGGGGCTATTTCTGCGAGACGGAATCATTGGTAGAGATTTTGTAATTTCTTTCTCAATTTCTCTCCCTTACTCTGTTGGTAGAAGAAAGCCATATGAAAATTTATTTTCGTCATACAGGAGGGCTGAAGTGACTACAGTTTGGGTTTCAAATACTATTTTCCCTCTTCCTTTCAGGTACTTATGTACTTTCTTGACATCTATTTGTGATAAACCTATTTAACACAGAGCGCCTTAAACTTTTGCTCTCAGCAATGCTTCACACTCTTAAAAAATTACTAAGGGCTCTAAAACTATTTGTGTCGATGTGGGTTTTAGCTATAGATACCTACTGTATTAGAAATGAAAACAAAACTTTCTAATATTCATTCAGTTAAAAACAAAGAATGGATACATCTTAACACAAGTGGCATTTTTTTTTTTTTTTTTTTTGGTGAAACAAATATATTACCAAACCAGCTTAGTGAGAATTGTTTTATATTTTTGCAAATCTCTTTTAAAGTTTGACTTAATAGAAGACAGCTGTTCTGCACAGTGTTTTGCAACATCACAAGCCACCCAGCCTCTAGGAAACCCAACTGTGCACAGTTCATGCAAGACAAAGAACTAAAAGACAAATGTATGGATGTGAGAGTTGGACTGAAGAAAGTTGAGCGCCGAAGAATTAATGCTTTTGAACTGTGATGTTGGAGAAGACTCTTGAGAGTTCCTTGGACTGCAAGGAGATCCAACTAGTCCATTCTGAAGGAGATCAGCCCTGGGTGTTCTTTGGAAGGAATGATGCTAAAGCTGAAACTCCAATACTATGGTCACCTCATGTGAAGAGTTGACTCATTGGAAAAGACTTTGATGCTGGGAGGGATTGGGGGCAGGAGGAGAAGGGGATGACAGAGGATGAGATGGCTAGATGGCATCACCGACTCAATGGACATGAGTTTGAGTGAACTCCGGAAGTTGGTGATGGGCAGGGAGGCCGGGTGTGCTGCAGTTCATGGGGTCAAAAAGAGTCGGACACGACTGAGTGACTGAAGTGATAAAAATAATTTTTATTTTGCCTACCACTATGACAACCACATTTTAATACATATTCTAGTTGTGCATCCTCTCAAAAAGAAAACAAACAATGAAACCAAAGAGACCTTGAATTAAATCTGAACCTTGAACCAAACTGTAGAAAGAACTCATTAGCTAACGTGCAGTCAACTTAAATATCTAAGACTTAAGATGGTATATTTAAAAAGCATACATGAGGATGAACAGAAACCAGCCAAATTCTTCCATCTTTGTCTCCAACTCATAAATTCCTACTCATTCTTCAAATCTGCTTTCTCTATAGAGTGATGCCTTCTCTATAGAGTGATGGCTTCTCTTTAGAGCTTTCCCCACTGTAATTAATAACAAGAATGATAAAAATAATGTTATTATTAATAAAGGTAACTGTCATTGGTCTTAAGGAGTCAGTTCAGTTCAGTCGCTCAGTCATGTCTGACTCTTTGTGACCGCATGGACTGCAGTACGCCAGGCCTCCCTGTCTATCACCAACTCCCCGAGTTTACTCAAACTCATGTCCATTGAGTTGGTGATGCCATCCAACCATCTCATCCGCTGTCGTCACCTTCTCTTCTTGCCTTCAATCCTTCCAAGCATTAGGGTCTTTTCAAATGAGTCAGCTCTTCGCATCAGCTGGCCAAAGTACTGGAGTTTCAGCTTCAGAATCAGTCCTTCCAATGAACATTCAGGACTGATTTCCTTTAGGATGGACCGGTTGGATCTCCTTGCTGTCCAAGGGACTCTCAAGAGTCTTCTCCAACACCACATTTCAAAAGCATCAATTCTTCAGCGCTCAGCTTTCTTTATCGTCCAGCTCTCACAGCCATACATGACTACTGGAAAAACCATAGCCTTGACTAAACAGACCTTTGTTGGCAAAGTAATGTCTCTGCTTTTTAATATGCTGTCTAGGTTGGTCATAACTTTTCTTCCTTTTTATTTCAAGCAATGCCAAAACAGTGCACGTGCTATCTCGCTTAACTTTCACACTAACACGGAGGAAGGTGCTGGCTTCACTTTACAGATCAGGCGGGTGAAGACTGGAAAAGAAAGACTTCTAGCGCTGTGCCCTGCACACCTGATCTGCCCTACCACTTACTGCACCCAGGTGGTCACCATCTATGCGCTTCGGTCCCGCACAAGGTGGGTCGATGAGGTCTGAGTCAGGCTGGGTCGCCTCCCGTACCCCGGCAACCCGCGCGGCCGGGCTCAGGCAACGCCCGGAGCCACGAGAAGGGATCCAGCTTCCCGATCCCCTAGCTCCCGGGGCCTGCACGCCGCAAGCGGGCTCGGGGAGCTCGGGACTCCGGGACCTTTCCTCGCGCAGCCAAGCCCGCCGAGGTTTGCTGGGAGGGGAAACGCGCTGGTGTGAGCGTCGGCGAGGGAATCGGTCCACGCCCGCGGCCGCAGGCCGGAACCTTTCTCCTCTCTCCGCGGCAGCCCCGCTCGAATCGGAACTATTTTTCTCGCGTCGCTGTTGTCGGGCGGAGGGGTGCGAGCAACGGAACGGTCCTCCAGCAGCCGGGTCGTCGCGCCGCGGTCGCCGGCTGCTGACGTGGGCCGGCTTGGTGGGGCAAGAGTGGGTGCGGGTCGCCATGGCGGTGGACATCACACTGCTGTTCAGGGCCAGCGTCAAGACCGTGAAGACGCGCAACAAAGCACTGGGAGTGGCAGTGGGCGGCGGGGTGGAGGGCAGCCGCGACGAGCTGTTTCGCCGGAGCCCCAGGCCCAAGGGCGACTTCTCCAGCCGAGCGCGCGAAGTGGTGAGCTGGTTGCTATGGAAACGGCGGGCTGGAGAGCGGGGGCGCGGACCCCAAACCCGGCTGTCTGCGTCTGGTAGAGCAGTGTGTCAAAGAAGAGCCTGGGGAGGGTGGTCTGTAGAGTGGGGCGGGAGAGTTGGTCCTCGAGAGCTGACGGCTGTCTTGGGAAACGAACAGTCTTGGGTCTTCCCTGGTGCTCAGACGGTAAAGTGTCTGCCTGCAATGCGGGAGGACCCAGGTTCGATCCCAGGGTCGGGAAGATCCCCTGGAGAAAGGAAAATGGCAACCCACTCCAGTACTCTTGCCTGGAAAATTCCATGGACGGAGGAGCGAGCCTGGTAGGCTACAGTCCATGGGCTCGCAAAGAGCGAACTTCACTTCACTTTGGGTCGGAGAATGGGGACGCATGTTGGGAACTCGGAACTCGGTCAAGTTCACGGGCTGCTTCGTGAGGTAGTGATTTCGCTGTCGCTGCAGACCTGAGCGCCGGCGAGGCTTCCCCCATAGTCCTCTGCTTTCCTGTCGCAGCACTGACCACGGTGCATTACTTCTTTGGTTTACTCGTCTCATCGCCTTCCCCTTCCCTGCCCCGCCTTGAGATCGCAGGTCGCGTTCCACCTGATCTCTCACTTCCCCTAGCTTCTAGCAATAGATAGGACTCAGACTAGGAACCGGCTAGTTTAGGGTGATCTTTCACAAGTATGCTCTATTCCGGTCATCTAAACTCCTTTCTGGTTCCTGAACACAGCCGACTTACGTTCAGGAGAGCCGTGACCTACTCCTGAAGGGCAGGTACAGTGTTGACTTCACCGCAGAATCCCCAAAGCCTGACTCGTAACATTGCTTAGTAAGTGTTTGTTGAAGGATGAATGAACAAATGGTTGTCTGTCTTCCCCGCTACACTGGAAACTCTGTAAGGGGAGAGAGAGAGTTTGCCAGGTTCACTTTTGTATCCTTGCCACCAAGGATGGATCTAGTTTTTGTGGAGCTTGAAGCTTACACAGTTCTGTCTGTTCTCTTTAAGAAGTAAAAATCCAAAATCACAATGAAAGGTTCAGAGCTTTGGGAGGTGCAAGGGAGGGGCCCTGAGGCGTAAACTTCTTGGTAAATCCATTTCTGTTTGATACACAGTGCATGCAGTGTCTGGTACTTTGCAGACAGTCACAGTTTTCAATGAATATATGTGCATGAATTAGGGAGTGGCAGTTTGCAAAAGATATTCATGCCTTGGAAGGAAAGTTGGTCCGATGTATATATTCAGTCCATCAGGAAGCATCTATTAAGTGCCTACTTTCTGACCACCATTGTGTTAGAATAATGTGATTTAAAAGGAATGGTGGGCAGACATATTACCAAAAGAAATGTCACAAAGCCTTGTACATGTCATGTGGGACACAAAGGAGAGTGTGTTCAGTTAAACCTCAGGGCCAAGAGAGGCTTTACAGAGGAGATGATGCCTGAAACAAATCTTGTAGGAAGAGTAGTTGGTTCCAGTGCAGACAGGGTGGAGAAGGGCCCCTGAGGCTGAGAAGCATGTGCACAAAGGTGTGAAGCTAGGTAATGTTATGATCCACTGATTTATACTCAGTGTGTGTCTACTGGTTGAATTACAGATTAGTAACGGCATTTCAGATTCTGGGAGGAGGAATTTTTCATAGCTGAACAATTCCAAACGGTGATAATCATGGCTCTTGGCAACTGGAGCTTGACTTATTTGGACTGTGGGATTAATGGGGATCTTGGGAGTAGAAACTGGGTCTTGAATTTAGAAGAACTGTATTCCAGTCTGCTGCTTAGAAGTGGGTGACTGGGGCAAGTCCTGCTACCTATGTCTCACATCCCCTTTCTATATAATGGGCATGATAATTCCCTATTTAACTGGTAAGCTAATTATTAGGATCCTATGAGACCTTGTACGTATAGTAAAGAGCGATAATGATTGTTACTGTTCCTCTTCACCCTCTACCCTGATTCCAGGTAGGCCGCTTAGACGTATTTTCATCTGTGTCGTGAAACTTTATTCCTTACGTTACTTACCTGTGTTGCACTTTCATTCTTCCTTGCAAAGGGAAACCAAGTCAGTTCATAAAGGAGTCTGAAAACCCTGTGCACGTGCTAATAGCAGCACTAGAGGAGACAGCAGCTTTTCTCTGTCGAGGTGAAACTATCAGCGATAGCAAATGTGTGGCAAGCAGGCAGCTCTTCCTCTCTCCCCGCCTCCCTGGGACCGTGGAAGCTGGTGTTAATTTTCCAGCAGATCCGTATCGCTCAGAATCTCATGCAACACTGCCCCAGGCAGCTATTCCCAGTTGTTGGATCTGACATTCAAGTTGAAATTTACTGACATCCTATCTAATATATATTAATAGTAAAAATAGGATCTGTATGCCTAAAGCAGAACCGTGGACTTTTTTTCTTTTTAGTACTTAAAAGGATCTGAAGTTAGTGTTGTTCAGGCTTCTCATTTTGTAGATGGGCAAACTAATACTCAGGTAAGTAAAATGCCTTGCCCAGAGTAATAATTAATGAGGTCAAAGGGCAGAGCCAATAGAAGAAACCAGGTCCTTTGACCCCAGTTGAATGTTGTTTATTTCCCATCCCATACATGCATTTCCACTCTAATTTTAAACCAAAAATTCCTTAGCTGAGTTTCTTCTTCCTGAATTAATACTGAATTCATAACTGGATACTGAATAAGATTTGGAGCAGAAAGTCCTGAATTTGAATGCCTCTTATTTACTGCAAGACCTTGGGAAAGTTATTTAACCTCGATTTCCTCACTTCTAAAATAGAGTGAGTCATAGCAAGTTGATAAGGTGGTTATGCAGATGAAATGAGAAAAGGTGTGCAAGTGCTTGCATGAGTGTGACGTGTTCTGGTTGCAAGTAAGGGTAGCCTCTTGTAAACTACCTGGAGGAGGAAATGGCAACTCACGCCAGTATTCTTGCCTGGAAAATCCCAGGGACAGAGGAGCCTGGTGGGCTACAGTCCATGGGGTTGCACTAAGAGTCAGACATGACTGAGCAACTGAGCACCCAGCACTGTGTAAACCTGCCTGAGGAAAATAGGAATATTTTGGCTTATATACCTGCAAAACAGAGGGAGGAGCTTCTTTCTTTAGCTCTTATCCATAAAACTTCAGAAAAGGGCTTTCGTTGGTTCTACCTGGGTCCCGAGCCCTCGTTAGCAAGTCATTCACTCCTGTCTGACTCTTTGTGACCCCCATGGACTGTAGGCCACCAGGCTCCTCTGTCCATGGATTCTTCAAGCAAGAATACTGGAGTGGGTTGCCATTCCCTTCTCCAGGGGATCTTGCCGACCCAGGGAATGAACCCAGGTCTCCTGCATTGCAGGCAGATTCTTCAGCGTCCAAGCCATCAGGGAAGCCCTCCTTATGGCTTGAATGCTGTGATGGCTGTCCCACCAGAACCTTGGAAAAGCGAGTACTATGTCTAAAAATCAGGGAATAAGGGATACTGGGCAGGCAAAACCAACGCAGATGTTCTTTCTAGTCCCTAGCACAGTGCCTGACCTGCTTTCACGTTACGTGCCTGGTCTTCCGCTCCATGGGGAAGAAAAAAACTAGAATTGTGGGAGTTTGTAATGACAGGCTTCATGCGGGAATGTGTCCAGAGGTGCCTCCTAGGGGGCAGCTCTTTCATTCTCTTATTAATTTATAAAAGTTAACAGAGGCCAGGGGAAGCAACATGCACCAGGACACCTCTAGGCCAGGGGAAGCAACATGCAACCATGACACCTCTAGGCCAGGGGAAGCAACATGCAACCACGACACCTCTAGGCCAGGGGAAGCAACATGCACCAGGACACCTCTAGGCCAGGGGAAGCAACATGCACCAGGACACCTCTAGGCCAGGGGAAGCAACATGCACCAGGACACCTCTAGGCAGCCGAACTGAGCGTGCCTGAGCAGCGGGAGCCAGCCTACAGGACGTCGAGACCTGCGTCCTGGCCCACGTTCAGCCACAAGGGGCAGACAGCCTCGTCTTTCTTGCCTCAGTGTCCACCTTGGTAAAACTGACAGCTTGGCCATGACTGTAGCAATTTCTCATAAAGCAGAGATAACCTAAGGTAAACATTGGCTCTATTTGTTGGGAGTTCTGTTTTCAGATTAAGCATGCAGATGAGTTTTTCTATGTTCATTCATTATACATTGCTTTTGTGAAAGCCAAGTGTCACTTATTTTTTATTTTTGTGAAGGTGAAGGTGAAGTCGCTCAGTCGTGTCCGACTCTTTGCAACCCCGTGGACTGTAGCCTACCAGGCTCCTCTGTCCATGGGATTCTCCAGGCAAGAGTACTGGAGTGGGGTGCCATTGCCTTCTCCAGGGTTTTGTAGGAGTGCATTATCTTGAGTTCAAATCAGACTTCTTACAGCAGCCCAGAGGCAAATGGCCTGCCCCCTGCTACTGTCCCGAGCGCCTCTCCTCTTACCCTGCTCCAGCTGCCCTGACCTCCTTGCTTTCCTCACACCCTCCAGGCACATTCCCACCTCAGGACCTTTGTGCGTGTTCCCTCGACCTGGAGCACTTCTCTCCCAGATGCCACATAATTTGGTCTTTAGGCCTCTGCTCAGGTGTTGCCTCAGTGATCCCTTCCTCCACTGCCCTGTGTGAAATAGCATCCTTTTTCTCTTCTTTACTCTGCTTTATTCCTATTATTTAACATACTGTGTATCCATTGACCTGTTTATCCACTGGAACATATACTTCATGAAAACAAAGACTCCTTAGGTTTTGGAGCAGTACACGATAGGTTCTCAGTAAATGTTTCTTGAATTAATGAATGAATGTTATTTACTGTGTCACTTTGCTTTGAGTTTTGGAGCTGGTTGATCTCTGTCTAAGGCTCCTTCCAATTCCAGAAAATGTGTGAGCCTAACATGATTCCTTAATATTATATGGCATGTATGTACACACTTAGGGGCTTCCCTTGTGGCTCAGATGGTAAGGAATCTGCCTGCAGTGCAGGAGATTCAGGTTCCATCTCTCCGTTGGGAAGATCCCCTGAAGGAGGAAATGGCAACCCACTCCAGTATTCATACCGGGGAAATACCGTGGACAGGGCACCCTGGTGGGCCACAGTCCATGGGGTTTCAAAGAGTCGGATATTACTGAGTGACAGACATGCGCACACATAAACTTAATCCAGTGTCTGGAGTAAGCATTGAATAAATAGTAGCTTTTATTATTAAGATTTCATTCCTGCCTCAGGGAGTTTATAGTCAAATGGAGAAGCAGACACATAAATACTACAACAACTCAAGTAGAAGTGAACACTGTAACACCAAACATTGATACACCCCGGGTGCTTCTCAGTTTTCTTCTGAGATGTAGTGTTGACCTTGTATGCCAGTCTTTGGAGCCATAAGTGAAGCTGGGAACAGGATTATTATCCAGAGAATTATTATTGTTATCCAGAGTAGCTGGAAATAGACTTTATTCAAGGATTGAGTATCAGTTCAGTTCAGTCGCTCAGTCATGTCTGACTCTTTGCAACCCCATGAATCGCAGCACGCCAGGCCTCCCTGTTCATCACCATCTCTCGGGGTTCACTCAGACTCACATCCATCGAGTCCGTGATGCCATCCAGCCATCTCATCCTCGGTCGTCCCCTTCTCCTCCTGCCCCCAATCCCTCCCAGCATCAGAGTCTTTTCCAATGAGTCAACTCTTTGCATGAGGTGGCCAAAGTACTGGAGTTTCAGCTTTAGCATCATTCCTTCCAAAGAAATCCCAGGGTTGATCTCCTTCAGAATGGACTGGTTGGATCTCCTTGCAGTCCAAGGGACTGAGANTCAACTCTTTGCATGAGGTGGCCAAAGTACTGGAGTTTCAGCTTTAGCATCATTCCTTCCAAAGAAATCCCAGGGTTGATCTCCTTCAGAATGGACTGGTTGGATCTCCTTGCAGTCCAAGGGACTCTCAAGAGTCTCCTCCAACACCATAGTTCAAAAGCATCAATTCTTCGGCGCTCAGCCTTCTTCACAGTCGGTATAGTTCTACTTAAATAGAGTGTCAGTTGAGGAGAGCATGGTTCAAAGAAGCAGTATCAGGCAACAGGTGCTGCAGTGAGAAGCTTGAGATAGGGCCTCACAGGACAGGAATAGATCAGGAGACAGTGTAGATTTAGGAGGCAGGCTCCAAACAGAGTCTGTTAAATCATATAGACTTTTTAAAAATTAATGTAGAATTCCTTTTGCAGCTGATATAAAGGGCGCTTTTGTCTAAGGCTGGGATGAGAGGGCTGGGAAAAGAGAAGTTAGTCAACTGCTTCTTCACCGTCCCCCCCTTCTTGAGGATCCTCTTTGGAACCACCTGTAGGGCTCAGAGAGACACAGTCTCACTGTGCTAATGTTTTTCAGGGCCTCTTTTAACTTCATGATGCTGTGTTTTTATGGATCTTAATAACCAAGTGTAAACTGTAAGCGGGAGTCAGTGCCAGAGACTTTTCATGACATAAATAGTGAATCCTTTGTGGGGACTGCACTTACGAATTTTTCCAGGGCTTATGAAGACTATAGCTTTTGAAATTACGTTTATTCAATACTAATTAGTTTATTCCATCTCCTGTAATCATTGGACTCCTGATACGTGTCAATCGTTGTGAGGACATTAAAAAGTTATGACATCTATGTCCTGGCTTTTAGGAAATACAGATGAAGGGTACCTAAAGCTCCTTGAGGGAGAATCAGTGGAAAAACAAACTGGACTTTGAAGGACAAGAACCATTCTACCAGACAAAGGAAGGGGATTGAGTCGCCTTCCTGGCAGAGGGGGAACTGTGAGCGGGGGCGCTGGTGTTTAAGAGCAGGGTGACTAGGGGGCAGGGGGAGTGCTGGTGCGGCTGGAGCCCTTCCCTGGGGGGCCTGGGAGAGGGGCGGGGAGGCAGGGAAGAGGCTCTGCTGGATGAGGTTAGAGCAGAGGTCGACCAGCTTTGGGCCACAGGCCACATTCACCCACAGCCAGTTTTTATAAATGAGGTTTCAATGGAATGCGATCATATTCATTTTAGGCTGTGGATAGTTTTGTGCTATAGTGACAGATAGAACGTTGGCCAGACCTTGGGCAACAGCATCGTCAGCAATGCTGAGGAATTTGGACTTTATGTGCTAAGCAGTGTGAGCAGAGGCAGGAGAGTTCATATTTGTATTTTAAGATGATCAGCAATATTGCAGGTGGGTTTGGAGTGTTAACACGACTGACATAGAAAAGCTCATGAGGAGGCTATTGCCGTGATCCAGGTGAGAGCTGATGAGCTAGTGGATGGAGTAATGACTGGATGAAGGAGATATCTAGAAAGTGGATCTTTTAAAAATGTAGCAGTTGGTGGGGTTAGAAAGAAGAGATAGAACAATTCCCAGCTGTCTAGTTGGAAAGTTTCATGGTGATAGATACCACAACATTTTCTTCAAAGTTAGAGTAGGATGCCAGTTACTCATGGCTTTGCTTTCTCAGTTCTAAACAGTGGAGAATAGATCCACAGAGCCCAGTGGATATTGAAGTTTTATTGAGACAACAGTGAAAGCGTTAGTTGCTCACTCGTGTCTGACTCTTCGTGACCCCATGGACTGTAACCCACCAGGCTCCTCTGCCCATGGAATTCTCCAGGCAAGAATACTGGAATGGGCTGCCATTCCCTTCTCCAGGGGACCTTCCCGACCTTCGGATCAAACCCAGGTCCCCCGCATTGCATGTGGATTCTTTACCGCTGAGCCGCCAGGGAAGCCCATTGAGAAAACAGGTGGTGGGTGACTCCCCAGTGGCATTGCTTCTTGGAAAAGCTGGATTGGAGAGCATAGCTGGAACCAAGTGGGGTCCTCTAGTTTTGTCATACTTAGAACTTGGAGATGATTGAATCTTTAAAATAGACACCTAGTACATGTGCCCAGCCATTAGCTCACAAACCCAGCGCACTCTGGGCTATGCCTCATTATGGCGGCAGACCCAAGGCAAGTTCTCGGCACCAGACTGCAGATGGGGCTATTCAGCAGGGCCCAGTAGTGGCTTCCCTGTGGCTCAGCTGGTAAAGAATCCGCCTCCAATGCGGGAGACCTGGGTTCCATCCCTGGGTTGGGAAGATCCCCTGGAGAAGGGAAAGGCTACCCACTCCAGTGTTCTGGCCTGGAGAATTCCATGGACTGTACAGTCCACGGGCTCACAAAGAGTCGGACATGACTGAGCGACTTTCACATTTAGACTCCGGGATCTTATACAGACTTGTTCTCAATTGTGCTTTCTTTATTCTTCAAAGAAATTCATCTTTGTGGTAATGATAGTATCACTTATGTATTCTACATACATATTATAGAAGTTTGATTTTCAGGGATAGTCCATCAGTTAGCTTTCTTCTTTATTCCAAGAAAAATCTGGAAAGGGTCAAAGAGCTCCCTCTTTTCTCAGTTTGTCGCTGGCAGGTAAACAGTTCAGTGTATCACCTCCTAGGATAGTGCTGCCCAAGGCTCCTAGGATAGGGTCCTCTCAGGGTGACCTTTGGAATGAATTCTTCCTGTCCAGGGTCTGATTCTGTCTTGCAGACTTGAGAACCAGATTTGTCAACGTACAAAGGAAAGAACCATTTTCAGGGCAGGTATCAACGGAGCTCACACCATCTTGTGTACAAGACAGAATACTAGATTGTTCATTTACCTTGAGTGCTATAACTAATACTCAGAAGGATCCAAATTTTGGGAAGTCAATTATTTTTGAGCTTCTATAGGTCCGGAACTCTGTTGAGGGCTTTACATACCTGATCTCAA
This sequence comes from Cephalophus harveyi, assembly GCA_006410635.1. Taxonomy (NCBI): domain Eukaryota; kingdom Metazoa; phylum Chordata; class Mammalia; order Artiodactyla; family Bovidae; genus Cephalophus; species Cephalophus harveyi. The sequence goes on from SJYT01037457.1 coordinate 1,285,262, forward strand.
TTAATTTTTCTCTGTTTAGAAGGATAGAAGTATAATATTATTAAGTTATTTTACAATGTTGACTGTATTATGAATAATATACTTCTAGAATTCATATGAACTTGATGTTTGAGGTTTCTTGTTACATGGAAATCTTTATGGGCTCCCTCTGGTGGGCAAAGTATCAGTGACATTTACAATAGTTAATTATGGCTTGTGTTATGAAAAACTTACTGTGTTTTAAACATATTAACTTTAAAATTGATGTAAGAAGAGGCCCCGTCTGAACCCTCTAAAAGAAAGTGAATAAACCAGAGAAGTGAAAGTATAATGTGTTGAATGAACTCATATAACTCGGCTATGAAAAGCTTGCCACACACTTGTAATTTTAAACTCAGCAGTACTTTTTTCTTCCTGACTTTCAGGTTTTCAGAGTCTATAAATACTAGAATCTGTCCTCTACTTGCCACAGTCTAACATACGCCTATTTGTCAGAACTTTCTTACAGAGCTCGTAAGCTATATTTAACCAAGAGAAGTGAGTCTTTTCATTTCATAATATTGTACACATTCCTGTTCACTTTTTTGGACGCATGATAAGAAAATCCTGGTTAAAATCAACGTTTGTTTTTTATAGCCTAAGTAGAAATGACAGGTTGCTGCATATCTTGGCTGGGAGAAATTGAGAAAGGAATTAAAAAGCATAAGTTTTGAGTTATAAATACTTTTGGCCTTTGCCAGTAATTAATTATCTGATCTTGGAGAACTCACCTAACCTCAATTTTTTCTTTTTTGTTTGTTTGCTTTTTTTTTTTCCCATTTTACTTGTTTGTTTAATGAGAAACTTTCACTTATCGTTAAGAATCTTTCCATGATCAGTACTCTTTCTGAAAGTCCCAGAATATATTTTTAAATGCTTTTTACAGCACCTGGTGATATTCCTCCCTGACTTTCTGTGTACTTAGAATTTTTCACCTAGATTAAAAGAAAAAAATTTTTTTCCGAGTTCTCATTTGGTATGTTTCCACAAATGTATTTGATTTAGTAGTGATTATGTACTCTTGTAATGGGTTTTATCAGTGGGGTATATTTTTGAAGTTGACTGATTTTGAAGTCTGACTATGAAAATAGTAAATGCTCATTGAACAGAATAGAAAAGAAAGTGAAGTTCACATATACTACTTATGGCCAGAAATAACCACTGTTTTAATTTTGGTATATATTTTTTTCAGACATTTTTCTTAAAAAAAAAAAAAAAACAGAATTTTTCTACAATACTGTTTTCTGGCCTGCCCCCCCGCCTTTTTATTTTTTGTCTTATCTTGCCTTCTTTCAGTTCCGTTCAGTTCAGTCGCTGAGTTGTATCTGACTCTTTGCAACCCCATGCATCACAACACGCCAGGCCTCCCTGTCCATCACCAACTCCCGGAGTTCACTCAGACTCAACGTCCATCGAGTCAGTGATGCTATCTAGCCATCTCATCCTCTGTTATCCCCTTCTCCTCCTGCCCCAATCCCTCCCAGCATCAGAGTCTTTTCCAGTGAGTCAACTCTTCGCATGAGGTGGCCAAAGTATTGGAGTTTCAGCTTTAGCATCAGTCCTTCCAATGAACACCCAGGACTGATTTAGGATGGACTGGTTGGATCTCCTTGCAGTCCAAGGGACTCTCAAGAGTCTTCTCCAACACTACAGTTCAAAAGCATCAATTCTTCTGTGCTCAGCTTTCTTCACAGTCCAACTCTCACATCCATACATGACCACAGGAAAAACCATAGCCTTGACTAGATGGAACTTTGTTGGCAAAGTAATGTCTCTGCTTTTTAATATACTGTCTAAGTTGGTCATAACTTTCCTTCCAAGGAGTAAGTGTCTTTTAATTTCATGGCTGCGATCACCATCTGCAGTGATTTTGGAGCCCCCCAAAACAAAAGTCTGACACTGTTTCCACTGTTTTCCCATCTATTTCCCATGAAGTGATGGGACCAGATGCCATTATCTTCATTTTCTGAATGTTGAGCTTTAAGCCAACTCTTTCACTCTCCACTTTCACTTTCATCAAGAGACTTTTTAGTTCCTCTCCACTTTCTGCCGTATAAGGGTGGTGTCATCTGCATATCTGAGGTTATTGATATTTCTCCCGGCAATCTTGATTCCAGCTTGTGCTTCTTCCAGCCCAGCGTTTCTCGTGATGTACTCTGCATGTAAGTTATATAAGCAGGCTAACAATATACAGCCTTCACGTACTCCTTTTCCTATTTGGAACCAGTTTGTTGTTCTGTGTCTAGTTCTAACCATTGCTTCCTGACCTGCATGTAGGTTTCTCAAGAGTCCGGTCGGGTGGTCTGGTATTCCCATNTCCCCTAATATGATAAAAAGAAAATTATCCCTAATTTGGGGAGAAATGTTAAATGTATTAGAACTTATTTTGGTGCTGGGGGTGGGGGGAATAGAAAAGGGGTAGGGGTAGGTAGGTGATAATGAGGGGCAGGCTAATCAGGAAAACTTTGACATGAGACCAGAGCCTTGAAGGGCAAGTAAAACTGGTAGATGGTGAACATGAGTGTGGTGCATTTCAGTGACAGTAAGGACACTGGATAACTGGGCCAGGTAGCTTCTTCTTGGTCGGTGGCGTGAAACAAACTTGGGGAGTTTGTAGTCTGGCCTACAGACTATAGAAGGCCTCCTGAGCTTTTATACAGAATAAATGTACGAAAATCAGTGGCCATCCGAATCTAATGACCACTTACAATCTAGTAAAATCATTTAAGGTAGTAACAAAAAGCATGTCTAGAAATAACCTTAATAAGCAATGTAAATACCTCATTTGAAGAAAACGTCACAGTTTTGTAGAGAGAGAAAACTTGAATAAGTAGAAACACATATTGTATATGTGGAAGGGAGGAAGTGCTGTAAAGACAGCAGTTATTCCTAAATTAATTTGCAGGTTTAGTGCGGCTTTAACCTAAATTGAAATTTGTCTAGAAAGTTGTTTTGAAATTCATCTAGAAGAGAAGATGTGTGTAAATAGCTAATTAATTTTTGAGGAAGAGTATACATGTTGGGCTCGGTGTCCTAGCCTTACCAAGTATTAAAACATTTTAAAGCCAAAGCTGAATGTATACATGTATGGATCATATATGATTTATTTGTGTGTGTGTGTGTGTGTGTGTAATTTTTATCTTGTATTGTAAATCAGTAAGATTTACAATAAAAAGAAGGTTCATTCAGTGATTTGGGGATAATTGGTTAGCACTTTACAAAAAAGGCTTTTTTTTTAAGGTCCTTATTTTTTACTGTGCACACATTAAATTTCTAGATGGACTAAAGATTTACTTGTAAAAGCCAAACTGAAGAAAACAAAAATTAACCTATCTTCTAAAAGCGGGGGGTCTTTCTGAGTTTAAAAATTCATAGCACTGGACTTAATAATGGCATTGATTTTGATGATGGCAGCTCTCACAAGACCTTTACACTGAGACATCATAGCATTATTCCCAAGTATAAGAAATTATTGGGTAAATATGGCATACTGAAGAGTTTGTCATGGCATGAGAAGAAATGCTCATATTAAAAAGTTACTACCAAAACCACATACAATTAAAACTTTATATACCAAATCAAAAAACTCTAGGCATGGAAATATTGATTAGAAGAGAATACACTAAAATGTTAACAATGGCTGTTTCTGGCTAATGAGATGATGAGTGATTTATTTTTCTGTTTCTATCTTCCTGAATTTCTTTAATGAGCATATATTACTACTGAAATGAGAAACAAAACAGAACAAGTAAACCTCCAGGCCGATGAGTTTTTATTTGCTGTGAAAGGAAATGGAAAAGAATTAATATCTTTTGATTGGAAAAATGTCATGAATAAGCAGTATCTAATTATATAGTAAATGCACAATAGAGAGGGCCTCTGTTTAAAGGAAGTCTGTGGTAAATCTTTTGTAAAGGGAGTAATTTTCCTGTAACTCAGCTGGATTTTCAGTTGAGACTTTCTTAACCTGTACAAGAAAATCATCCACAAATGTTTCATTGATGTCTTAGCTCTCTGGTTGTCATTCTAAAAAATAATAAACCGATAATAATAGCTACCACTTGTTGAGCACCTATTCTAGCTGGCACTCTGCTAAGAGCTTTATCATTTGGTTGGCTATCCTTGCAAGTTAGGTTCCTTTACTCATAAAGAAACCAAGGTTCAGGAGGTTAAGTCCCTGCCCAGGGAGGTGTCACCTAATGGGCTTGCGCCCTGTTCCTGACATCTCCTGCCACCTCTCCATGCATACACCTCTCAGTACAGGATTGTGTGTGCATGTGAGTGCTGTGCCGGGACTTTGGAGCTGGGCTTCACTTGGCATTGCACAGGCCGGATCTCTGGTGGTTTTCTCCTAGCATGTTGTCATATCATCTGCTGTCTTTGGGAGCATGTTTTGCTCTATAAAGCTCAGGTATTTGAAAGTGCCTGAGCTGAAACTCCAGTACTTTGGCCACTACATGCGAACAGTTGACTCATTGGAAAAGACTGATGCTGGGAGGGATTGGGGGCAGGAGGAGAAGGGGACAACCGAGGATGAGATGGCTGGATGGCATCACGGACTCCATGGACGTGAGTCTGAGTGAACTCCAGGAGATGGCACAGAGTCGGACACGACTGAAGTGACTTAGCAGCAGCAGATGTATATAATGTATAAACTGTATATATAATGTATAAAAATCCTTCCTTCTCAATGATTTCACTAACTAAAACCACATCCCTTTTCCCCTTTGCCCCAAAACAGACCTCAACACTGCCTCTAAGAAATACACAGTTACTAGCAATTGTTGACTAAAAAGAGAGTTTGCTTTGGAGGCAGCTGTATTTCCCCAAATGCTAGTCAGTTCAGTTCAGTTTAGTTCAGTCGCTCAGTCGTGTCCGACTCTTTGCAACCCCATGGACAGCAGCCTATTAGGCTCCTCTGTCCCTGGGATTCTCCAGCCAAGAATACTGGAGTGGGTTGCCATTTCCTTCTCCAATGCATGAAAGTGAAAAGTGAAAGTGAAGTTGCTCAGTCGTGTCTGACTCTTAGCGACCCCATGGACTGCAGCCTACCAGGCTTCTCCATCCAAGGGATTTTCCAGGCAAGAGTCTGAGAAAATATAATTCCCCTTTCTGTTGTTGGGACAGTCTTTTGTTATTTATTTATTTATTTATTCAACAGTGAGTCCGATGGAGAACTCAAGCTGAGATGACTTTCCAGAAACGTTGAGGTGAGGCAAGGGCCCAGGCCTTTGGAACCACTGGTCAGTCATTGGATGAAGGCTTCCCCCAGGGAGAGGGCTTCCCCAGGGAGAGGGCTTCCCCCAGGGAGAGGCCTTTGAGTTGGGTGGGGCTGCTTCATTCTGCTGAAAACAGTGCCTTGAGAGAGACTCAGCTGTGAGGCATCAGCAAGCAGTTTTTCTGGAGGTTGGGGGAGTGAGGGCCTTCATCCTGAAGGCACAGCTCTGCCACACTACCTATTTTAGAGTTGTTGTGAGGACTGAATGAGATATTTCATGTAAAACTGCCAGCATTGTATGCGATACATTAGAGATACTCATTAAATGGCAACTGCTTTATTATCAGCTTGTATCTTTTGAGTGAAAGTGAAAGTGTGTCCGACTCTTTGCGACCCGTGGACTGTAGCCCACCAAGCTCCTCCATCCACGGGCTTCTCCAGGCAAGAATACTGGAGTGGGTTGCCATATCTATTGAGTATCTGCCCATAAACAAGGAAGGCACTGAGATTGCTCTTTGGACTCTGAAGATGAATGAGACTTTTATTTTGCTCATTAATAAGCTAACAATCTAGAAGAAGGCGTTCATTCAGTCAACAAATATTTATCAAGCATCTGCTGTAAGGCTGTGCACTGTCTTTGATCCTGGGGATGTGTGTGTGCTTAGTCATGTCTGACTCTCTTCAACCCCATGGAACGTAGCCCGCCAGGCTCCTCTGTCCATGGGATACCCAGGCAGGAATACTGGAATGGGTTGCCATTTCCTACTCCGGGGGAGCTTCCCAACCCAGGGATCGAACCTGTGTCTCTTGCATCTCCTGCACTGCAGGTGGATTCTTTACCACTGAGCCACCCAAGCAAAGATAAGACAGACAAAAATCCCTACTTTTGTGGAACTTATCGTCTAATGGAAAACTTAGAGTAAACAAGTAAACAGATGAAAAAAATACTGAGTTCAGTTCAGTTCAGTCGCTCAGTCGTGTCCGACTCTTTGCGACCCCATGAATTGCAGCATGCCAGGCCTCCCTGTCCATCACCAACTCCCGGAGTTCACTCAGGCTCATGTCCATCAAGTCAGTGATGCCATCCAGTCATCTCATCCTCTGTCGTCCCCTTCTCCTCCTGTCCCCAGTCCCTCCCAGCATCAGAGTCTTTTCCAATGAGTCAACTCTTCACATGAGGTGGCCCAAGTACTGGAGTTTCAGCTTTAGCATCATTCCTTCCAAAGATATCCCAGGGCTGATCTCCTTCAGAATGGACTGGTTGGATGTCCTTGCAGTCCAAGGGACTCTCAAGACTCACTCACTGAGAGTGAGTGAATAAACTCATCAGACATACTCATAGGTAATTATAGAAATCTTCAGAAGAGAAACTTTGATAATTCAGAGAACAGAGAGATTACTTTTGGGTAAGGTAGGAGGGAAGGTCGGAGAAGGCAATAGCAAGCCACTCCAGTACTCTTGCCTAGAAAATCCCATGGATGGAGGAGCCTGGTAGGCTGTAGTCCATGGGGTCGCTAGAAGTCGGATGCGACTGAGCGACTTCACTTACACTTTTCGCTTTCACACAATGGAGAAGGAGATGGCAACCAACTCCAGTGTTCTTGCCTGGAGAATCCCAGGGACGGGGGAGCCTGTTGGGCTCCTGTCTATGGGGTCGCACAGAGTCGGACACGACTGAAGCGACTTAGCAGCAGCAGCAGCAGCAGGAGGGAAGGTGTCATGGAAGAGATGACATTCAGGTGGGCCTCCCAGATTTTCCACGTGTAGAAACGGAGAGAGGAGATGCAGAATGGAACGCATGATAAAAGCTCCCGGAGGGGGAAAGCACGAGATTGGTAAAGTCTGAGGGGAGCTCATTTCCCTGAAAGAGTGTGAGAAGTAGGCAGTTGGGTGTGCCCTGTATCACCCTGTTGGCCCCTGTCTATCCTTTCCTCTCTGCGTGCCTCAGGAGGCCCATCTGTATGGAGTGCGTGGCCGGTGTCCTTGTTCTCTGGCTTCTGACTGGGTGCAGTCGGTGCGAGGCTCCAGCAGGAGACTGGAGGGCTGGAAGAGGCAGGAGTTGGTTTGGGAACTGGGTAGCAGGGCTTTGTGTCCACAAGGGCCAGATGTCTGCTCATAGGTGTCTGCCTGCCAGCCCCAGCACTTTTTACCTGTGTATGCCGAGCATCCCATGGGTTAGGGATGAGTTTAGCAAATAGTCTGGTACCAGCCAGCAATAGACAGGATTGCACGCAGCTCCACTCAGGGGTGACCCTGAACGATTGTGACAAAGGGAATTCATCCCCTTGGATAGAATGTTGGACGGTTCATCTTTGCCTTTTTATTTAAGGTAGCTTTTAAAGGTGATATATTTCTCTTTCTCTCCCTCAACATTACAATAGGGAAATGTCACAAATTTTAGGCTCAAAGAGATTTTCTCTTGGTGATGTGGCTGTTCATACTTTTCGTCCAGAAATGACCTGAAAGGCTAGAGGTGGTAAACGGCTCTCATGGCATTCTGACTATAAATCTGCACTGGAATGGAATCTGTAACCCATTATCAGATTCTGAATCAATCTGCCTTGTCTTTCTCCTGTTTTTGTTTCAGTGAAATGTGTGTTTTTATTCTGTCAATGGACAGTTTACATACCTAATATACCTAATATTAAGAGGGAATTATATAATGAATACTTGATGGGAGAGGGACTAGTTAAATACTTCAACTCCAAAGGATTCCATTAAAGTAATAAGGAAATTACATTTAATTTTAAATGATAGAAAGATTTTTTAATGTTATTGCTATTAAGCATGTATTATACGCACTCAACCCATTTTTTGCAAATGAATTCCCAAAGCACAATTCATCTTTATACAGGTGGAGAGGAAATATTCTTACAAAGTATAGTTTGATAGTCATCATCTTAACTGTGGAGAGAAACATACTTTTCCCAAGAATAGAATGTGATGGTCGATTGGAAACTTTGGGAGTTACAGGCTTTTAGCTCTACCTCTTGAAATAAGAAAATATATATAAATGAGTCCCCAGATGAAGGCGTGGTGGGGTCCTTTATAGCCCTAATTGACTCCAGACACAGAGGCCATGATTTGTAAGCAAGCAGTGACAAGAGGAAGTTAAATCAAAATTAAATTAAGGGAAGGAAAAAAAAAGATATCAGGAGAGGTGGTGAATTTTCTGAAGGCTTCTAAATACTTATCTGTGGCTAAGTAGGAGATCTGTGACTGTATCTCAGTTGTGTCAAAGGATGAAATCTGGAAACATTTCAGTCCTAAAAAAGAACTCTCTCTTTTCTGAAGTCTTTTTGGTATTCATTACTTGGTACAGTTCAGTCAATAGACACACATCGCTTCTATACTTTTCCATGACTCAACTGGCAGAAAAAAAAAAAAAAACCAGCATCTCCCAGATACACAGAGGAGGCAATATTTTGGGAGGATTGGTTTTTCTGTTTATATTTTGACTTTGTGTTATTGTTCAGCTCATGTGACTAAAATTGTAGGAATCAGAGCCTCCCGGGCTCTCAGCCACGCTGACTGCCATTTCTGCAGTCATCTCAGTTTCTCTTCTGCTGGCCTCCCCTGCCTGGTGAAATCTCAGGCCCAAGAGGACAGACTGGGTCCCTGCAAACACGGTGCGGAGCTCAGCACTGTTTGTGACGTTCACTAGGGCCTTGCGTGTTTCCTCTCCTTCTCATCTATCCCACTACCACCACGTGGGCTCACACCCTCACCATCTTGAGCCTGAGCTGAGCAGGTCCGAGGGCTCCCCCACCGCCACCCTCTCTCAGAGCCACGCCGCTGTGCAGGAAGTGCCACGCTCATTATGTTCCTGAGCTCGGAAGTGTTCAGCACTACTCCTTCCTCACACGGTGGATTCTGTTATTTGGCAGGTGTTCAAAGGGCTTCATGAAGCTAGCCCCGCCCACTTCTCCAGTGTTACATCCCATACCTCCCTGTGCCGCCCACCAGCTTTAATCAAGGGGCTCTCTCCTCCACACGCTCTTCTGCTCTCTCGTCTCCTTATCTGAAACTCCTGCTCTTGCTCTTGCCTAGACGGCTCACTCCTCTTCACTTAACTCATATGCTACCCATCTTGAAAGGGCAGAAGAGGAATCTCTTCTGAAGGCAGAGCATTTGCTGCCTGTATTACTCGTTAGCCCAGCAACTCTGGGCAGCTTATGATAGCCTTTGCATTATTGTTTGTTTGTTGTTGTCATTACTTTGTGAAGATGAATCGGGCAGTATCCTGTCTGGCTGAGAGACAGGCACTCACATATTGTTATTTAATAATAGCATCGTTACTTAGCCTTCCAAGTGCCATTGTATTGTCTTCCAAACTACATTATTTACTTTTGAGCACGGGAGATGGAAAAGGAAAGGGTACGAATGACTGGATGTCTTTTTTTTTTTTTTTTAAATTTTACTTTATTTTACTTTACAATACTGTATCGGTTTTTCCATACAGCAACATGAATCCGCCACGGGTATACACGTGTCCCAATCCTGAATCCCCCTCCCACCTCCCTCCCCATACCATCTCTCTGGGTCATCCCAGTGCACCAGCCCCAAGCATCCTGTATCCTGCATCGAACCTAGACTGGCGATTCGTTTCTTACACGATAGTATACATGTTTCAATGCCATTCTCCCAAATCATCCCACCGTCTCCCTCTCCCACAGAGTCCAAAAGACTGTCCTATACATCTGTGTCTCTTTTGCTGTCTCGCATACAGGGTTATCGTTACCATCTTTCTAAATTCTTTTAAATATTTCCTTCAGTGGCTTTGGTGTAGCTAGGGCTGCAGCTGTTAGGCAGGATAATCACCCAACTTACTCATGCTTGCCTTCCCAGCGCCCAGCCCAGTGCCTGGCCCATAGTGGGCAGTCAGTACATGGTATGTGACTAAATGAATCGAAAACATTCTCAAATATTTGTTTACTAGTTTGACCCAGAGCTAAATGAATCAACATGGGTGATTTTCCATCTTCGAAAAGCCATAAAAATCCAGTTTCTCATTTAGCTTTTTTCACCATTAACAGTTCTCCCTCCAGCACTTCTTCCTTTTGCCTGCCTTTTGCTTCATACTGAAATGCAAATCAATTTCCTCTCATTCTTTCCCCTGTGAAATTGGAGAACAGCTGTTTAGTCACCTCCTTATAAATAACCCTTCAACAAGTTAAATTGCCTCTAGGAGTTGCTTTCTCTAGATGAAATTATCCCAAAGCCTTTTCTTTTTCTCATAAAGGCCTTTTCAGAAAGAAGCATTTGTTATTTTTTATTTCTTTTTCTACCTCTTTATAAAACTTTATTCTTTTCATAAATGTACCGTATAGAATGCCCCTGCGAGTAACTGATTAATGCTGTCTGGAAAGGAAGGCATCTTGGATCTCCTCTCATTGGCGCTTTGGAATACCCTGTTAACCTCTCTCCCCGTTGCCGGTGAGATGTAACTCGGCGTCTGCTCTCGCCCTCTCCTTGTTTTGTTTCCTTTCTCAGTGCATTTCTTCAAATGTGTAGCTTGATTTTCTTCCCCAGAACGCTAACTTGCTGTATCAGTAGTCTTACAAGTTACAGAGAACTCAGTACAAATTAGCTTAAGTGATGGAAGGGAATCTATTGGCTTATATCACTGAAAAGTCTGGTAATACGACTTAACCTCCAGCGTGGCTGCGCCCCGGGACAAAACAGTGTCACCAGAAGCACTGTTTTCTCTCTCTGTTAGTGGTATTAGCGCCTCCCTTCAGGCCCCTCCGGCTCCAGCTTCGTGGGGGCTGTAGATCTGCTGCACATGCACATGCAGAGCTTGCTTGCCAGACTACCCCACCCAGAGGAAGAGAGACGCACTTCTCCTGGGAGACCCGCTGGAATCCTGGGGCTGAGGCGGATGCGCCTTAAAGCCGTCCCCAGAGGCCTGCGTAGGACCCAGCTCTGCAGCCAGAGCAGCGTCACACATGGCTGCGAACAGGGGAAGAATGTTCCAAGGAAACTTGGGGAGCTGTTCCCAGGAGGAGGGCAGTGGGTGTGGGTGGCCGGCCATCGATGTATATCTCTCTGAAATTGTGCTGCTTCACTCTGCCTTAGACAGATTATTAATACTGCTTGGAACTGGAGATGTTTCTGGCATGAACCCTTCACTCACTCTTTATTGAACACTCTGGATAGAGTATGCCAGGCATGCAACTAGGTATTGCGTGTACAACCACGAGGGAGACAATCCCTGACCAGGAGAAACTTTTAATCTATGGAAAAGACAGATGAATAGGCAAATAGTTAAAAGCTGTTGTAATAAGTGCTGTTATCAGAGTGTATGTGGATACAGACTTCCCTCGGAGAAGGCGATGGCACCCCACTCCAGTACTCTTGCCTGGAAAATCCCATGGACAGAGGAGCCTGATAGGCTGCAGTCCATGGGGTCGCGAAGAGTCAGACATGACTGAGCGACTTCCCTTTCACTTTTCACTTTTATGCATTGGAGAAGGAAATGGCAACCCACTCTAGTGTTCTTGCTTGGAGAATCCCAGGGACGAGGGAGCCTGGTAGGCTGCCGTCTATGGGGTCATACAGAGTTGGACACGACTGAAGTGACTTAGCAGCAGCAGCAGCACAGACTTCCCTGGTGGCTCAAGATGGTAAAGTGTCTGCCTACAGTGCAGGAGACGTGGGTTCAATCCCAGGGTCGGGAAGATCTCCTGGGGAAGGAAATGGCAACCCACTCCAGTATTCTTGTATGGAAAATCCCATGGATGGTGGAACCTGGTAGGCTACAGTCCATGGGGTCGCAAAGAGTCGGACACGACTGAGCAACTTCACTCACCTTCACTCACAATGGAAGTGAGGGACTCAGTGGGAGGGGCTTGAAGGGGGAGAGCTTCACAGGAGAGGTGACTTTTGAGCTAAGCCTTGAAGGGTAGAAAGCATTTCCTTAGAATGGAGAAAGAAGGGCATTATCCTCAAGGCCATGGAGAACCTTGAAAAGTTTGCAGCAGGGAACTGGCAGGATCAGGTATGGGTTTTAGAAAGATGGTTCTGCTGGCCGTTGGTCGATTCAGTGGAGGCAAGAAGGACTGGCAGGGAGGAGAAAAATCCATTGACTGTTGGAATAATCAAGTCTGAGCCAGACCCAGTGGAGGCCTGAACTGAGTCAGGGACTATAGGGACAGAGGGACAGGTTCAAGATACATTGACAGGATTTGGGAATTGTTAAGTGTAGGAGATGAAAACCAATCGGTCTAGATGAATTCAAGGTTTCAGCTGTGGGTGACTGCTAGATGAGTTTAGTTCAGTTCAAGATGAGTTCATCTTTGTGGTTCTTTGAGGTGCCTGCTGAACACCCACCCAAGGGATGCATGTCTATCAGGCAATGGTAAATACAGAAGGGGACCTCAGGGAAAAGTCTCTGAGCCAGAGACATAGATGGGAGATATCCGAGTACAGGTGGAGTATAGATATCAGGTGGAGGTTACCCAAGGGGAATTTCAAATGAGAGGAAAAGAGGGCTGGAGAATGGGGAAGAGCAACATTTGAGAGTCTAGGAGAGAATAAGGAATCAGAGAAGGAGGCCGTGGAGAAGTTAGGCATCTGGGTCTCTCCAAATAATAGACCTTCTCTTGCCTGGGAGATTGATGCCATGGTGGCTGGTTAGGCACATGGACCCTGGGCTCTACTACCTACTGGTGTGTGACTTGTGGGCAGATTACTTCGTTTCGGGATCTATATGGTGGGAATAAGTGAAAGTGAAAGTGTCAGTTGCTCAGTTGTCTCTGACTCTTTGAGAACCCCTTGGACTGTATCCTCTGTCCGTGGAATTCTCCAGGCAAGAATACTGGAGTTGGTTGCCATTCCCTTCTCTATGGGATCTTACTGACCCAGGGATCTAACCCAGGTCTCCTGTACTGCAGACACATTTGTTACCGTCTGATTCACCAGGGAAGCCCCTGAAGAAAAAATTTTAGAGGATTAAATGAGTAAATCACTTTGGAAGTGCTTGGCACGTGGGAAATGTTATAAAGTGTTTGATAAATAGACATAGAAATCAGTCAGTGCACGTGCTCTGCATTTGTGGTCTGTCTGCCTCTGAATTTACTCATCTTACCGGCCAGTTAATCTGAAATCCAAAATTAGTTTGTTTGGACCTAAATAATTTATTCTTCTGAAAACTCTGGTGGTTCCAGTGTAAACAGTGCAAGTATCTGACTTCTTTAGGGTTTTCCAGATTGTTTATTGGATTATTATTATTATTATACTGGCTATTAATTTGATGTACCTCTGACTTTGATGTACTTTGTTTCTTCCACACTTGATGTGTTTTAAAGTTGTTCCTAATAACCTCACTGCATGTAACTTTCTCTTCTTTCTCCCTCTCTCTTGTTTTCTTCAGACTTTCTTCCCCAGAATCATTCCTACAAAGTTCTGGAATGCTCTTTTAGTTGTACCCCCGCATTTTGGTCAGTTTCTGGCATGTTACTTTTAATCAGGCTACTTTTTTCATCCATCTGTAGAAATTGGCAATATTTTCAACTCCTCTCCATTATGGTCAGGAATACGACCTCGCTATCTTTTTCTTCTTCCTTTTGCATTTTCCCAAGTAAATGTCTTGAACCACTGATTAGATCTATGTGCCCACAATAACATAAGCAGGCATGAAGCTCAAATCTGATTTAAAGCAGTATTGTACAGTCTGTTACTCCATTAAAGTCCTTCAGAGTCTAGATTAAAATAGAACAGTGTTAAGAGCGTGAGTTTGTCATGAAATCTCTAACACTTGTTGAACCAGACGTCATGTGTGTTCATTTTTAAATAACTGGGTGGATCACTTTATTTATTTATTATGAACACAAACATTGATGCTAACAACTGACATGTGAAAGGAAAACAGGCGATAGTGATGAAAACCATTTAATGATTAGTGAGGAAACAAATATTGTTTAATGAAAATAAAAACCATGTCTAAAGGGCCTAATGCTGACTTTTGGAAATATAACCATGTTGCGGTCTGTTGTGTACCCTCTGTCCTGTACAGTAGATATTGTTTAAAATTGCTTGGGAACTGGAGCTTGCAATTGTGAGCCTGGAATGTCCTGCAGATAATTAAGTTGTGGTCAGGCTTTGGAAAAATAAAAAGTTCTCGAACTATGATTTTATAAACATGCTACAATAACATTTCTTTATATTTAACAGTTTCTTATAGAAAACTGATACTCTCATGAGGCATTGATTAAAGGTAAAACATCAAGAAAGAAAAAATATTAAATTAAAACTTCACTTAGGATGTTGACAGTTGGCTTGTAATATTAAACAGATGTGTATGTTTCTGGGGATATTCTTCTTTCTGAACTGAATTGCTAAGTTGTATTTTTTTTTTGTAAATGACAACTACAAATTTTTGATCAGTTAATAATTTTAAATGCCCTTTCTACAATCTTCTGTATTCTAACTTCATCTGTAGTTTGAGCCCTCTCAGTGATATAATGATTGGTGAAATCTTTGCTGCCTCTTCTGAAGTCTTTCCTTTCTTTCTTCATCATCCCCAGCTCCTCGTCTTAAAGCTTAACTGGGCTCTTCTGATTTGATCATGCATTCTTGGAGATTGATTCCTTGAAATAATTTTAGGATCACTGAGTGGAATTCTACCCTTTTAGATTTATGTCTGCAGTTTACTTCTATATAAGTTTCATGTTGGTATTTGCATGCACAAGTTGACCTACATTGTGGTATTGTGTTTGTGTGGTCAGTCGTGAAGGCTTCATGCATGATACGTCTGTAGAGCCAGCCATGCAGATCCAGCCATACCCCCGTGCTGTGGGGCCAAAGATATGTCAGTGAGGGGACCTAAAGGAAACAAGGCCGTGGAGCGAAATGAGATACAGTACACTCCTTTTTTTGCTTACAAGGATTTCACCGTATAACCTAGAATGTAGTAGGGGCAGTGGACGGGGTCGGGTGAGGTGAAAGGGTGGATTGGGTAGGTGGGTGGATTTTGGTAAATGGAGGAAGAGTCAGGTCAGATTTTGCAGGATGAGGTGAAGATGTTTTGTATCTTCAAAGCTTCTTCATATCTATTTGCAAGACTAGATAAATTGTTTGTTTTGTTTGGGCCGATGAAATTTTTTAGTTCTGAAGATCATTTTAATTGTTAAGTCTGACATGTGGACAGCTAGTTTCTGAAAGATACATGTCACAGGGCAGGAGTCTCTGATTAACCTGGAGAACAGTCTAGTTGGTTTGGGTAGAATTATTTATCTTGGAACTATGTATTGTTTGCACAGTCTTCTTTTTGGAATCAGTGTTTTTTCTTTGCAGATTCCATTTGGGAAGCTCTGCTTTGGGGCCTAGTATTTGGAAGGCATTTCCAATAAACACAAAGACTCACTAGACTGTCTGAACAAATATAATGACATATTTTAGCATACAAAACTTTAACCTCAAAAATAGTGAATTTAGCTTTAATAGCAAACTATTTAAACATGACTGTTCTCAATATCTAACTGTAAATCATTTTTAAATGTTCTATTTTTTAAAGTTTGATTTAGAAGCAATAATTTTCTTCTTATAAAAAAGTGCACTTTTATATGAAAGGATTTGACACGTATATGTGTCGGGTGTTCACCTTTTGTTTTTTGGATTGCTGTTTTGGAAGTATTATTTTCTATTTTGTTTGTAGAAGAAAGGAGAGCAAATTTCTGTGTTTGATGTCTTAGCAGATTTAATTGAATCATTGCCGTATTCTCCTAGAAATTTGTGATGCTAATTAACAGTATCCCTTTGGAAAGAGTTGGGAACTCTGAACTATATATGCACAAGTACTATATAAATTTAGCATAATTTGTTATTCTAGAGCCATCCTTTTTATCGTAAGACTCTGAAAAGCAGTAAAACGTATCTGTTAAGGTTTCTGTCAGTTAGCTTGTTTCAGAGCTTTGTATTATTTCATTCCAATTCTCTTCTAATATTTTTCTGTGAAGGAGAGTTGTAAATATTTTAAATAGTTCTAACCAGAATTAACACCACCAGATATAAGTAGAAAATGCTGTTTCATTTTACCATTCTTACTGCATCATAAGCTAACTCCCTGTAAATGATATTCTTTTATAGATATTTTGGCCTGGCTCGCCGGTCCTAATTTCAGTATTATGCCTGACTTAGCAATAAGCTGCTGTGATCAGCTACAGTGAATTGTATTAGGCAGGCTTTATTTTCTGTGGCAGTGTGGTATTGCAGTTTCTCCCACCCCTGAGCTAGAAAGGCATGGGCTTCCTATTGTTGAATTTTCAGTTTTAATGTTTAATAACTCTGTCTTAGGAAAAAGGAAAGTGGGAAGCTTTTCAAGATAGGTGATGATGAAAGAATTATACCGTTTGAATTCCTTCCATCTTTTAAACATTTCATTCGATCACCCCTTTTTCTCTGTATAGTGATTGGATCTTCTCAGCCGTTTCACAGATAATGAATTTGGTTCTGTTCGGGAGACCGAGTACATTGCTGGTGTTTGCAGCCTCCATTCTCTTAACTGAAGTTACTGGTTGGGAAATGGAAGACCCTCATTGGTCCCTAGTGGTCTGAAATGAGAAATGCATCCCTGGAAAATTTCATTTGAACTTTCCGCAAAGCGTAACATTTCATCAGAAACAAAAATGTTAATAATAATTTTAGGTAGGTTGATTGGCTTATTTATAGTGTTCTTTGAGCTATAGTTGTAGTTACTTATTTTCTTAATCTCATTGAAAATAGGCAGACTACATACAAAAACTTGGGAACTGAATTAGCACCTGCATTTCAAGCCACTTAGGAAATGGAGGAAAATACTGTAAACGCTGGTGTAAGTGCTAGATTGAGAAGAATCGGTCAGAAGCTTTCTCTTTGTCATTTCTTTGTTAGCTTTATCATGGTTAATTTTCATGAAAATAATGTTTGTTACTGTGGTCACACCGTGATTTAGCTTTGGCTTATGTATGATATTTTATTGTCCCTGTCCTGGAAAATTATAGCAGTTTTTATGAGGAGTGGTTTGTGGGTTCACACAACCCACTTGGAGTGCCATTCACTATAATCTCTTCTAAAAGGACCATAAAACATCATGTAAATTGTTTAAAAAGGGAAAGGCCTTTTTTGAGAAAGGCTAAGAAGTCGTCTTTCCAGGCTTTGTTTCTTATAGTTAGCTTCATGATTTTAAGCTCAGTTTATTTAAAGCATTAATGTTAAAAAATAAAATGCACGAGTATGTGAGTAAAGATGGTTGTGAGCTAGAGCTGGGCTAAAACCGGGTGCTGATGCAGAATAATATGTACCAAATACGTTATAATATTTTAAAATGTGTTTCATGTGACTTTGGAAATGAAATTAAGGAAGAAAGGAAAAAAGAGAGGGAGGAAGGAAGCAGGGAGGGGAGGAAGGACGGAATTAACTCACCGCGTGTACATCTTTTTTAAAAAAACCCTTGTGTTCTCTCAAGTAGCTGTGTGTCTGTGGTCGACATTAAGGCACAGTTTTTGGTAACCAGTCTTGTGAAATGCATATTTAATTTCACAAACAGATTTGCCTAGAGAAACTTCCCTCCTTGGCAGTTTCACCATTTCGGTTGGCTTGTTGCACTCAATTTATATACACCCTTACGAAGAAAGCGTAGAACAGCACAGTAACAGGGCCAAGGTTCTGTCATGGTTTTCTGTACAAATGCCTTATGCCGATATTATCTTGGTTTTGTGTATGAGCTCGATGGAGAGCAAGGACGGAAATTGTTAATAATTTTCTACAGCATTTACATGGTACTCTGAGCTTCTAGTCACTTAATACAGATATATCTTATGTTTAGGAAATTTTGGTAAGAAAATCCATACATATGTGAAATATAAAATAGAGGCAGCTGTTCATTTTGCATGAAGATAGAACAAATATAGAATAGATTTAATTTAAAAAACCACTTCCTTAGTACATGTGAGGTTGTTATAGTTGCAACAACATTTATGGGAACACTTATAAATGAAATGATGATTACTGTGTTCATGTAAATAGTCACATAAACATTTGCTTCTGCAAAATTTTCTGTTTATATTAGTGTGTTTTAAAAAACCCAAGATTATCTGGGTGGTTTAGAAACTCCTTGATTTTGTGACAAGAGGAGGTTATAAGTGGATTATATTTATGCATCTTGAAGAGAGCATCAGATAACTGCTAAATTCTCTTGAACATGGCTGTAAATCTTTCTGTAAGTATAAATACTTCCTATTTGCATGTATAATTTCATGAAGAATATCAACTTAGGTTTTATTAGGTGACTGTAAATTCTTCTTTTCCATATGTGTTAAAACATACACAAAACCAACTTCCTAAAATATGTCAAAACTATTTGGAGTTATTTCTTACTCTACCCTCTTTCTTTTTTTTTTTAAATTTTTCTATTATTGAGGTGTTTCTATACTATCTAGGCTGCAGAGTAGCCAACTAAAATGAGTTTGGGAAATAGAAAAGGACGGAGATTTTAATGAGAAACAGGAGAGTCTAATGTGAGACCGTGCAAGGTGGGAACTAGGTGAAGGCTGCCCTGACGGGCCTGTAGCCTCGCTGCCGCTGCCACAGGACTGCCCTCGGCCTTCCAGCTCTTGTCGGGACTGGGGCTCCTGTGGTGGACTTGGGAGCCCCTGTGACCAAATCTTTAGCCTGAGAATCTATCTTCTGTGGTTCAGTGCACTAAGCAAGGAGGACTTTTTGTGGCATTTTAACTGAAGCTATTGGTTATGCCACAAATTTTATAATTAAAAACTTTGTGTCTAGCTCTATTGACTAAATTGTTTTAACATGAGATGGTTGGGAATAGGATAGGCAGGACGCTGAAAGGACCAAATACCGGCTTCTCCAAGTTATTTATTATGTTATTTTCCTCTGAGAATTGATGATATCATGACATCATTATTATCGTGATATAGATTTGCTATCTTTAGGAGTTTTCTTTTTTTAGATTAGGAAATCGTTTTTCCTTGTGTGTGTGTGTTTGCACAGACAACATACTTCCTAATCATTTGCAGTTATTAAAATGCATAAGAAGAGGCAAGTGCGTGTTATCTTGTTTTACAAATTACTCAGTTGGAAGGAATGTAAACTTACTTTGCTTACAACTTTCGTCCAAAATGTAGAAGTCCTTGTTTCTGTTTTTCACTTGAATCAGAACATATTTTTCTTGGACTTTAGATGACAGTAAACGATTTGTTATTAAATAGTTAATTTTTCTTTTTTCTTGCGTGAAAATCCTCATCAATATGACCAATTCCTGTCAGAGAAGGGGCACAATTTTTTCATGTTTTTCCCCAAAACTGCAACTTCAGAAAATATGTAAGAGATGTAGCAATTAACCTACATGCACATTTATAATACTAGAAAATGGGCAGCTAGTTACATTCAAAGACAGGATCTGATAGGCCCAAATTGCTTAAAACATCACAGTTATTGAAGATCTACCCTAGGGAATTTGAGAAACCATTTAACAGATGAAAGTACATTTTGAAAAGTCTGACCTTACAGGCAATCATAAAATGAATCAAAACAGTGCTTTTTTCCCCCTGAAATGTACAGAGCCCATCTGTGTCTAATCCAGTAATTATAGACTGTGTTCAATTACCTTTTCAAACTTGGAGCAGACTGGAGACTAGGCAGTGAACAAACATAGGGTTTTGTCTAGACCTCAATTGACCACAGTCTAAAACTTGAATTTATATCTAATTTTATTTTTTGTTTGGTTTGATAGTTCTTAAAGGATTCATTTTTGCTACTTGGTGTTCTACCTTCTTAGATTTGAGATATTGCCTTTTCTCATCACAAAAGCTTGTGTACCATCGATAGCTTATGCTGTAGTCAGATATGTGTTTTCTGAATACTTTTGTCTGGAAATTAATAATTTGCACTGGAGAAAAGACTGCATGGGGTTGGGAGAGAGTTATACTCGTGAGTAGTATTTTTTAAAAGTAGCTGTTAAAATGTTGCTGCTGACTCTATAACTTTTTTTATGTGTTAGGAAAAGATAATTTATTTTCCTCTTAAACTTAGAAAACTATAGTTGAGATCATTTTAAATTGCTTTATACAATTAGTAGGATGTTTTTAAAAATACATGTAAACTGCTAAAATCTGTCTTTCTTTTATCAGAGTTATTTTACAATTGTTTTTTTCTTTATACATTTTTATTGCATTTGCCCATCAGGCAGGTATCTATTATAAGACATTGTATAGATTTCAAAATCCATTCAGACCATTTCTTTTCAAGTCAGTTTATCATTTGATGAATCTTTGTGTGAGAATTAACCATGAGCTGCCACAGCTAGTTCAAAATATTCAAATTTTATCCAGGAATTTTGGCACTTAAAGGTTTTCCTAAAACACAAGACAAACAAAAGATCACCACAGGTTTTAGCATGCTTATGCAATAGTCAACCCCCCCCCCCCGCATTATTTAGTATTCAAGTCTTTCACATTCCAGTTAGCATTGGAAACCAATGTTCTGAGGTATTTATTGGAGTCATCATTGCATATTGTATCGTGAATTTTTCTAGAAGCTTTGTGGCCATTCTTAGTGTGGGTTTTTTTTTTTTTTTTTTTTTAAGTTCATTTAGGTCTTACCATTCTTGGGACGTTTTTAAAGATTCTGTTGTAGGGGAGGGAAGTAGTTTTATTTGGTTGCATGAATGAACTTTCTGAGAATTATATGGGAAAATGAAACTTGAAGAGAATTTCAAATACCGTATGCTTAAGAATTCCATAAGACATTTGCTCAGTTACTCTAGAACAGTGTGATATCTTTTACCTTCTTCCATTCCCCATGCTTCTTGGGGTCCTCACAGAGAAGGTTAAAGATTAGTCCTTCTAAGTAGGAACTTAACACAGATACCCTTTGGATCCTGTCTCATTCCCTCCCTGATCTGATCCTACTTAAAATGTTCCTGTCTCCACCCAGATTTTCCTAGACCAGCACTCCCTCCTTGTTGCCGCTTCCTTGTGTGCTGTTTGGGCCACTGAAGTGCCCTCCTTCGTGGCATTTAGCTGACTTGGATTTTTGTGTTTGTTTACTAACCTGTTTAATGCCGCTCCCACTGGACTGTAAGCTCTTTCAGATCAAAGGCTGGGTGTGTGCCACGTTCTGTTGTCTCCCAGCACCAAGCACAGTGTCGCTTGTGGCAGCCATTCTCTTCTTGTTGGCCGAATGATGGGTGCATGCACCGTCTGCCTCACTTTCATCCCATTCTTCCTGACTTAGTCACTGTATCCACACTCTTTCTCAGATCACCCAAGCCTCTCTTAACCCAGTGTTAGTCTTCTCTCCTTTTCTTTTTGCGTCATTTCTACATATAGATCTTATTTCTCTTAGCAAATAACTCTGGCCACACTGGTGCCCTGCCCTGAAAAACTCCTCACCATTTTCCTTTCAGCCAACCAATTACTCTTCTTTTTACAAGGTGACCCACTCCTCAGAAACACTATTGCTCCAAGTTACACCTCCTCTTATATACTTGTACTTGCCCGGTGTTTACACTTGATTGAACATAGCCTTGGAAAAGTTATTTTTATGGTTGAGGACATTTCTTTATGATCTGTTGATACAGAGCAGTTAGTCTGTGTTGGGCTGTGTTGTTATGGGGCCCACATGAGGTCTACGTGTGAATAATAGCTAGTATTTCTTTACAGCATTCCAGTTTACTGGTTGTTTTCACTCAATTCTCACAATCCTTTTAGGAAGTCCTCCCTGTTTCAGAGATACGAGTCAGAGACATAAGCTTCAGAGAACCCAGGTTGACTCATAAACCCCAAAGCTGCAGGACAAGGATTCAGATCAGGGTTTTGTCACTCTGTAAACTCTTTCTGGAACATCAAGATTATCTGAAAATATGTTTTATCTTCGCAGACATTCTTTTCACATAGGAAACTGTTGGTTTGCTCATTGACTGAGTTGATGCAGCGCACAGTTGTGTCTGCTGTATTACTTACTGAGCTCACTGCAGCTGGGTGACTGTTGGTCTCCGTGACTTTTGCTTTTTTAAGGGCACTGATTTTTTTTTTTTTTTCGCTCAGTCGTGTCCGACTCTTTGCGACCCCGTGGACTGTAGCCTACCAGGCTTCTCTGTCCACGGGATTCTCTAGGCAAGAATACTGGAGTGGGTTACCATTTCCTTCTCCAGGGGATCTTCCCAACCCAGGGATCGAACCCGGGTCTCCTGCATCAGAGGCAGACACTTTAACCTCTGAGCCACCAGGGAAGCCCCTTTTAAGGGCACTGGCCACCTCTTATTCTGTTTTCAGTCCACAATGTGTAGTCATAGTAGAAACACAAAGAACACTTGTTGAGTGAATATAGAGTATCAGGGCTTCCCTGGTAGCTCAGAGGTAAAGGATCCACGTGCAGTGCAGGAGTTGCAGGAAATGCAAGTTCGATCCCTGGGTCAGGAAGATCCCCTGGAGGAGGGCATGGCAACCCACTCCAGTATTCTTGCCTGGAGAATCCCATGGACAGAGGAGCCTGGTGGGCTGCAGTCCATGGGGTCACAAAGAGTTGGACACGACTGAAGTGATGTAGTGTGCATAGTGTATCAAGTGAGAGAAATGCAATCAAAAATAAATCCTTAACTGACGTAGATAATATCTAAAACATTCTGCTACAAAGGCAGTATGGCATGGTGGTGAACACCAGAGAGGCTAGAAGCCAGTCTGCCCAGATTTCAAGCCCTGGCTGTGGCACTTTCTCGTTATGTGACCCAGGCAAATTACTTTGTCTGTGTGCATCAATTTTCTCATCTGAAATTATATGATTATAATTATAGGGGATTATAATCCTACCTGCCTTGTAGGGATGTTTATATACACACACACACATTCAGAATAGTATCTGACTCACAGTAATGCTCAATAAATATTAGCTTTAGTTTAAACAGACTACATAGGACCACTGGTGATAGGCATTCATAAACAAATATAAATATAATACAAATATAAATATAATGCAAGTATAAATATAATACAAATATAAATATAATTGAGATTGTTGTGTGTGTGTTAGTCACTCAGTCCTGTCTGACTCTTTGTGACCCCATGGACTGTGGTCCCCCCCCGCCCCAGGCTCCTCTGTCAGTGGGATTCTCCAGGCAGGAATACTGGAGTGGGTTGCCATTTCCTTCTCATATCAGTAAAAATAGTGGAAAACTCTTTAAGGAGCTGCTGCGTAATTTGAGCAGCTCACATTGCTTGAAGGCAGCTTGAGAACGCTGAGTGGAGGAGCCGAGCATTGGTGTGCAGGAGAATGTTCATGCAGCAAAACATGCCCAGCGTTGTCTGTGCACTCTGCCACGTGGATGTGTATGATGTTTGCATATTCCGCATGTCAAGTTCAGAGGAGAAGGGTGCTAGGTGCTCCTTTAGACAGGAGCTAAGGACAATGCCTGGGCCATGCCCTCAGAGGGTAAAGGATGTGGATCAGAATATCCTGGTTCCTGAGGAGGAGAGAATTTTGATTAAATAATTGGTTAAGTATCATGCAACAGAGGGAAGACCAGGAGGGTTATCTGTATTAATTGGTCATCATGTAGAGAATAGTTTCGTTGAAGACTTAGCTGAGAGAAGCCAGGTCAGAGAGCTTAAGAATAAATAAACCAGTGTCTTGAAAAATCAGGGCAAAGCGAACCATCCATTCAGGGTTCTTAGTATTGAAAGACAGGAGTGAAAGAGCTTTAAAAGGTCATAGAAATCATATCTAACTCTGCAACTCTCTCTTTCTGCCATAACCAAATAGCTGAAAGAACTTTGTTTTTACTCTAATATTTTAAAAATGAGAACAATGATAGGATGAATTTCATTCACAAAGTTTGCTTTGCATTCAAACTGCACTGTCTGTTGCTGTGTTCGACAAATTAATTGCTTAACTTATGATAATGTTTATGCAACTGCTTTCCTCATCTGCAGTGAAAAGACTGAGAAACGTTTCTTTGATTTGTGTATCTACAAGTCCTCCTGATTTGTAGAGAAGCCTTGAAGCCTTTTCTTGACCACTCAGTAAAGAGTTCCTGAGCACTTTCAAGGTGCTGCTCGAAGCAGAGACGTCATAGTGGACAGCTCCTGGCCTCATGGACCGTGAAGGCTGAGGGCTGAGCATGGCTCCTCTGATCACCATGTCTCCTTCGGGCCCCTTCTCTCCCTCTGGGAGCTGGAATCTCACAGTTCTCCCTCCAGTAGTGAATGTATCTGGATGGTTTTCTTCCAGGTCCTCGATGTTTTCATCATAGCCCTGCCCTCAGATTGACATTAAAAAAAAAAAACTTTATGTCATTTATAAAAGCAATGATTGAACACCCGTCTCTTCTAAGAAAAGATAGAAGTTTATGGTTGTCTCATCGCAGCCAACCAGCATGTTATTACTGTGCTAGCAAGGAGACACCACAGACCTCTGGCTTTGTCGTGAGTGCTGGGGTACTTTTTACTCATCAGAGGATTAAGAATCTCATCAGTTATTCCTTTCTGTTGGGTACCTGTTATAAAATGTAGAAATGTGATTTTTTATTGACCTTGGAATTTTTAGAGATTTTCAAGGTGCCATGTTTAAGTAATCTACTGATGAACTTTGAAAATATTAATATCAGCATTCCTGTGTTCGGCTGGCAAATGTAGCCCCTAAAGTCACCTCTATCACAGTAAGATTCAGGAACTGAGGAGAGAGGTCCCATCTCCCAGAAAGCTGACTAAGACGACTCTGCAGATTGAAGTCCCCCACACCCCTCCGTCGCTTCAACCTTTTTCTCTGTCCTTCCTTTGACTAGGATTGGCCTGTGGCTCTATGCAGGGTTGCTTTTTCTAGGGTAATGTTGCGGTCAGGTCTTTGAGCCTACTTTCTGTGAGATCACAGCTGAATGGCAGGCCCTGAGAGGTCTGGCGTGCCT
This sequence comes from Cephalophus harveyi, assembly GCA_006410635.1. NCBI lineage: Eukaryota > Metazoa > Chordata > Mammalia > Artiodactyla > Bovidae > Cephalophus > Cephalophus harveyi. Next base: position 1,310,395 of record SJYT01037457.1, read on the forward strand.
ATAGCTGGGATTTGGCGTCTAGGTTCTTTCTGATCTTACTCTCAAGGTGCAAGTGCTTCTGAATTAACATGGAATGTAATTTCTGGGATTTGCTAATGGGAGAACTAGGGAAAGGCAGCGGTAAGGAGATACCCCTCGTCCAAGGTAAGGAGCAGCGGCTGTGCTTTGCTGAAGCAGCCGTGAAGTGATACCCCACACCCAAGGTAAGAGAAACCCAAGTAAGATGGTAGGTGGTGCAAGAGGGCATCAGAGGGCAGACATACTGAAACCATACTCACAGAAAACTAGTCAGTCTAATCACACTAGGACCACAGCCTTGTCTAACTCAATGAAACCAAGCCATGCCTGCAGGGCAACCCAAGATAGGCGGGTCATGGTGGAGAGGGCTGACAGAACGTGGTCCACTGGAGAAGGGAATGGCAAGCCACTTCAGTATTCTTGCCTTGAGAACCCCATGAACAGTATGAACAGGCAAAATGATAGGATATCAAAAGAGGAACTCCCCAGGTCATTAGGTGCCCAATATGCTACTGGAGATCAGTGGAGCAATAAGTCCAGAAAGAATGAAGGGATGGAG
>SJYT01037457.1:1312381-1347430 GCA_006410635.1 Cephalophus harveyi
AGACTCTTGAGAGTCCCTTGGACTGCAAGGAGATCCAACCAGTCCATTCTGAAGGAGATCAACCCTGGGATTTCTTTGGAAGGAATGATGCTAAAGCTGAAACTCCAGTACTTTGGCCACCTCATGTGAAGAGTTGACTCATTGGAAAAGACTCTGATGCTGGGAGGGATTGGGGGCAGGAGGAGAAGGGGACGACCGAGGATGAGATGGCTGGATGGCATCACTGACTCGATGGACGTGAGTCTGAGTGATCTCCGAGAGATGGTGATGAACAGGGAGGCCTGGCGTGCTGCGATTCATGGGGTCGCAAAGAATCGGACACGACTGAGCGACTGAACTGAACTGAACTGAGGGAAAGGTTTCCTGTCTCCTATCTCCTCTTAGTCTTAGGGAAACTTCTAAAAAATTTTAAACTTACAGTGTGTTCTTCCTTAAATTTTGAGTTGAATACATTCATGTCCATTTGATGTGTATATTATCATTTTCTTGGATTTTACTCTTGAACCAAGTTGGAAAGTTTCAAGGCAAACATTTGGTTTTCTGTTAGCCCACAAATTGGGCAATGGTTGTTCAATTATGGTCTGCCGTTGACTTAGGCAGTCACATGTTAAAAGTATATTTTGCTAGTAACCCACAAAACACACCAACTGTCAGTCCTTTGTCATGTCTGCCTGTGGGCAGTAATCTTACAGCAGTAGTAATATTCCAGAATTTCATCTGTGGGTTACTTAAATGTGTCATCTAGAAACTCACTTTAAAATACCGTAGTGACAAAATAGCTAGGCATAGATGTTGTGCCTGCCCACCTACCTAAAAATTCTACTGATCTCCTGGTGGATTCAGATGCTTCCCAGAATACTCAGCTCACAGACGTGCCCAAATGTAGTAAAGGAAGCCTAGTTCAGTATAATGAGGAAATATTAATTTGCTGACTGTTTGCCCTGTGATATGCTTATTATTCATTACTAAGTGGTTGTGGTGGATGCCTGGTTTGTTTCTTTGTTTTTTGTTCCCAAACCACTCTTCTACCAACAATAGCACCTTCCTCCTTTTGGAAGCTGATACTGCCTCTGACTTCAAACGTAGTTTCAGCAGAAGCTGCTGTACTTCCATGTAACATCCTCCATCCTTCAGGTCACAAACCATAGGCAGGGATCAGGCTCCAGTCAGGACAATAAGACTCATTCCCTAAGACTTCCTGGGCTTCCCTGGTGGCTCAGTGGTAAAGAATCCGCCTGCAGTGCAGGAGATGCAAGTTCAATCCTTGGGTCGGGAAGATCCCCTGGAGAAGGAAATGGCAACCCACTTCGGTATTCTTGCCTGGGAAATCCCACGGACAGAGGAGTCTGGTGAGCTACAGTCCCTGGGGTTGCAAAGACTCAGACATGACTGAGCAATTAAAACAACAACAACAAACATGTCTTAAAAACTGGATTTTGAGAAAAGAGTCATTCTTTGTCCAGAGGCCTGAATTTTAACAAATAAAAGGAGCTGTTGACCATGTTCCCATTGCTGAATTGCGGTGAGAGAATTAAAGCTGAAATATAGAGGGGAAAAGGGGTTAGAAATCAAGGGAGCTCTCAAGGGATTTTTTTTTTTTTAATTAAAAAACATTTATTTTTAATTGAAGTACAGTTTACTTATAATATTAATTTCAGATATACAACACAGTGATTTGCTATCTTTATAGATTTCACATCATGCAAAGTTTTTTTATAGTATTATTGACTGTATTCCCTGTCCTGTACATTGCATCCCCTGGCTTCTTTATTTTATAATTGGTGGGTAGTCTGTACCTCTCAATCTCCCTCACCTATTTCACCCCTACCCGCTTCCTTCCCTCTGGCCACCACTACCTTGTTGTCTGTATCTGTGAGTCTGTTTCTTTTTTGTTGTATTTGTTTGTTTTGTTTTTCAGCTTCCACCTATAAGTGGAAACATACAGTATTTGTTTTTCTCTGTCAGGCTTATTTCACTTAGCGTGAGATACCCTTTAGGTCCATCCGTGTTGTCACAGATGGCAAGATTTCATTCTTCTTTATAACTGAGTATTATTCCATTGTGTGTAGGTATGTATCACATCTTTGTTTATTCATCTGTTAATGGGTACACTTAGGTTGCTTCCATGTCTTGGCTATTATAAATAATGCTGTAGCAAACATCAGGGCGCATATGTCTTTTTGAATTACTGTTTTTGTTTTCTTTGAATAAATACCCAGAAGTGAATTGTCAGAGTATATGGTAGTTTTATTTTTAATTTTTTGAGGAACCTCCATACTATTTTTCACAGTGACTGCAACCAATTTACATCCCCATCAGACGTGCCTGAGGGTTCCCTTTTCTCCACATCCTTAGGGACACTTGTTATTTCTTGTCTTTCTGATGACAGTCATTTTGACTGGTGTGAGGTGACATCTTACTGGGGTTTGCTTCTCATTTCCCTGATAATGAGCATCATTCCATCCCCAAACAGAAGAATACACATTCCTTTCAAGTGCACACGGAACCTTCCCTAGGATAGACCACATGTTAGGCCACAGAAGTCTCAATAAATTTAAGAAGAAAGAATCCGTTTCAGGCATTTTTCTGACCACAACGGCATGAGACTAGAAATCAGTTATAGGAAGACAACTGGAATAAACACAGATACATGGAGACTAAGCAACATGCTGCAAAAGCTCCAGTGAGTCAACAAAGAAATCAAAGAGGAGGTCACAGAGTAGCTTGAGGCAAATGAAAGTAGAAACACAGCTTTCCAAAATCTGTGGGGTGCAGCAAAAGCAGTTCTAAGAGGGAAGTTCATAGCAATACAGGCCTTATTTCAAGAAACAAGAAAAGTCTCAAATGAACAACCTAACTTTACACTTAGAGGGACTAGAAAAAGAACAAAGTAAACCCCGAGTCAGTAGAAGGAAAGAAATAATAAAGATCAGAGCAGAAATAAATAGACACCAAAACAAACAATAGAAAAGATTGGTTAAACCATGAGCTGGTTTATTTTATTTCATTTTATTTTATTTTGGTGTTGTTTTTCTGTTTTGTTTTTTTTTTAAGATAAGCAGAATCGATAAACCTTCAGGCAGACTCACAGAAAAGTTTTTCAATACCTGCTTCCACTTGTCACAGAGGGCCAGCTGTAGCTTTGCCCTTCCCGTGTTTTGACAGTAAACAGCTGTCCTTACCTGGTGGCAGTTCAGCCTCCTGGGGATTTTGGGCGATGTCTAGAGACGTTGCGTGGGGGATGCTGCCAAACTGTCCTACAATGTACAGGACAGCTCCTCCTCCCCAGATAATTTCCCTACCACAGAGTTATCTGGCTCAAAACGTCAGGAGAGCTTAGGGTGATAAACCCTGAATTTTAATCCTTCTTTCAAACATGTTGGATAACACTGGTATCCATTCAGTCCCCACTCCCCATTTTTGGAACGCTAGCTGGAACTAGTTTCTGTTCAAGAGACCCTTAGCTAATCTAGGGGTATATGTGAACTAATTGTGAGTGTTGTTTGTTATTGGTACACATTTTAGTCCCATATTTAAGATTTTTTGGTACACAGGTGACCTGATGAACCCCATCACTCAGATTTAGGGGGACTGTTGATTCACCTACCACAGGGGTACAGATGGACACTTTCAGCCTCTCTTGTGTACCCAAGCAACGTATATTCTAAACTTGAAAACTTTTGATGCATAACCTATTCATATAAATTGCTGCTAGGATTGCGTGAAAATTATGCTGTCCTCCCTAAGATTCCTTTTGAGATTTATATTCAGCCCATGTAAGGGATGAAATATCCATTCTTAGGAGTAACTATGTGGAACAAAACACTGTCTTATAAGGGCCTTGATCATGCTTGTTGAGTACAGGGAGCTACAGCATCTGTATTAACATGGGCTGGGCAAGCGAAGTTCCCTCTTTGAAACTATTGCAAAGTAAGGTACCTCTGATTCATCTTCAGACTCATATGCAGGAGTTTCTCAATGACCACTCGAAAAGAATGTTAGTAATGACTTCGCAGTGAGAATTCACAGTCCTCCAGTTCATCTTGTAGATTAGGAATCAGACTTAATATTTCTTACATTTTTCATTAAATCTTTCTTTGACTAATGTCTTCTAAAAACCGAGACAGGGAATTCGCCCTCAGTGTCTTTCTCCTTGGCCTCCCTCATCGGTCTGGTTAAACTAGGGTTGAACTGCAGAGCATTTTGTGAGGCGAGTTTCTCTGTCTCTCTCCCTCTCCCACTCTTCCTGGCACATAGTTGACTCATTAAATGTTTGCTCGAAGAACAATGCATATATGTTTTTGAATTCTGCGAACTTCTAAATTTTTATTTCCAGCTCAGACTTCTCTTGACACCACATTCTGCTGCCTGCTTGACATGTTTGCTCGGAGGTCCAATAGACCCTTGGTGTCCTTGCTCTTCATCACAAATGCTAGGTCTACCCCTGTCTTTCTCCTGTCTTAGGGTCTTTGTACTTGTTCACTCTACTTGTAATGCTTTCCCCCAGAATATCTGTCAGGAGAACTCTTAGCTCCCCTCCTTTAAGCATGTCCTTATATGTCATCTTGTCAATGAGGCCACCCTAACCCCTCTGTTTAAAAATTATAATTCACCTCTTCCCCCACACTCTACCTAGATTTCCCTTCCTTTACTCTATTTTTTCTTGTTTTTCCCCATAACTCTCATCACCGTCTGATATACTTTACTGGGGCTTCCCAGGTGGCTCAGGGGTAAAGAATTTTCCTGCAAGTGCAGGAGACAAGGGTTTGATCCCTGGATCGGGAAGATCCCCTGGAGAAGAAAATGGCAACCCACTCCTGTATTCTTGCCTGGAAAATCCCATGGACAGAGGAGCCTGGCATGCTGCAGTCCACGGGGTTGCAAATGAGTTGGGCACTACTCAGTGACTAAACAACTAATATACTTTATTGACAAACCTATTTTTATATGTTATTTTTAATATATTATATTAATTGTTTATTATCTGTTTAGACTCTGGCTCAATTGTAAGCAGAGCCAAGATCATTCGATCTGGGATCTTTTGACTCCCAAGTTTAATTCAGTTTTTGTTACAAAACGGCTTCTTTGTTTTGACTTCAGAATGGCCCTGATGTTTCTGGTCTCCTGAAGTGTTGGGCTTAGTCTTTGTTTCAAAATAATTAATTTTGTGTATGTGCTGTGCTGTGCTTAGTCGCTCAGTCGTGTCCGACTCTTTGTGACTCCATGGACTGTAGCCCGCCAGGCTCCTCTGTCCATGGGGATTCTCCAGGCAAGAATAATGGAGTGGGTTACCATGCCCTTCTCCAGGAATCTTCCCAACCCAGGGATCAAACCCAGGTCTCCCACATTGCTGGCAGATTCTTTACCATTTGAGCCACCAGGGAAGCCTATATAACCTACATAATTAAAGTGACGTTTGTTTCTGACTGCAACACCAAAACCTCTTGGATTTTCACCGAATTTGGAGGCTATGTTTGGGATAATCTAAAGGGAAATACAGGCTACGTAGCATTAATGAGAGATGAGAACGTGCAGTCAGAAGAGGCAGTTTTCTTCCAGAGTTGCTTCAGTGGGGAATGGAGAGACCCAAATGACAGACTCTTAAGACACCATGAACATACAGAAAACAAAAACAAAGACAATGGTGGTTTGGGATTTGAACCCCAAGTTGAAAGTCCTAGAAGCAGGTGCTTTTCACTTGAGCATTTCTACATCTTATAGTCTAGAAGGCATGTCAGCTGTGACACATTTATTTGATGATAATTCATAATTCTCCTAAGCAGTCATGGGAGGCCAGCTAGTGTTTAAATTAAAAAACACCCCCCATTTGGACTTCTCCATCTGTGTTTGGATGGCCAAAGTTTTTGTTCTGTGGTCGGTTCTCTGGCATGATGGCTGATAGTAAGTGAAGTGAAGTGAAGTCGCTCAGTCGTGTCCGACTCTTTGCGACCCCATGGACTATAGCCTACCAGGCTCCTCAGTCCACGGAATTTTCCAGGCAAGAGTACTGGAGTGGGTTGCCATTTCCTTCTCCAGGGGATCTTCCCAACCCAGAGATGGAACCCCGGTCTCCCGCACTGCAGGCAGACACTTTACCGTCTGAGCCACCAATGCTTACTTTGGGGACTGGAGCATTAACGTGCTAGGAGAGTCTGTGTATCTTTCAAATTGGCTTCTTTTTTTCTTAATTTTAGTTTAATATTAACATACAATAAGTTTGACTTTTATACTGTTCAGTTCTAATTTTAATACACATATGCGTATATGTTTTACCAACATAAATGTATATATACATACATATGTATTCTCTTTTGGTATAACCATTTTAGTCAGAATACAGAACAATTACCTCTAAAATCTCCCTCATGTTATCCCTTTGTAGCCAACCCCCTCCAGCCATAACCGGTTCTTTCTTGCTATAGTTTTGGTTTTTTGAGAATTTTATATAAATGGAATCATGTAGTATGTAATCCTTTGATACTGACTTCTTTTCTCAAGTACAAAGCCTTCAATCTTAATATAAAGCCTTTGAGATTGCTTTAAGCTGTGTGTTTATTCATAGCTCCTTCTTTATTGCTGAGCAGTAGTATCTGGAGGCACCATGGTCATCACTTCTTGAGGACATTGAGGTTGTTTCCTGTTTTTGGCAGTTATGAATAGAGCTGCTGCGTATTTGTGTACAGGTTTTTGTGTGAGAATAAATTTTTGTTTCTCTAGGGCAGATGGCCAGAAGTGGGACTGATAGGTCATATGATAACTATATGTTATAAAAAACTGCCTGTGTACAAATGCTCTTAGCAGCATTATTCATAATGAGGAAAAAGTGAAAATAGCCCAAATGTCCATCAACTTGAGGAATGGGTAAATAAAATCTGATGTATCTATACAGTCGGTATTATTTCGCAGTAAAAAGAAATGTACTGATACTTATTGTAACAGGGATAAACCTTGAGAATATGCTAAATGGAAGAAACCAGTCACAAAGGACCACTTGTTGTATGATTCCATTTCTATGAAACGTCCAGAAGAGAGATATCTGTAGAGACAGAAAGTAGTATGGTTGCCTGGGGCTGGGAGGTTGGGTAGATATGGGAAGTGACTGCTGATGGATATCGCATCTTCGGAGTGATGAAAACATTCTAAAATTGATTTAAGTGATGGCTGCACAACTTGTAGATATGCTAGAAACCATTGAACAGCACAGTTTGAATGAGTGAATTGTATACTGTATGAATTATATCTTGGTAAGGCTGTTTAATGGCAACCCACTCCAGTATTCTTGTGTAGGAAATCCCATGGACAGAGTCTGAGCCTGGGGGGCTGTAGTCTGTGGGATCGCAAAGAATCAGACATGACTTAGCAACTGAGCACACAAGCTGTTTATAAAAATAATAAACTGCTAACTTCTTTTCCACAGTGGCTGTACATTTTTGTATTCTCACCAGCAAAGTGTGGGAGGTCTAGGTGTTCACATAAACCTCACCAGCACTTGGTATTGTCAGTATTTTTTATTTTAGCTACTTTTAATAGGTGTGTAGTGATATTTCACTACTCATTTGCATTTCCCTAGTTAATGATGTGGAATAGTTTTCATATGCCTATCTGCTTTCTTTAGTGAGGAATCCGTACATGTCTTGAGCTCATTTTATGATTGAGTTGTTTGTTTTCTTAGTGTGAAGATTGAGAGTTCTTGATATGTTCTGAATACAAGTCCTTTGTCAGATATGTGGTTTGCAAGTATTTTCTCTTGACCTCTCCTGATTAGCTCGTCTTTTTACTCTCTTCAGTACTTCTTGATGAATTCCAAGTTCTCAGGGTTTCATTGTCTGATTACTCCTGTACCCTCAGTGCTTAATATCTGGCATAAAACAGATATGCAGTTAATATTTGATGGATGAATGAATGAGTTCCCTCTTCTTACTGATTAGCAACAGGTTTTTTTTTTTTTTTTCCTGAGAGAAAATAGTATATTAAAAGTAAACCTGATTAAAATTTTTCCTTCCTATACATACTCTTTAAAAAAAAAATCTGTAGTATATAGATGGTAAAGCCTGTCATGATACAGCTTGATTCCTTGAACATTTCCTGTTCTCCTCGGCCTTATAACCTTTACAGGTGCTGTTCCTTCTGTCTCAAGCACTTTTCCTCCCACTCTCTTTGCCAGGCTAATTTATTTATTTCCTAGTTCAAGCATCGCCTTTGCTCATTCACTCTAGACTCGGGGAGTATGAGAATAAATAAGACAAACACAATTCCTTATCCTCTTGAGGCTTACCTTTCATGGGAGAAACCCTCTCCCCCTTGCCCCAGTCTAGGTTGGGCGCCTCTGTTTCATAGTGTCCCTGTGTTTTTACTTAACAACACTTTAATTATTTATAATTAAGTGTGTTCACCATACCGACCCGTAAACCAATGACCTTTAAATATTTTTGTTTATTTGTCTCTTAAAAGAATTTTGGACAAAGCCAAGTAACCTTGTACATATATTTCAAGCTGACATCTACACTTTTTTTCTTCATAAATTTAAATAGTTGCAAAGGATATAATTTCCAGCATGCTATAAAACTTGACATTTTAAAGTTAAACTTTTGGTCCCTCTTTTAAATGTATCCCATGGAATCTAAATACTGTATATGATGCTCACCATCATTTGTTGGAAAAAAAAAAATCCCTAAAAATTCCTTTTTTTTAGTCATAAATTTTACAGTCTTTCTTTTTCTTCATAAACTCCATTTCATTTCCCCCACATAATATCCTATCCTTGGTTATTGCTGAAATCTTTTATTGTTCATTCTCTTCTACTTCTTTGCAACAGAAATAGGTATGCAAGTAGAAATTTAATTTTTAAAGTATTTCCAGTGATAACCAAAAGGCTGTAATTGTTCTCTGTTGAATTATTGTATTGAATTATTCTGTGTTTAGTTATTTTGGTAGTTATTATCAGTGTACATGTGTTAAAACAAAAAAATATGTTATTTGACATGAAAAGACTCTTACGGAAACAGATTTTTTTTTTAACTGGATTATGTGCTAGTAGATGAATGTTACTTTTTTCTAGATCATAACAGTATTCCATATCAACTGCATTCTTAGTTTTCCTTTCTTGTGACATAAGAGCTGAGAAACCTTGGAAGCCTTGTTTGTACACATAACAGACACGAATGGAAGGAGTTTTGTGTTAGCACCGCCACTCCTCTCTGTTGTTTGAACTTCCTCTGCGTTACAAGCCCAAACTGCCATCAAAACTTTTAAAAACGATCTGCCAGATGAAAACTGAGTTAGATCCTCGGTTAATTCTGTTGACTGGGAAACGTTGGAACCCCGCCTCCCCGCCACCCCCAAGCTTGTGAAGGGGTTTGTTGTTCAGTCATACGTGTCATTCCCAGGATTTCTAAGTGTCCCTTTGTTAGAAGTTTTTATGTCTAGGACTGGGCACCATAGTAAGCTCCAGGTTGGTGGAGCTCTGACTTTAAGAAGCAGAAAAGGTACTTGTGAAGGGCTTGTGGGAAAGTAGATCAGCAGGATGTGGATCAGCAACAGATTCGCAGGAAGAGTCGCTTCAGAACAGAGTATACATAGATGTCGAAGCTCCAGAAATCGCCTTCCTTAGAATTATGTGTGCCCCATAAACCTTAGCAGTCCATCCTGTGTTTCCTAGTATGCATCCGTCTGCCACGTGGACTGTTGCTTCAGGATTCGTCAGAGAAAGAACCAACCTCCATCTCCTCAACTCAGAACTCCTATCAAGAAGAACTTAATATATATTTTCTCACTGATCCAGGAAAAAAATTTTTTTTTCATGTAAAATTTTTTGTGTAAAATCTGAACTTATTCATCTTTTATATTTTCTTTGAAAAGATACAAAGGGAAAATGTTTTTATTCCTGAGTAGTGTTGTATGCTTTGGAGCTCATTTTTAATTTTCAAGAATAAAATGTTCTTTTACAAGTAAAGTTTTTAACTCGGTAGCTGTCTTGCTAACAATGATTATACCACTTACCCTAAATCCTTTTCCTCTCTTTTCCCAATTACACTGTTGTTAAAAGGAACTTTTACTGTTCGTCAAGTAATAAGGTTCTGCTTGAATTCTCCATGGAAATAATTTTTTTTGGTGCTTTTTATCCTAATGTAATTTTCAGACCTTAGAAAAAAATAATTGTCATTTGTTTTCTTTTCACCTGCAGTGATTTTGAGGTATCTGGGAGATACTTTTAGGCATATTACACCTATAGGGCAATAGAGGCCTGTGTGCCTGCGTCATGCAAATAGGCTGTATTGCTGCTAAGAAATATGAAGTGCAGATTGGCAGCTTCACCTTTCTGTTGAAGTGCAGATTCTTAATGCTTAGTATCCTGGAGGTTTCTGCTTTTCTGCAGAAAATCTAATACAGATTTTCGATTGCCTCTTAAAATGCTACACTTCTCCAGGAAACCTTATCTTTGCTATAGCATCTGGTTTTCTGTGAAGTCATAATTTTGAATCAGAATTTCCAGCTGTTGGCATCTTGTTTTATGGAGCCTGAATTGAAAATCAAAAACTAGGTTATGTATTTAAATACCAGAAGTGAATGTTATCTTTCTTTTTCTAAAACAGTATGGCAATTGTATTTAAGTATTTCCAATTTGCAGCGTTATTGTTCGTGATTTGCTCCAAGAGAAACAAGATTGAACAACAGCTGAACAGCTTTAAGTGAGTAGGTTATGTTTTATTTATTCTTCTCTCGGTGTCCCGTGAACCTACACACATGGTGTCTGCCCAAGGACAGATAAGAACTGCAAAATAAGAACTGTTGGTGCTCAGCAAGCACCTTACAGATGGGTTAGTTTTGACTCTGTAGTTTCTAGATGAGGAAACCGAGGTCTTGTTTTGCCCTGTATATAGAAAATGATCACTGACTTGAGGCAGAAGAAATCAGGTTTAATGGTATTAAGATAATCGTGGTGTTTAGTGTTTTAAAAGGCAGTTATTCTGAACAAGGGAACCAAGGGAGGGGAGCCCGCCAGGCCTGCTGGTGGACTGCTGTGTGCCTAGCCTGGGACTGGGCTGCCACGCGAGGCCAGTGGTTCCTTTCCCTGTCTGGGAAACCATTTGGCAAGATGCGTCAAGATTTTAAAAGATTTTGTAACTGTCAGGCTCTCGGTTCCTCTTTTAAGACTTTGTCTTAAGGAATTACAAAATCAGATAAAGAGTCAGTGTACAAAAATAGCCTGGTATGGTTTAGCAGAAAGATGTTCTTTACAGCATAATTTATCCTGTGGAAGATCAGAAGGAGCAGTTCAGTTATCCAGTGGTAGAGAAATAGTCAGATTATGGTAAATTTAAACAATGAAATGTTATATAGCCATCGAAGTAATTTTTAGAAGATTTTTTAACTATGTGGTAAAGTGCTTATTTGTAGTGTCATTGAAAATCAGTAGAATATAAGATTGTATATGTAATATGATTCCTTACATAAAGGAAATTTGTGTATAAAGTGGATCATACATCAGTGACAAAAGAGTTTGTATTTCTAGGTGATGATGAGTTGATTTTATTTTCTTTTTATTTTGTTTATTTCACCAACTCCATGATTAGCAGAGAATAAGATTATTAAAAAAGGAGTTTAAAATGTAGTTGAAGAGGCAAATTTTTTTTTCAAACGCCAAATGTTGGAAAAACCCCACTTTAAAATCCCACTGAGGACAGGCTCAGTGAGAGTCTCCGGTGCCTGGGCTGTGTTAGTCACATACAGCTGCCCCACCCTCGTCCCCATCCCCATGGCTGGAATCCTGATGGCAGGGGTAGTGACCCATCTGGAATGCGGGCAGTGGGGTGGAATCCACAAGTAACTGCTGTTTTAATCAGCGGTCATTTTATTTGGAAAAAAATTTGAAAAGCCATTTCCCCTGTCGAACGAACATTCCTTTATTCTTTCATTAGCAAACATTTTTGAGTGCCCACCAGTTAGTTCTTCTGACTTGAAGGTAACATTCTGCTGCTAGTGATTCTTTGCCCAGTGATTGTTGAAATGTTGCTAATTCTCTCTGCCAGAGTCTTGTGGTATACAGGTAACCTGACACAGTTCCTGTTCGTACCTGGTTCAGGTTTAATAATTAAATGGGGTTAGCTATTAAATAATGCATGTTTGTGGAGAAACCAGTCAGTTTAATGCCTGTGAACCTGAAAACACCACTTTATAATCAGTGCATTTCTTGGTGGGATCCATGTTACTGTGGCTTTGCGTGCAACATAGTCGAGCAGCAGGGCAAATTAAATGCTGTTTTTCTGAAAGGTAAGCTTTCCTAAGGCATGGTATGGCTTTCTTTGCTTCCAAAATTCTTTGAAAAAATCTATGAATATTTTGAAGTCTTCAATTCCACTTTATAATTTAAAATTAATAGCTTCTTACTACTGTAATTTCATACGTTTCATACTAACCCCCGTAGGAGGGGAAAAAAGTATTTACTTACTTCAAATTTCTTATATTGATTTCAGTTGGTCTCATTCCACATTACAATTATGGCTTTCCAGTCCACAAGGTATGGCTTAGAGTTGTGTTTCAAGTTCGCAATGGGTTGAGCATTAATAAAGCTACTGTTTTTAATTTAAAAGAAAAGATCTCTTAAAGTTTGTTAGGTCCTGGGATTAATTTTTTAGATGTTTGTTGTATGTAAGTTCATGATAGCCTCAAATTGTTATTCTCCTGCCAAGAAGTGGCACCTTTTTTTTTCCCCTTATTTGCCTGTTCGGCCTAGTTGTCTACTTTGCCACATTTGCAATAGCCAAGGAATTCTAGAGCTGGAATGAGCTGCCTCGGTGAGCTTTCTGTCTTTTGCAAAAATAACCTGAAGCCCTTTGATGAGTGTCTTTTCTTAAAGGCCTTCAGAGAAGGACGTCTCACAGTCTTTCCAGCGCTTTGTGTTTCTGATTGACCGTTATCTTTTTCTCTCTCTTTTTTTTTCCATCTGGTGTGAAACACAGATCTTTTTCTTTAGACTTAAGCTCTTTTGCTATTTGCCCCATATTTTGGAGTACTAATCTATACCTGTATGGATATAAACAAATTGTTCTTATTATCCTTCCTAAGTGTTCTGACTGATTACCTGATTGTTTTGTCCTAACAACAGCGTTATGTACCAGTGAACTGCTGTCACACAGCTGTTTTTCTTGGAAAGGCTAGGAAGTCTTTGATAATGGATTGGGCCAATGATTTAAATAGTCCAGACACATAAACTTAACACTTATTTAGCAATTTGCTAGATGTTTGTGTGATACCGGGACTGTGGGTCAGTTATTGTACTGGGGGCTGAAGGTACTGTCCCCTCCCCACCCCTCCCCCCAAAAAAGGATGAGATTAAGTGCTTCAGAATAAAGCAAGTCTAGTAGGGAGACCTTTCTGATATATTGCAGTGATAGTATCATTCATTATTTGGGGTTTATTGTTGTTAATGGGTTTAGTTTCCAGTATTATTTTGCAAAGAAGTTGAAAAGTGGCTTCAGATCTATTTGCTTTTTGCCCCACCCCCCAAACCCAGAAGTGCTTCCCTTCAGAGAAAAATCATTCTAAAAAAAGTTTGCAAATTTAGGGAAGATGTATATAAATGAGTTGTAAATTTATGTGGTGAAAACAATATGAGGTTCTATGGAACAAGATTTCTCCTTTTATAGAAAAGAGTGATTAAGTTTGATTTTCCCAGTTCATATTGTTACTGAAGTTTTATGTGACTTATTTTAATTAGTAGAAGACATCTGTTCATTTACAGCAACCAGTGATCACACCTCTCTTTGACACATACCATAGACCCTCAGATGTGAACACCTAGGAGTACATTTTTTCCTGACCATAGCATCAGTTCAGTTCAGACCACAGCATATTGTCTCCTTATGGTCTTGTGTCTTAGAAGATAGAGTTAGTCTTCGTTTAACTCAGCAGGCACAATACATATTTTGTTCTAGGTATCTCAGGAAGCTATGACAGGGTGATTCTGAGGGCCGGTGAACTCATTTCTGATTGACAGATCTTACAAATTCTAACACAATAGGGAGTATAGATGTTAGTTAAGAGCAAAGGTTCTGGAGCCACGTTACCCAGGTTTTAATCTTGTTATGCTTTATTAGCCAAGTGACCATGGACACAGTGTTCAACCTTGCTGCCCCTCCTTTTCCTCATGTGTAAAATAGGGATAATACTACTTTTCACCTCATAGATTAAGGAGAATTATGTGAGTTAATATCTGTAGAATAAAACCATGCCTGGTGCGGAGCGCTGTATGGGCAGTAGTGAGTGTGTGATAGGTGTCTTGGTACCGGTTGACGTTTCTGAATTATAAGATGCCCTTTATAGGTCCAGGGCCTGGTTGGCTGACGCTGCGTGAGTTGAATGGTGATGTAGCTTTTTCTGGTTTTCCTTAGTCCTACTCCCATCCCCTGCAGCGTCCCAGTTTTTCTGCACTGATGGTTCGTTATAAACATCTTAGAAACTGGAAGTCTGTGCTCTTTATTGGCATATTGTGCAGTAATCCCGGGAATTCGGTTTGAGCCCCTGGGAGCTCAATCAGAGGTCACGCCCTCTGAAAGCCTCTCCGAGCTGGCCTTCTGGTGCAGGTACTGGGGGCGGGGGTTGGAGGGGTCTTGTCGACCCTGTGGCTCCCCTGGCTCTGGGGAGCCTGAGGGGGTGCCAGGGCAGTGAGTGGTCCACTTGCACGTCTGTGATCATCCACTCCCCTTGCCAACCTCCTCTGTCCTGTATCTGGGATGGCAGACCCGACCTCAGTCCTCAGAAACTGACACAGCCCTGCGCTGGCTCAATTGCTGGTTTTATGGAATTCATTTCTGTGTCTTGGTTCTTCTTGGGGCTATTAGGTCCTCTCAGATACAGGCTAATTTGCCTTGGCAGTATGAGAGAATCTTAACCCTGTTGGGTTCCAGAAGTTCCTTCACTGGGCGTTAAAGGCCTTCCAGTCTTTGCATAGAACTTCTCGTATGCCAGGTTCTT
This sequence comes from Cephalophus harveyi, assembly GCA_006410635.1. Classification (NCBI taxonomy): domain Eukaryota; kingdom Metazoa; phylum Chordata; class Mammalia; order Artiodactyla; family Bovidae; genus Cephalophus; species Cephalophus harveyi. Next base: position 1,327,355 of record SJYT01037457.1, read on the forward strand.
TTCTGAGCAGAAAATAATGCATTTCACTCTCATATATGTGTGGTGTGTACTAATACTATTATTTTTCCCATTTTTACAAAAGGAGAAACTGAGACAAAGATAGGTTAAGTCATCTGGGCAGAGCCTCCCACCTGGTGACTGTCAGAGCCGGTGTTGGATCCAGGCAGTCTGAGCGCAGACTCTGCTCACCAGTGCGCCCTCCTTATTGCTGGCTCTTAGCCTGCTTGTCCGTCAGACTCATCTGGAGAGCTTGCCAAGAAGGCCGGGGGCAGAGAGAGACATTTTACCTGGCCCTACCTGAGACCCAATCAAATCTTCCATCTTCTCCCTTTTTTAGGAAAAAAGATCACTCTCTCCCTGTTTTTCTAATCCACTAGACGTATAGATGGTAAAGAATCTGCCTGCAATGTGGGAGACCTGGGTTTGATCCCTGGGTCAGGAAGATCCCCCGGAGAGGAGAATGGCTACCCACTCCAATATTCTTGCCTGGAGAATCCCATGGACGGAGGAGCCTGGCAGGGCCACAATCCATGGGGTCACAAACAGTTGGACATGACTGACTAACACTTAGTAGGGTTTTTAATGGCCTTTTACAATGAAGGGTATAGAGCTCTGTGATTTGACTCTGTAAGGTAGGGCCCACGGGGACAGGGGCATACTTTCTCCCTGTGTATATCTGGCCCGGTGCCCAGCACAGCGGTATAGACATACACAGGACTTGAGTGTTAATCCCTCAGTGGACGCTTCAACGTACTGTTATCACTTCATCACATCACTCTATTTATCACTGTTACCACATCAAGGGAGATCCCGGGATGTATGGAGAGAGTGTGGATAGTTAACTGGGCAGATCTAATTTGGCCAGCTCTATCAGAGCCTCAGTTTTCTTACCTCTAAAATTGTAAAGGTGATACTGTTAGAAGACTTCTGTAAAGATGAAATGAGACATGTGAAAATATGGAATTGCTCTGTCTTGTAGTGCTGTGCTACGCTAGTCACTCAGCCATGCCCGACTCTCGGCGACCCCATGGACTGTAGCCTGCCAGACTCCTGTGTCCATGGGATTCTCCAGGCAAGAAGACTGGAGTGGGTTGCCATGCACTCCTCCAGGGGATCTTCCCCACCCAGGGATCGAACCCAGGTCTCACGCGTTGCAGGCAGATTCTTTACCATCTGAGCCACTAGGGAAGCCCTGTAGTAGGAAATCAGAAATAAATGCTGAATTATTTCTTTGTAAAGTAAGCACAGTTTGAATAGGAAAAATCACTTGAAAATGTGCTGTTCAGCTTTCAGTCAAATGCAAGAAGTCATGAAGTTTTTGGAGCTCAAATAGACCTTCGGGATCAGGGAATGCAGCCCCTTAATTTGAAATACAAGTGAGGAAATGGGAGCGTAAAGAAAGGACTGGGCCAGGGGCACACTGTTAGCCCAGCTGCGGTCCAGATGCTGTCTTACCGCTGTGACTGGCATCGCCTCTGCTTCCTAGTGTTTGCACGGTCACCTCAGTGCACTCTTGTGTATGTTACGGACCTCTCAAAGCAACTCCCTGGGCCTCCAGCACCTGACCCCAGCGGAAGACTTTGCCTGTTGGATAAAGTCCTAAACAAGCCACCATGTACGGGGTTAAGGGGGTACAAGGAAAGAGTATGTATTTACCTTGATGTTTTTGAACAAGAAGGAGAAGAGTTAAAAATTACAAATAGCAAATGGCTGAAAGCCCATGAACCTCTTTCCACTTCCTCTGTTTTCCAGGAAAATGGGGCTCTTTTATCTTTCATCAGTTCTTGCATGTATAAGGTTGATATTGGAGGGGAATGAAGTTATTCCAACTATGCTTCTAATAGAATGTTAGTATTTTGTTTTTACTCAACATCAAGTTGTAAAAGCTTCAAAACGGCGTCATGCTTTGATATAATGTTTAAACCATTATAAATATCTTCTCCTATTGATGCCTTAGAATAGATGTTTTAGATTTCTATTAATGTTGATTATTACAGATTGAATTAAAAGTGCTTCAGCTCACTGACATATAATATGTCTTGTTTAAGTTGGGGTGTAATTGCTAGGGAAGTATCCAGCCTGTAGTGAAGATAGAAGATAATAAGATGTGTCATTTTCTAGTATCTGAACTCAAATTCTTGACTCCTGTCATCTCCCCCTCCACCTCCTGCAAAAACACATTTGTTGTTGTTGTTGGGATAGTTTTTAGAACAACCAAGGTGAGCACATTGTGGTGTCAAATCATTTACATTTCCTCATCATTTTCTGTCCTGTTTTGCAGCTTACTACATACGCCAAGAAGTCTTGATTCCCTTAAATGCTTGGGAAAGTTTTTCTTTGTAGGACCCTGAAATTAGCCGTGGACAGTGCGGGGAGGAAATGCCTGTGATTTTTCCAAAAAGTGGGTTTGCTTAGAGAAGATGGTGATAAATGTTTAGCATTCTTAGCAGTGCCGAAACTCATGCAGAAAAACACCTATTTCAGGCCTCTTCAAAGACTTCAGTTGTCTAAAAGCAGAAACATTTGTAGTTTGGACTTTACTTAGGATTTACAATATACTGTGTATGAGCACTTTACAAATACTTAATGTTTATTTTTTGACATGATAATCGGTATCTTGGTTTCCTGATTCTATATGAAGCTTTGATCCTTTTTTGTCTTTGTCTTCTTTTTTAGAAAAGTACAAATGGGTGGATTTTTTAAAATGTAATGGAAACAATGTGGCTTAGCTTTTAAAATGATTCATTATACAGAGAAAAACCCGAAGCTATAAAATGTAAATCTCATGAAAGTTAATCAGATTTGGTTGTGCACAGCCATCAAAACCTGAATTTCATAAGCCTTGAAAACTCTGATGTTTTAAAAATGTTTGAGGAGTTTGCTTTTCCCATCCTCAAACGCACGCATTCTTTCAGACCACTTGGGAAGAAAGTGCACGGAAGAGCATTGCCAACTCCCCGAGGCAGCCCTGACCAGTTTCTAAAACTGAAAGAAACTTCTCAGTCTTGTGTGATAAGCACAATTCAGAACGCGTCTCTATTTTAGCACATGTGAGATAGAAAGTGATTGTGCTCACAAGAGTGAAATTTGAGTTATGATGTGTTGATGGATCTTCATATTAAGGCACCATAAATGATACTTTCAGTTTCCTTATGAAAACAAAGTTGAGTACCATTCTGAGTGATTCTTCTAATTGTTATTGTTAAATTCTTTTGCTCTGCTGTCTCTTTTCCTGCTCACACTTGGATAATCTACAAATACTGTTTGGATCCTGTGTGTTTCATTTTCTCTTCTTAGCTAAAAGTTTTCAGCAAATGCTTTCCTTTCCAACAAAGTGTTTTAACTTTCTGTGCACACGGATTCATGAGTCAGTTAAACATGTTTGATTAATTTATCACAAAGAGTGCCACCTTGAGTAAAAACAATTCTACTCTGTGGAAAGTTCTTTCCTTTTAAAAGAGGGTCCTTATTTCTAAGAGCAGAGCTCTGATTTTAATTAAAGAGCATTTTATGCAGTTTTTTTTTTCTAAAGCTTAAGATTAATTTCTATGGTTACTGGGGATATAAATCTCTAGATTGCTTTAAAACAAAGATTTTTGTTCAGGAGAGAGTTGACAGCTCCCTTTAAGAGAAGCTATTACTTAATTTTACTTTCCTAAGTTTAAACATATAAAAATATTTGTAATGATACCCCAAAGGCATCATAAAAATGTAAAATAATTGTACTCTAAAATATCTAAAATTACAGGAAATAGACCTCATTTTAAAAAATGAACTTGGATTCGTGGTTGGGGAACTGAGGTGTGACATACTTCAAAACCAGATTCTCTTGTCTGGAATTTTTTTTTTTAACGGTTAAAAAAAAAACTTTTCTATTGCCTGTCATACAGACTTTAAAATATGTTCATTCTATTAGGAAGTATGTCTTTATAGTTTCATTACCTTTAATGTGTATTACTGTATGGATGTCTTAGATCCCCCTTGAAAGACAGACTTGTGTCTCTAGAATTAAGTGGCTTCAGTTGGCTTGTGGATTAACTGTATCACAGTTACTCTTTAAGATCTTTTTAATGATTATTTTTAAAAGTATATAGCCCAGTTTTCTAAGCAACTTTAAACAAGGGCAGCACAAATAGTTTCCAGTGTTTTACTTATCCAAAGTATACTTCCTCTTTCAGTAGATAATGTTAACTGGTAAATTGTTCCCAGGTTAAAGATTTGTCATATTTTAATAAATATAGTGCAAAATCTATAGTAGGAACACTTAAAGAAAAACCCTTCACCTTTCCAAGTAAATGAATTAATACTTATCTTCCTTCTACTTTAGCATTGTAGTAGCTGTTCTTTTGGTATTTTCATTTACTAAAATTTTTAAGAAGGTCTTACATAGTAAAATGTCTTCACTTTATTAAGAAAGGTGAAATTAGGCTTATAAAATATTCAGACAAGTTTTGAGAGAAATAGTGTTTCGTATGTAATATGAATGCTGTTGGGACTAGATATGCTTTTAGTATAAAATGTGCCTGATTCAGGAATGCTTTGCATTAAATGAGTTTATATTTTGAGAGCAAAATAAGAGAAAAGAAAACTACTTTCCCTCCCCCACTTTTTTCACGAGACAAAAAAATTAAGTTGAATGCAGATATTGAAAGTGCCGTAAGCTGAATGTTTGAGCAATGAAAGTAAACACTGATTATTGCAAATGTACATTTGAACCAATTTCCTTTTATCTTTCAAGCAAAACATTTCCCACAGTTTTTGTGGGCTTTTATTTAAGTTGGGAAAACTTTGGAAGTTTGTGTGAAAGTATAAATAAGTTTGGGAAAGTCATGATTGGAGTTTGATAATAAACATGCAAAAGCAAATTGGGAAACTCTATTAAAGTCAGATGTAACATTTAATAATGTTGTCTCTGAAAACTCATTTTCAGGGAGAAGAATGGTTATTATATGCTCTAGAATAAAGACTTTGGCTATAATTGAAAATAATACCTAAATATGAAATCTTCAATGTGTATGAAATTTTGGGTTTTTTCTTTTTTAAGAACCATACTGATTGTTTGGGAGTCCCCAAAATGTCCCCCTCCAATTATGGGCACCAAAACTACATATGTATTTTTGTTTAAAATACAAAATGCATATGTAGTTGCCAGGAAAATTTAAACTAATTTTTACAAAAGAAGCATTAAATTTTAGTGTATACGAAGATTCCTAATTTTGAAAGGCAGAAAAATATCTTAGTTCTTTTAATTATTGAGATATATCACAATATGCAGTATAAATACAAATAAAATTTAAAAACCTTAGTCTAAGATTTGATTTAAATTTCATTGTCATTACATTAACTTCACAATTGCATATTGGCATTTTATAATATTTTTTAGTTGTTCATACAAATTCTTGGGGAAATTTGTCCGTTTTTTAATGTAATGGTACAATAAGTGTAAAAAGATGTCACTTTAGCACCTATTACGTATAGACATTTTTGCTTTCCTTTCTTTGATGCACTACTATATATATCCCTTAAAAGTGTATGTGTTTGGGTGGGGAATGGTTAGTATTACATTTTGATGACAATTTTATTGCTTACAAATTGATATGTGATTTTAACTGAAACTTGTTGCTAGGATAAGAATGGAAAATTCTTTCTGCATAGTGTTTCAAATGCTTGATCTGAAAAACTGTTTAAAAGGAATTTAAATTATATATACTTGTTTTAAAGCTTTCAACTGAGTTCTCAATGTAAAATTCAAGTATAGCTTTTAAATATTTAGGTGTCTGAGTATAAAACAGTAAATAAATCTTAAAAGTAGACTGAAAAGGTATAATTTGATTCTCAAAATCAAGATCTATATATACAGCTCAAGATCTAACCATTATTTTTCTAGTTATTACACACAGATTTTTCTGTAGCAAATGTTGTATTGAGTTGGCCAAAAAATTCATTCAAATTTTTCCATAACATGTTATGGAAAAACCTTAATGAACTTTTTGGCCAGCCCAGTGTTAGAAACTTACATATTTTCTGCTATTTTGAACATTTAAGTTTAACAGTCAGTTTTTATCAGGCTCATCCCCATTTTATAAAACTTAGCAGTTAGCTAATTTGCTACAATTCTTTTAAATCCTGAAAACAACTCAATTTTATTTTCTTTTTTTTTTCAAGCAAAGAGATTGTTAGAATGTTTTGTATCTTATTCCTTGAAATAATATTTTTGCCTTTTTTTCACTTTTAGTTTTATGCCTTATTGACTCCAAAGAGGACCATAATGAGGGGAAAGAATCTATATTTTTGGGAGGACTCGGAATGATGAAACAGGCCCTGGGTTTTGCTTGGAATTTGAACACTTGTGTTATTGCTCGAGGCCGGCATGCTCTGCATTTTATTCCCATCACTCAGTTGAAAGATGACATTGGAGGCAACGTTGTGTATCTTGTTACCAAGCTGTCTTTCCCAGAGCTTCGTGATAAAACGCACATTGATTCCTTTGCTTTTGTTTTCACTAATAAAACGGGGGGGAAAATGTGTTTTACTAGAGCAAAGCACTTACAGTTTGCGGGTTCAAATGTTATCAAGCAGTGTTTTCTGTTGAGTGTAAATTATTGGCATCTATCAAGCAGTATGGAAGCTGAATGTATGTTTTCCCTTTGTACCGCCCACAGTTGATTTCACTCTTCTCTCTGCTGATGTGAAGCAGAAACTGGACAAGGTAACAGTTTTGATGATGAGATTAGAGGTAGCCAGGCTGACTGTCTCCTGGCTTTTAGAGAACCTTATAAGCTCAGGGCTGCCCCCTTCCCTTGTTTAGATATTACTTGCTCTTTTGAGTTTCAGATTACAGGAGCAATTGATCTGCATGACCTATCTTAAGAACTTTAACGTTGCAGTGGAAACTTAAACCAAATGTATATCCTCAAGAGACAAATCATCTTAAAACCAGGCTGTTGTCATTTTGATATACTGTATTGTTGGTGAGGCACAGTGTGGTAGAGAGCACCACCTAGTGGACGGGACGTGCACTTGCTGCTCCGGGTACAGAGTTTAGTGAGCGTGCCTGTGTTGACGTGACTCTTGACCTTGGTTTGCAAATAAGTGAGGTTTTATGTTGTTCCCAGCTCATAATTTCTACCCAGGGCAAGGATCCCAGGAGAATGAGATTGGGAGAAGCTGTGACATGTCGGTTTTATCTGTGGCTCCCCACACGTGTAGGTGTACGTGCTAATCTTTGCCATCTTCACAAACATAGTCCCTCCTCATGGTTGATATTTTTACGAAATAAAGATCATTTTTTTTAAATGTCACTAGGGCAGCAGTCAGTCTTTGGAGAGTTTGTGTTTTGGAGTGTATGTGTTTAACCTTAGTGATAGGAGTCTCCCTTTGGCTGGAACTGGCTGGATAGAATTGGTTCCCCTTAGGAGGAGAGGAGTTGCTGCTGATTATCAGCTGGCTCCTAATTCATGGCCTGTCTGTTATAGAGAGTGTGTGCCTTCAGAGTGTACTGATACATCTGCAAAATCAGTGTGAGAAAAATCTGTGTTAAAAAAAAAAAAAAACTTTTTAATCCATCATAACCACCTGTTTTAGATGCAGCTGTTCCTTCTTTAATATTTATTTCAGAATGACAGATTTGTGATAAAATGCCTCACTTGTTCTACAGACACTTGTTGAGTTAGGATCCTTGCCAGACTTTGGGAATCTGAAACAAATACGACACAATTCTTTTAATTCTTTACAACAAAAGAGAGGGAACATATTCCTGAGATGTGGCATGTACTACAATGGGGTATAAATGTGTTTATTTGCTTGGTATTTTCTGCTGTAACTGGAAGAAGCATTTAAAAGACATGTAGCAAGGACTTTTGGAGGAGCTGATAAATAAAACCGATGGCTTTTCTTTTAATGAACTCGGTGTGTGGGAGGTTGTTGAAAGATGCTGGTAACTCTTCCTTGGTTTGGATGTTCAGCTCACCTTTTTTTTCTAAGCTTGGAGACATAGATCACAGGCTGTGGAACCTGTTTTGAAGTAACGGACGTGGCTTTTCAGCGTGCTCGCTGTGTGACCTTGGGCAAGTTGCTTAACCGCTCTGTGCCTCAGTTTCTGTTTTCTCATGAGTTAGGAGAGTTAAGCGAGATCACCCTGCAGCAGCACAGTCGCGGTAAACACTGAGGACGCCGGCGACCCACCTGACGCCGGCCGCGCTCAGCCAGTGCTTCCCTCCCGTCTCGCCTCGGCTCCAGGCTGTAAGGCAGACAGCGTGTGAGTGGTTGTGCCAGTACACCCGGTCTCCCCCTGATGCCTGCAGGCCTCGCGCCCCTGCCGCCCCCACCCCTCCCGGTTACTGTTACCACCATGCAGACAGACTCTGCTGATGGACGGCGGCAGCTGCCCCCAGGTGTCCAGCTGGAAGCGCTTTCTTACACACAGGAGGTGTACAGAAAAGTTGTGCCCCGCTGTGTTTGTCTATTTGTTTGTTGAATTATGTTTTAACCTGAGCTCCAGTGAGCCAGGAGAAGGCAATGGCACCCCACTCCAGTACTCTTGCCTGGAAAATCCCATGGATGGAGGAACCTGGTGGGCTGCAGTCCATGGGGTCGCTAAGAGTCGGGCACGACTGGGCGACTTCACTTTCACTTTTCACTTTCATGCATTGGAGAAGGAAATGGCAACCCACTCCAGTGTTCTTGCCTGGAGAATCCCAGGGACCGGGGAGCCTGGTGGGCTGCCATCTATGGGGTCACCCAGAGTCAGACATGACTAAAGCAACTTAGCAGCAGCCAGTGAGCCAAGAGCCTCTGAAGCTCAGAACAGTGGGCAGGAAGTTTTCTTTTGCATCTGTGGGATAATTCATTTTCTTACGGGAACAGATCAGATAAGTAGCTTTGGTTAGTGTCTCAAAGGCATCCATGCCCCCTGAAAGCGAGACCTGTACCTTTGAAATTCACAATTCTTTTTGGAAACCCACTTATGAAATGAAAGATACTATAACTCCCTCCTATAAAATGAAACTCAAATTGGAATGTTAAAGATAGAATTGAGATTTTAATTTGAGGAACTCAAATATAGATGGACCACTTTCCCCTTCACCCATCTTGTCAAAGTTCTGAAGAATAAGAGCGAGGAAACAGTAGGAGCCCGGGCTCTGGAGCAGAGCCCCTGGCTTCAGGGCCTGCACTGTGCCTGCTGACGAAACCTTCAGCCAGTCGGTGAGCCTTCCGCCCATAAAGGGAACTAACGATGGCACCTCCCCTGGAGGGCTGTACCGGGGATGAATGGAGTCATCTGGACAAAGCCCTGAGGCTCTTCTTGGCATGTACTAAGTACTATGTAAGGGCTTCCCTGATAGCTTAGCGGGTAAAGAATCCACCTGTGATGCAGGAGACCCCAGTTCGATTCCTGGGCCAGGAAGATTGCCCTGGAGAAGGGGTTAGGCTACCCACTCCAGTTGGAAACAAACAGAAAGTGCACCAACCTTATGGCAAAAAACAAAGAGGAACTAAAGAGCCTCTTGATGAAAGTGAAAAAGGAGAGCGAAAAGGCTGGCTTGAAGCTCAACATTCATAAAACTAAGATCATAGCATCCAGTCTCATCACTTCATGGCAAATAGATAGATAAACAATGGAAAAAATGACAGACTTTATTTTCTTGGGCTCCAAAATCACTGCAGGTGGTGACTGCAGCCATGAAATTAAAAGACTCTTTCTCCTTGGAAGGAAAGTTATGACCAACCTAGATAGCATATTAAAAATCAGAGACATTACTTTGCCGACAAAGGTCTGTCTGGTCAAAGCTATGGTTTTTCCTATAGTCCTGTATGTATATGAGAGTCGAACCATTAAGAAAGCTGAGCACAGAAGAATTGATGCTTTTGAACTGTGGTGTCAGAGAAGGCTCTTGAGAGTCCCTTGGACAGCAAGGAGATGAAACCAGCCAATCTTAAAGGAAATCAACCCTGAATACTCATTGGAAGGACTGATGCTAAAGCTCCAATAATTTGGCTACTTGGTGCGAAGAACTGACTCATTGGAAAAGACCCTGATGCTGGGAAACATTGAAGGCAGGAGGAGAAGGGGATAACAGAGGACGAGATGGTTGGATGGCATCACCGACTCGATAGACATGAGTTTGAGCAACTCCGAGAGTTGGTGATGGACAGGGAAGCCTGGTGTGCTGCAGTCCATGGGGTCACAAAAAGTAGGACTTGACTGAGTGACTGAGCTGAACTGAACCCACTCCAGTATTCCTGGGCTTCCCTGGCAGCTCAGACAGTAAAGAATCCACCTGCAATGTGGGAGACTGGGTTCAATCCCTTTATTGGGAAGATCACCTGGAGGAGGGCATGGCAACCCACCCCATGGACAGAGGACCCTGGTGGGCTACAGTCCATGGTGTCGCGAAGATTTGGAGACTACTTAGCCACTGAGCACACATACATTGTTTATTACTTGTCAAGGTCAGAGAGGTGGTAGGTAAATTTTAAGTAGAGTACTGACTTCCCAGTTAGTGTTTGATAGGTGGATGGAAGGGAGGTGGGGGACCCTCCCTCACACTCAAGGCCAGTGTGTCAAGACCTGGTCCAGAGATGTGCAGTTGGAGTTTCCCTCTCCAGCCGTGGAGGTGAGCACTGGGGCCGCAGTTAATTTCTTTGACCACAGAGTGGAGAGAAGATGCAGAGAAGAATGGGTGGGATGATGGAGCTGCCCGCAGCCTCAAGGCGCATATCACAGATACTGAACTGGCAGGAGTCAGCTCCGTGTGCTTGGCAGGGAAGAGACGCTGATTTCACCAGTGCCTGTTGTCCATTCTGCACGTGCAAGCCCCGGTGAGGGTGGGAGGGCTTTCCTGCTCTGTCCTCGGTTGTTTCCTGGGGCCTCGGAAATAGGTGGGGAAACAGTGGAAACAGTGTCAGACTTTATTTTTATGGGCTCCAAAATCACTGCTGATGGTGACTGCAGCCATGAAATTAGAAGATGCTTACTCCTTGGAAGAAAAGTTATGTCCAACCTAGATAGCATTTTCAAAAGCAGAGACATTACTTTGCCGACTAAGGTCCGTCTAGTCAAGGCTATGGTTTTTCCTGTGGTCATGTATGGATGTGAGAGTTGGACTGAGCACTGAAGAATTGATGCTTTTGAACTGTGGTGTTGGAGAAGACTCTTGAGAGTCCCTTGGACTGCAAGGAGATCCAACCAGTCCATTCTGAAGGAGATCAACCCTGGGATTTCTTTGGAAGGAGTGATGCTAAAGCTGAAACTCCAGTACTTTGGCCACCTCATGCGAAGAGTTGACTCATTGGAAAAGACTCTGATGCTGGGAGAGATTAGGGGCAGGAGGAGAAGGGGACGACCGAGGATGAGATGGCTGGATGGCGTCACTGACTCGATGGATGTGAGTCTGAGTGAACTCCGGGAGATGGTGATGAACAGGGAGGCGTGCTGTGATTCATGGGGTCGCAAAGAGTCGGACACGACTGAACGACTGAACTGATCTGAACTGAACTTGCAGCAAGAAGAATCCTGCCTCACTGACTGTGAGTCTAGCATCTAAGAAGAAGCAAATGCTTTTTGCTCTCACTGTGGCTCTTAAAAACTCAGACCAGCCACATCCTCTGCTGCACAGCTGAAGAGACAGCACCTGTTCCAGCTCTGGCGGAACAAGCAGTCTTGAACTTAGTGTAGGAGCCTACGTTGGGATCCAGGGTGGGCTTTGTAAATGCCGTGTAGATTGTGGGTGTGGGTGTGGGTGGGTGTGTATGAGGTTCACCCTGTGCTCAGAAGTTAGGCCTCCGTGAGGTGCACTCCACTTTGGAGGCACCCAAGTACAGTGGGCAGCAGAGCGCTTGTCCACGGCCAGCCCTTTTTAGGAGCCGGTTGTGCCTGAGGAAGGGCAGGACTTGTTTCCAAACTGCTTTCGAGAAAGGCCTTCCAGGTGCCCCGCCGCCCTGGGGTGGAACCTGCGTCGGGGTCCCTGCCACTCCTCTCTCCGCTCTCTGCTCCTGATCTCGGTACCCATGGGGGCCTCCTGTTGCCACCGTGGCAGTTTAAATTGGGCTCCGCAGCCAGACCCTCTGGGTCCAGATCGTTATAAGTCACAGCTCACTGTGGGGCCTTTGGCAGTGAAATAACCCCTCTGGGCCTCAGCTTTTCAGAGAGGGTAGTAACAGTACCTATCTCATATGGACATCAGGGGAGTTAAATAAGTTCAGTTTGGTTCAGTTCAGTCGGTCAGTTGTATATCTTTGCAACCCCGTGGACTGCAGGACGCCGGGCCTCCCTGTCCATCACCAGCTCCCGGAGCTTGCTCAAACTCATGTCCATTGAGTCGGTGATGCCATCCAACCACCTCATCCTCTGTCGTCCCCTTCTCCTCCCACCTTCATTGTTAGATATACATAAAGCTCCTAGAACAGTGCCTGGCATGTAGTAAGTAGTCCATAAATATTACCTGGTGTTGCCACCACCTGTCCTCCACGTGTGCTGGATTTGTGCCAAATCCAGTTTCTTGTCTTTGTCTGACTCCACAGCTCTCTGCTTTCCTCAGCACTACGATCTTGTGAATGACCTTAAAGGTCGCAGCCCTCGAGCACGGCCCAGGTCCCTCCGTCTGCCTTTCTATCTCTGCCCCAGGACAGCCCCCCATCCAGGCAGACCTGGCTTCATGGGTAAGACCCGGACAGTGATGAAGGGGAGTCGGGGCCCTCGCCTCCCTGAGCACCTGCTCTGTGCCAGATACAGTGTCAGACTGTCGACGTTTCACTGAAGGCTTGTAGTCACCTTCAGAGTTACCGTCTCAAGTTTACAAATCAGGTTCAAGCTCAGAGAAGTTAAATGAGTTGCAGTAGTCAGGGATGGCGCCGGGATCTGAACACAGGTCTGTGTGACTCTGGAGTTCATGCTTTGCACTACCCCGCGGAGAGAGTGTGGAGAGAGACGAGATAAAGTGGCCTCTCCACACACACACTCCACACACAGCCTCCGGACCAGCCGGGCTGGGGTTGGGGTCTGAAAAGCAGTGCGAAGCCGCGCCGGCCCCGGGTTGGAACTCCGCGTCTGTCCACCCACCTCCCCTCCTCCCTTCTGCCTCATTACCTCCCTCCTTGATGTGCTTGCCCCGTACCTGCTCTTAATCTGTTCCCTGAAAACAAATGAAAGGGAGGTTTCCAAGCCCACAGAAAAGAAAGCAGTGATAATGAACCAGTACATTCCCGAAGCACGACCCCTACCCCCCCAGCCGCCCAGTCTTGTGCACTTTTGAATCAGTTGCAGATGAGGAGACCTGATTTCACAGGGTAGTTAGCAGATCTCACTGTGTTGCTTTTGTGGATGAACTTTTTTAAATTTTTTAAAATTTTATTGGAGTATGATTTACAATGTTGTGTTGTTATTTATTTACTTTTGGCTGTGCCACACAGCATGTGGGATCTTAGTTCCCTGAGCAGGGATCAGACCTGCGTCACCTGCAGTGGAAGTTCAGAGTCTTAATCACTGGGCCACCAGGGAAGTCCCAAGGAAACATTTTTTTTAATGGACTGATTATTTGGATTGCAAGGATGTCTGTGGCTCATTAAGCTGGCTGTCCACTGGGAGGGGTCTATAACTCTATGCTTCTTTTTCAGCCCAATATTCATTCTATTTTTTAAACTGATAATTTTTAGTTAACAGATGTCTTTAGTGGCAGAATGATCAGAATGGCAAATGGCAAGAGGCTGGGGGTGGAATATGAATATAGTGAAGACATAGGTCTTCGTGAAAAAAATAATTGTAGTTGATGGTAAGTCAGTTTGACTCGGTGACTTGAAAGTGAACACCCTCTTGCTGCTGTGCCTTGCTCAGTCTCTCAGTTGTGTCCGACCCTTTGTGACGCCATGGACTGTAGCCCGCCAGGCTCCTCTGTCCATGGGATTCTCTAGGCAAGAATACTGGAGTGGGTTGTCATACCTTCCTCCAAGGGATCTTCCCAATCCAGGGATCGAACCCGTGTCTCTTAGGCCTCCTGCATTGGCAGGGGGGTTCTTTATCACTGAGGCCCCCTGGAAAGCCTGAACACCCTCTTAGGTGGCATTACTAGAAGCGCAGAGGCTGAAAGAGTGTAGGTCAAAGTTCTGCCTGCTCTTCACCTCCTGTTGACACAGAGCATTGAGCCCATTCTCGGAACCACATTTGATTTTTTGAGGCCAATAAATTCCTGCATTCAGAAACTAATAAGTATGACCAGCAGCCACAAGTGCATTTCATGTAAAGATTTCCGGAAGAGATTGAAGACATGTAGCTTACAGAAGTGAGAAGACCCTCCTCACAGGGGCCACACAATAGCTGTACTCGAGCAGAGTGAAAAAGAACTGTGTCCTATGAAGTGGAGTCCAGGGTCTGGAAGACGCAGGGGCTCCCTCCATGCACGTGGAGCAGGGTTATACTCTGAGTGTCAGTGAGCAAACAGGAGGGTCAGATAGGCCGGGAGTGGACCCAGCTTTGGGAATGGAGGTTGTGCTCCAGCGAAGTGACCTCAGTGCAGTTTGGGGGAGCCAGAGAATGTGTTTGGTGGTGGTGGTGGTGGTTGGTGGTTTAGTCACTAAGTCATGTCCAACTCTTACGATCCCATGGACAGAGGAGCCTTGCAGGCTATAGTCCATGGGATTCTCCAGGCAAGAATACTGGCATGGGTTGCCATTTCCTTCTCCAGGGGATCTTCCCAATCCAGGAATCGAACCCAGGTCTCCTGCATTGTAGGCAGATTTTTTACCAGCTGAGCTACAAGGGAAGCCCTGAGGTTAAAGTCTGAGCATGAAGACCATGAGATGGAAAGAGAAAGCTGTGGCAGAGGGATTGAAGAGGAAAAGGTTGAGAACAGGACAGGTTTTTGCTCTTTCTTGAGGGTCCTAGACGTGTTTTGTAATGGAATTGCATAAAGTGAGCTTCATGGGTTATTAAGCCCCATGGTGCTGCTCTGCTTTTGAAATTGTTGTGTTCGTTCATATGTCATTAACGCTAAGAATTAAGATTTTAGTTTTTTAATTTCTGGATTTCCTAAAAGGAGACAGGGGCTTAATATTAGAAAACAGTACCTTTCAGGTCGTTTGAAGATTAGTTGCTAATATCAGAAATTAGACCGCTGAATTCCCCTCTGCTGCTGCTGCTGGTAAGTCGCCTCAGTCGTGTCCGACTCTGTGCAACCCCATAGACGGCAGCCCACCAGGCTTTCCTGTCCCTGGGATTCTCCAGACAAGAACACTGGAGTGGATTCACCTCAGCTAGTGTTAATTGTCCCTGCCCCTCTGTGTGACCATCCCTGTCGTCTGCTCCTCAGGCCGCTCCTCTTTCGTACACAGGATTTCTCTCTCTCTCTTAAAAAAATATTCTCTGAATTCTGGAAACTGCAAACCAGTAAGGTTGGTACTGGTTCTCAGAAAAATTCCAGAATGGGTTATTCAACTACTGATGAGTTTTCTTAGGGCTTAACCAGTGGGTGGCTCAGTGGTAAAGAATCTGCCGGTGATGCAAGAGACTCGGGTTTGATCCCTGGATTGGGAAGATCCCCTGGAGTAGGAAATGACAGCCCACTCCAGTATTCATGCCGGTGTAGTCCCATGGACAGAGGAGCCGTGTGCTACAGTCTGTGGGTCATAAAGAGTTAGACATGACTGAGCAACTGCGTGCACACACACACCCTTGACAGTTTCCTTATATCAAGAATGGCTTTGTCTTTTTTTTTTTCTAATAAGTTTCCCAGAATTGATGCTTTTGAACTGTGGTGTTGGAAAAGACTCTTGAGAGTCCCTTGGACTGCAAGGAGATCCAACCGGTCCATTCTAAAAGAGATCGGTTCTGGGTGTTCTTTGGAAGGAATGATGCTAAAGCTGAAACTCCAGTACTTTGGCCACCTCATGCGAAGAGTTGACTCATTGGAAAAGACTCTGATGCTGGGAGGGATTAGGGGAAGTAGGAAGAGGGGACGACAGAGGATGAGATGGCTGGATGGCATCACCGACTCAATGGACGTGAGTTTGAGTGAACTCTGGTAGTTGGTGATGGACAGGGAGGCCTGGCGTGCTGCGATTCATGGAGTCGCAAAGAGTTGGACACGACTCACCCACTGAACTGAATTGAACTGACGGTTCCCAGACTGATGGGGTAGAGCACTTTATATATTCAACTAACACTTACACTATATACACATACGTGTGTGTGTGTGTGTGTGTCATGTGTATAACATATATACATGCAGCTAACATTTATAACACTCAGCTAGCAGACACTTACAGCAAGCCTCCCGGAAGGCATCATACAGAGAAAGTGGAAAGTGAAGTCAGAATGTTGTATTTTAAAACCTCCTTGGGCTTCAGGTGAAGCTGAAACTGCCAATACTTTGGCCACTGTATACAAAGAACTGACTCATTGGAAAACACCCTGATGCTAGGAAAGATTGAAGGTGGGAGGAGAAGGAGACGACAGAGGATGAGATGGTTGGATGGCATCACCGACTTGATGAATATGAGTTTGAGCAAGCTCTGGGAGTTGGTGATGGACAGGGAGGCCTGGCGTCCTGCAGTCCATGGGGTCACAAAGAGTCGGATATGACTGAGCGACTGAACTGAACTGGGCCCAGCACATTTGAGTGGAAGGTTGGTGGATGATAAAGATGTTCCAAGCAGAGAGAATAGTAGTGCCCAAGGCAGAAGTGGAAAGAGGAAGCTGGATTGGGAAAAGCTTCGAGGGTCTGGACTCCTGGGTGGACATGGGTAAACAGGAGGAGAAGCTGGTCCATGGGTGCCCATTCCTCTAGCAGCTGTTCAACCAGTGGAGTGGACAGACCTGGCTGACCAGTTTCATTTGTGGAGTGAAAAAGAGAGTCAAAATGCTCTGGGGTTTTCTAATTTGGGAATCAGAAGAGAGAGGCTCTTTTTCTTTGCGGGGACAGGAGCCCCTGTAAGTTCTCCCTGTAAGTCACACCTAGTAAGTCAGCATGGCAGGGAGAGGCGGGTTAAGCAGGAGTGGTTGGATGACTCAGGCTTTGGGACATGTGGCTTTTAAGACACCTGTGGGACACACAGTGGACAGTTGAATTCACCCTTAGGACACAGCAGTGAGGCAGGGGGTCAGTGGACAAGTTTCCTGTAGATGGTACATTAAGTTATGGGTAGGAGTGGGTTTAGCAAGTGTGTGTCAGGGCTGAGCTTCCTAAAGTTTCAGAGGTTTGCAGAGGTGGGAGGAGGCAAGGAAAGAAAGTGACGCAGAGTTGTCAGAGGTTTAGGAAGAGATCCTGGCAGGACCGTGCTTTCAGGAGGGGCTCGTGCGAGGACTGGAGAGCGGCTGTCCACGGCAGGTCCTGTGCCCGCTGAAGGGTGGCCTCCAGCAGTAGGAATTAGGGAGGGAGCGATGGGAGGAGGCTCAGCTTACGACTAAACAATTATTAAAGGAGACAAAGCGAGAAGGCACAGTTCATACGTGTAATCCCTTAACACTCTCCCTGCTGTGACCCCAAAGCCAAAGGAATGCCTTTGGCTGTGCCAGGCTCTTTTGTGGGTGACTGGTCACGGGGAGCTCCCCTAGCTCAAGGACTCAGACAGCCCCCACCGTGGCTTCAGCAGGCCCATCGCGCCCCAGAGCTGCGGCTCATGCGGAACCTTCCGCCGTGATTGGTGTTGAGGCCCTTTGCAATCGTGACTGAGAGTGGATTTGGAAATTAGTTTAGCGGGCCTCCAAATCAGACTTGGGAACATGACCCCTGTGAAAAGTCAGGGCAGCTTATCAGTGGTTGGCAAACATTTATACAACGGCGGTTGTTCCGACAGTGCCTTTGGCTGCCTACTTAAACTGAACAGTAAGCTGTGTCCACTGATTGAACTAAAAAAAAATAATGATTCTGTGTTACATGGACCTTTTTACAATATGCCAGAGGCTGTACTGGAGTCTCTTTAATCTTGAACAATGGCTGTTTCTTGCAGAGGCACATTATGCAAATGGGTACTCAGTGTTCCCTACTCAATCAGGCCTTTGTTGGACGTGTTGTGAGTGCCAGAAGAGAATTCCTGTCATGGGGGTTGCGGGGGGCGGGGAGGCATGTGCTAGTCCAACCGCTGCTGTGATCTGCTCAAGACACCGGTGACTGCTCCGAACTGCCACCAGAGTTTATACAGTCTTACCTTGTTCTGGGTAATTCACAAAGCACCCAGGTCTGTGCTCTGGCTGATTCACGTAAGCAAAGCTGGGCCCCCGCTGCCGGGGGTGGCAGATGGCAGCCGCGCCCGGGAGCTGCCTGTGTGTCCAACCTGCCGGGAACGCAGTGTTTTAAAACCTTAGTCTTGTCCAAGTGCACATGTCTATTTCAAAACAATGTCGTTTCAGCTTCAGCCTGAGCAACACAATTAACCTTTAATAATCCTTTAATTCCAGATCAGAAGTACAGAACCAGAGAAAATTGTAAAGCCCTTGGGGAAAAAAGACCAAACTGCTATTTTTGAGAGTTCCTAATATTTCTACTCCTGCAAGACTTGTGTTGCCATCTAGTGGGTAATGCAAAATGTGTAGCCCACTTCCTGCATTAGGAGCACTGAATCGTCTTTTAAGAGCTGCTTTGGGCTAAGCTTATGCCTGAGCAGCTTGCGTCAGAGAAACATGAAAACATTTCAAAACAAGAGGCTGACATCACTGAAAGAGGGGTGCTTGCAAGGGGTTGTTAGCCTGGCCTGAAATGGCAGAGAAGACTTCTGGGAGGTGTACCCCGTGAGCAGAGTAGGAGTGAGTCAGGAAACTGGGATTGGGAGATCGGAGAGGGCTCTGAATCCCTAGAAGTCAGGAGGGATGGGGACACTGGTGGGCCCTCCATCAGTTCAGTTCAGTCGCTCAGTTGTATTTGACTCTTTGCAACCCCATGGACTGCAGCACGCCAGGCTTCCCTGTCCATCACCAACTCCCGGAGCTTGCTCAAAGTCATGTCCATCGAGTTGGTGACGCCCTGGTCTCACAGAACTGGACTTGGTCCTGTAGGGGTCTCAGGGGTCCGTATACGCTCTTAGTCAGGGAAGGATGTAGGAAGATTTACATTTTGTTTAAAAATACTTTTCTGTCTGATACAAGGATTATACATACAAATTGTAGAAAGGTGTTAAGGTATGAAAAGGTTTTATGAATAGGAAAAAGCACAGTCTCTAAATCTTACCACCCAACCATCAATATTTTGATGAGCAGTCTTTTAGATGCCTCTCTCTGTATGGATACAGCTTTAGGTCTGCATTTTACATATTTTACATAAGTACATGCTGAGGGCAACCTTGGTTTTCCAACCCCATTCACCAGCATGCTTGTGGGCAACCATCCATGGGGTTGAGTCCCCAGAGCCAAGTCCATGTCAATAGAACACATTCACCCGTGTTTTTGTTTGGTTCAGTTCAGTTCAGTTGCTCAGTCGTGTCCGACTCTGCAACCCCATGAATCGCAGCACGCCAGGCCTCCCTGCATCACCAACTACCAGAGTTCACTCAAACTCAACGTCCATTGAGTCAGTGATGCCATCCAGCCATCTCATCCTCTGTCGTCCACTTTTCCTCCTTCCCCCAATCCCTCCCAGCATCAGAGTCTTTTCCAATGAGTCAACTCTTCGTATGAGGTGGCCAAAGTACTGGAGTTTCAGCTTTAGCATCATTCCTTCCAAAGAAATCCCAGGACCGATCTCCTTTAGAATGGGCTGGTTGGATCTCCTTGCAGTCCAAGGGACTCTCAAGAGTCTTCTCTAACACCACAGTTCAAAAGCATCAATTCTTCGGCACTCAGCTTTCTTCCAGAAATGGTATGGACCTAACAGAAGCAGAAGATATTAAGAAGAGGTGGCAAGAATACACAGAAGAACTGTACAAAAAAGATCTTCAAGACCAAGATAATCACGATGGTGTGATCACTCACCTAGAGCCAGACATCCTGGATTGTGAAGTCAAGTGGGCCTTAGAGAGCATCACTATGAACAAAGCTAGTGGAGGTGATGGAATTCCAGTTGAGCTATTTCAAATCCTGAAAGATGATGCTGTGAAAGTGCTGCACTCAATATGCCAGCACATTTGGAAAACTCAGCAGTGGCCACAGGACTG
>SJYT01037457.1:1347891-1514671 GCA_006410635.1 Cephalophus harveyi
AAGGCTATGGTTTTTCCAGTGGTCATGTATGGATGTGAGAGTTGGACTGTGAAGAAAGCTGAGCGCCGAAGAATTGATGCTTTTGAACTGTGGTATTGGAGAGGACTCTTGAGAGTCCCTTGGACTGCAAGGAGATCCAACCAGTCCATCCTAAAGGAGATCAGTCCTGGGTGTTCATTGGAAGGAATGATGCTAAAGCTGAAACTCCAGTACTTTGGCCACCTCATGTGAAGAGTTGACTCATTGGAAAAGACTTTGATGCTGGGAGGGATTGGGGGCAAGAGGAGAAGGGGACAACCGAGGATGAGATGGCTGGATGGCATCACTGACTCGATGGACGCTGAATCTGAGAGAACTCCGGGAGTTGGTGATGGACAGGGAGGCCTGGCTTGCTGCTATTCATGGGGTTGCAAAGAGTCGGACATGACTGAGCAACTGAACTGAACTGAACTGAACAGCTTTCTTCACAGTTCAACTCTGACATCCATACATGACCACTGAAAATACCATAGCCTCGACTAGACAGACCTTTGTTGGCAAAGTAATGTCTCTGATTTTGAATATGCTATCTAGGTTGGTCATAACTTTCCTTCCAAGGAGTAAGCGTCTTTTAATTTCATGGCTGCAGTCACCATCTGCAGTGATCTTCGAGCCCAAAAAAACAAAGTCTGACACTGTTTCCACTGGTTCCCCATCTATTTGCCATGAAGTGATGGGGCCAGATGCCATGATCTTCGTTTTCTGAATGTTGAGCTTTAAACCAACTTTTTCGCTCTCCTCTTTCACTTTCATCAAGAGGCTTTTTTAGTTCCTCTTCACTTTCTGCCCTAAGGGTGATGTCATTTGCATATCTGAGGTTATTGATATTTCTCCCGGCAATCTTGATTCCAGCTTGTGTTTCTTCCAGCCCAGCTTTTCTCAGGACGTACTCTGCATAGAAGTCAAATAAGCAGGGTGACAATCTACAGCCTTGACGTACTCCTTTTCCTATTTGGAACCAGTCTGTTGTTCCATGTCCAGTTCTAACTGTTGCTTGGTCTCTCCTAGTAAAAGCTTTATGTGTGACATCAGGTAATGTGAGAATGTTTTTCCCTGTCAGATGCATTGGAACCACTGCTACTGTTTTATAATCAGTCTGTGTATATGGTAGATGTGCTGTGTGGGGAAGTCCAGTGTCTTGATGACTTTCGAAATGAGCCTTATTAAAATGCAGTCACTTAAAAATGAACTTGGTTTATCTTCAGAGAAAGAAAAGGGTGGGCCAGATGAATGCCTGTCATTTTAGAATGGAGTTTAAACAATTGCTTGGTTGAGTATCAGCTTTGTGGAGAAGCCAGATCCCAGCAGGCCTTGGAGGGTGGCCGTTGGCTCCGCACTGACCCATAGCTGTTGACATTGCGTTTGACCTGAACAGGGCATCTCAGCGTTGAGTACTTTTGATCTCAAAACATTCTGTGTGCCCTGTGATGAACGCGGCCCTCAGAGACGCCCTTCGCTTGGACGGGACAGTAGGGCTGTCTTCATGGGCGGACTATTAGAGGCTGAAAGCACACAGGTCCTTGAGCTGGGCATCACAGTCCCCCGTTTATTTTGAACCATTTATATGAAATGCGTCACTTCAGTGTCTTCTCATCTGTAAAGTGGGATTATAGCGAAACCTGTCCCACGAGGTTATCAGGAGGAGCGAACAAATGCGCTGGTGGACGGACAGCGTTTGGGCTGGTGCCTGCCACGCAGCATGCGCGTCATGAGAGTTCGCTGTCAACTCGTGCTGCTGCTTCTGCTTTTAAATAATCACGTTTATTGCCCTCCCTCTGTAGTAAAGCTCAGGGAGATTAAGCAACTTGCTCAAAATTTCAGTTGGCAAAGGTTAAGAGTTTAGGGAGTTTATTAAAAACACCCGTTTCCCCACAGCAAGTTTTGGAGCTACCTGAAAGAAATAAGCAGTCAACGTGAAAAAGCCAAACGGAGAACCGGGCTGTAGCTTTGTGGCCAGATGCGGGTGGAGCTGGAGCACACACTCTCTGCTGCCTGGCTGTGAGCGAGCGGAGCCTGCTCCCTGCCCTCTCCAGACCCTGCCCCAGCCAGTCCTCTTCCCTCAGACATGTGAGGGAGGGGTTGGGAAACAGAAGAGGAAGTTCATCCAGCTGGGGTCCCTCGAAGCCTAACGAGGCGGGCATCAGTGTGCCTTTCAGAGGAAGTAGCAGAGATGAGACCCAAGAAGCTCAGCCAACTCCCTGGATTTCTTACCCATTTCTCTGCTGTCTGCCCTGCTCCACCCAAACTCCACAGTCTTTTGCCAGGAGTCTGCTCCTCTGCTGATAACCCTGCCCTGCACTATGGGTGGAGGTAGATGAACTCAGACACGGGGAAGAGACCCTGCCCTGGAAGTTGCCTTCATTCCTTGTTTAAACCTTGTTTGATGGCAGTTTGATGGTTGGTACTCAGGGTGAACAGTCACTGTGGCACCACCAGTCTCTGTGACCATCCTGGTTCCTGGCACACATCTGTGGGCCTTCCTCCCAGCATCCCGACGGTACTTAGCAATTCCAAGCCTCCTGTGTTGACAACACTGAGAATAACAGCCAGGCTTGAAGGAGGAGACTTCAGTGGGGAAAATAGTCACTTTGCATATATGCATGTTCCCCCTTTGAGTGACTTTTAAAATGAGTGCTCTGTATGGAAACATTCAAAAAAATCTCTCTTGTAGAGCTTTCTGTATCCACTATAGTTGAAAACATTTTAAAAATCAGTGTCTATAAATAACTCTCACACAAAACCCAGTTTATATTTCTGTGAAAAAAAAAAAAAGCCAAAATTAAATAAGATAAGTAGTAACAGTTTCTTGACCTTTTGATGATATAAGTAACTTAGCCTTGGAGTCATAGAGACCTGTGATCCCTGCCAGTCCTGCCCCTTATTAGCCTGTGAGCTCACGTGGGCCTCAGTTTCCATGTTTATAAAATAGAAATGGGAGCAACGTCTAATTCATCCGATTGGTTATAGGGGAGCCAGCGCCAGCACGAAGCAAGCATTTCACTCGCTACCTGGCACACACACAGCGGGTGCTCTGTAAATGCCCGTCACTGTGGGGTGACGTCAGATGTGTAGCGCACTGTTGAATACAGATGCACGAAAAAACAGCCTGACGTTGCTCGCTGGGTGTTTTTCTCAATTCCCAGGCATCCCCCTTCGTGACTACTATACTGGAAAAACTGAACTTGCCCCCTGCCAAGAATCTGTGCATAAATTTGGGGATTAAGAACTCCAGTCTGATAACTTAGAATACTGGGTTCCATCCAGGCTTCACCTCATGTGTCCCTGAGGAAATTACTTACCAGCTCTCTGACTCAGTTTCCTTATCTTTTAAAACAGGTGCGATGATGTTACTCATCTCGGGGTTGCTGGGAGAGTTCTATGAGCTAACGCATGCAGAGATCTTGGAATAGAGCCTGGCACATAGTAAACTCTTAGTGAAGGTTTTGGGGTTGGTAGGGGTTTTTTTGTTTGTTTGTTTGTTTTTTAAGTGGTATTGATCGTCTTAAGTGGAATTTTAAGCAAAAACTTGCTAAAGTCTATTTAGAAATAAACTAGCTAGAGATTTGAGGTGGGGTTGAGTTGCTTGTTCAAGTATGGGTTATTACTAGTTTGGCAGCAGAAAATCTGTACTTCAGAATCACCAAACATGTTAAAAGAGAGCGAAAAATGGGAGATTTTAAAAAATAATGTTTTGTTAAGAAAGCTATCAAGTATGTATTGAAGTAGACAGTATTTATTAGGAGTCCGCCCCTACCCACACTCAGCTGTCAACTCATGACTGATCCTCTTTCAGGTGTTACTCTCCATCCCATGTTATATTGAAGCAAATCCCAGGTATCATATCATAAGAAATAGGGATCACATTTGTTATACTTTAAGTGAAACTTCCTGTAATCACGTTTTCTGAGGGGCTTCTTGTTCCTGGCACGCACCACCACACACCATTCCAGCCTGGTAGGCTGAAACTAGCTAAAGATGCGGGAGAGGGAACTTAAAGAGGGGAGCTTCTGTGTCTAGACTGTGCAGTGGATTCCTTTGGGCATTTAAACCTTTATTGAAAACATTATGACTCCTTTAAAAAAAAAAAAAAGGCTGTTTCAGATAAGGCTTTCTGCTATGTCAGATACACTATGACTGAATGTTTGTGTCATCCCAGAATTGAAGCCCCGATAGCCAATGGGATGGTATTTGGAGGTCAGGCCTTCAGGGCCTAATTAGATCATGAGGGCAGGGCCCCCTTGAATGGGATCGGTGTCCTTAGAGGAAGAGATGCGAGACCACCACGTGAGGACTCGTCAAGAAGGCAGCTGTCTAAAATTAGGGTGATAGCCCTCCCCAGGCCCCAGATATGCTGCCACGTTGGCCAGGACTTCCCCGCCTCCAGAACCGAGAGAAATAAGCGTTGGTTGTGTAAGCTACCCAACCTGTGGTATTTTGTTATAGCAGCCCAAACTGAGACACAGTATGTTAGTTTCTTGTTGCTGCTGTAACAAGTTACCATCAATTTAGTGGCTTAAAATGACAAAAATGTATTGTGTTCTTGTTCTGTGGGTCTGAAGTCCACAATGGGACTCGCTAGGTTGAGATCAAGGTGTGGGCAGGGTTCTGTTCTCTTCTGGAGACGTTAGGGGGGAATCCACTAAGCTGCCTTTTCCAGCATGCAGACGTGGCGTTCATCCCTGGGCTCCCTTCCTCTGCCTTGAAAGCCTGCAGTGTTGGATCGAGTCCTTGCGTTGCATCGTTCTGACTCTCTCTTCTGCCTCCTTATTCTCCATTCATGGACCCTGTGGTTTTATAGGGCCTACCTCCCCGGATACTCCAACATAAGTCCAGAGTAATCTCCCTATTTTAAGCTCAGCTGATGAGCATCTTGTTACCTTCTGCCACAATGATTCCCTTGTGCCATGTAACATAATAAACTCACAGGTTCCGGGGACAAGACTTGGCCGTCTTTGGGAGGAGGGTATATAGCATTCCCTTGCCTCCCAAAGTAGGTGTAATCCTTAGGGTATTATTCAGCACATGTGTGCTATTAATCCTTTAGTCATGCCCAGCTCTTTGTGATCCCATGAGACTGGGGCCCATCCTCTGTCCATAGGCTTTTTCAGGCAAGAATACTGCAGTGGGTTGCCATTTCGTCCTCCAGGGGATCTTCCAGACCCAGGGATCCAACCTGCATCTCTTGCGTCTCCTGCACTGGTGGGTGGGTTCTTACCACTGAGCCACATGGGAAGCCCACATTATTCAGTGCCCACTGTCTACTCAACAGGCAGTGAAAGTTTTTGTGCCTGACGGGCTCTGGGGTAAGGGGAGGACCCTTTACCCTCTAGGAGCTTGTGGTGCTCTGGTGAAGGGAGGCTAGTCGGTAAGGAGTCATTGTGGTCTTTGTGGTCGGTGGGGAGCATGGCAGGACTGAGGCCCCTTGGGACTTCTGGAGCTGCACTGTGAAGGACCGCGAGTGCTGCGTTTGGGGCTTGAGCTTGACCCCACTGATTAGGCGCAGAGATGACAATTAGCTGCCCTCTGGCAAGTCGACTGGGAGAGATGCTTCCTTTGACTGCAGGGTGTTCCATAACCAGAATTCATGCCTCCGGAGTGCCCTGTCCCCTCCGCTCGCGTCGCCTTACTCTCACTGCTTGCCTGGCCCCTTGCAGGCAGGGGTTGGGGAAGGAAATGGGAACCATTGTTCTTTGTTGTTGTCTTTCAGTTGCTCAGTTATGTCCAAGTCTTTGTAACCGCATGGACTGCAGCACGCCAGGCTTCCCTGTCCTTCAGTATCTCCCGGAGTTTGCTCAAACTCCTGAGAGTCAATGATGCCATCCAACCATTTCATCCTCTGTCGCCCCCTTCTCCTCCTGCCCTTAAATCTTTCCTAGCATCAAGGACACTGACCCTGATGCTGGGAACCACTGAAGCATATTAAACAGGAGAGTTAATTTGATTATATCTCATATGTGGTATAGTAAGCACCTAGTTTGCAGATCTAAATTTTTTTTTTCCCAACAGTCTTAAAAGTCAGATTTTAAAATGCAGCGTAAGTGGAAAATTGGAATAAGAGGATGAAGCAGGCAGCTGTGGTTTAGTGGAAGACAGGCCAAATGAACTCGAGAGTCCTGAGCTTGCCTCCAACCCCCACCAGACACTAACCGTGTAACTGTGGGCGAGTCACGTCGCCTCTGCGAGCTTCACATTCCCAGCCTGGTTGTGAGCACAGTGACGTCAGTGCCCACGATGGGCCACTGGGGAAGAAGGAGGTCGTGTGTGTGTGCGTGGAGGTTCCTTATGGAGCCAGGGTTGCCGAACAGTCTCAGTAGCCTTTGTAATCTGGTAAATAAATGAATATGTGGCCACAGTTCATTTTTTTCTTTAATTCATGCTCTTAAGACGCCCGAGGGTGCTTTTCTGAACCGTGTTTTTTCTTAGTCTAGACCCTGGGAAATATAACTGAACCCCGACTGGCCTATCCCCAGACAATTGCTGAATGTTTCTTTAGTGGTAAATACTGTTTTTGTATTTAGACGTTTACTCGGTCTACAAGTACTGACTGACCCCACGCCGGGCTCCATGCTGTGTGTAGGGCTGTGGGAGAAGCTGGGCAGCCCCCTCCGCACATGGTTCGTAACCCCTGAGAGAGGCGTGTGTGCAAAAGTGAAGCCAGTGGACGTGGCCATGTGTAGTGGAGTGCCCAGTAGACATGCTTTTAAGTTCAGAGCGGAGCGAAAGTTGGCCTGAGTTGGCCTTGACAGAAAAACTTTCATGCAAAAGATGAAAGTTCAGCAGATCCTTTGAGTCTGGGACTGCGTGTGTTTGGAATAAATACAAAGGGCATTAGGAGGAAGCAGGGGTGAGCTGTGGTCACAGGACCACGCGGGCCCCCAGCTTAGCTGATCATTCTCTCCTTCTGGAAGCACTGTTGACCATGTTCCCAGGCTTCTTCCTACCTCTTGTTGTTTTGTTTCTTAATCCCTCCTTCCACACACAGCACCTGACACATGGTAGGGGCTTTCGCATGAGAAATGAGCCATCAGGAGTTCGGTCCCCTGTACTTTTGTGTCCTCTCTTGTTCATCCACAGAAGTAGAGAAGATGGAGATGTGCTGTGTAGGGATATATCACTGCTCCCGAATCTTCTGTTTAATTCTGCTGGTCTGCATGGACCCTGTTTATAAACTTAATAGCTCCAGCCTTAGAATCCATCCCCTAGAACACTTGGAAGAAGGAATGTTTGTCTATAAAATTTTAGGTAGAAAATGCTTAAGGAAGGAAATTGGCCTTTATTAAGCACATGCTGTGCACTTACTATAGACACATGCATTATCTCAGAGAATCTCAAAGTTCCTTCGCATCGTCTCTTCACTGCTGTTGGTTCGTTCTTTCTTCCTGTAATTGGTGCGATCTGTGACTTAAGCAGGGGACCTAGTAGGCCCAGGAATGTGGGTGACTTTGACAAGTCAGTGGTTATACAGAAGTCTAAAATCAGAAATGTCCAGTTTGGAGCTTCAGAATCTTTTGAAGATTTGAAGAGAGAGCATGCCACTCTCTCTCTACTAATTTAAAATTTGTTGCATATGAGTGTAACATATTTATCCATATAAACTATTTGCTTTCTTTTCATGACAGATTTCACACATTGGCAAGCTGAGAGATTTTCTTCTGGAACACAGAAAAGATTATATTAATGCTTACAGGTAAGTGTCTGTTTTTTTAATCATGATTTTGGTGACTGTTCTTTGACATACCTATATTCCTCGTGAGGTTTTCGTCCTCACTTTATACTAACTCCGGGTTGTAATGGGGAAGATCAGTTTGACAGTGAAAGAAAATCTGCAGAGCAGAATGGGGCTCCCCCAGCCAGGGTAAGTGCAGACATATCCCACATCCTTAAAGTTGCCACAGCCCCCCAGCAGTGTCCCCTGAGGCACACATGTGTTTGCAGCTCTGTATGTGCCATATATGTTGTGAAGCATGCAGAGAGGATGGGGCAGTGTCTCACTGAATGCATTACTACTGAGCAAATGAAGAGATCATGCCAGTCACATAAAAATGCCATTTGGAGAGATGAGAACTCTTGCCTCCCTGAGGGTTTTTGTTAGGTTGATTTTTAAAAAGAAACGCATTTTGATTGCGAACTCCAAGGACTTCTAGAATGGACTCCAGCTCTCAGTAGACTCAGGACTATACTGCAGTGCACATGTCATGCCTCCTGCTCTTCCTTGACCCCTGTTGGCACCCGGCTTTAGTGTGGCATATCTCTCATAGGATTCAGCTTCAACTGTAGTGCCTAAGCAGTGGAAAAGTTGAACTAGACATAGGAAACAACATCATTAGAAGCATCTGTTTAGGATTTCATCATTATAGAATAAGGGGTTTTGCCTTTGGAAAGCCTTCCTACCACACAGTTAGAAAATATGGAATAAATCTTCTGAATTTATAAAAGGACTTTAATCAATATATGCAAAAATGGAAATATTTCATATCAGTTTTTTAACAGAGAAAATAATTATACCCCAGGTGGGTTTTATATAATCTCTACCACTTTGTCTACTTTATGCTTTTAAGTGTATTTCGTTTACATAATTTTGGAATATAGTAAAATTATTCTAGTGCTTCATACCAAGTAAACCTTATTTTAAAACTCTCAGTTAAAATAGTTGGTCAACACTAGATGGCAGTATAAATTTTATTTCTAAAGGTATGAACGTACATCAGATGCTAATTTTATAGTCTATACAGATGGAAGTAACTGTTGTTTTGAAAAACTTAACAAAACTGGTGTAAGCCTATCATTTTCCAGCTTCTTTGTTTAGTACTTGACATTTAGGTTACATAAGTGGTCATGGAGATCTCTCATGGAAATCCATTATTAACTACCCTTTGCCTTCAAAAGGCATCCAGCTGAAGTGAATGCTTTAAATGTTGGTTTAGTTCAAGCTACTCTGTCTCCTTATTAGCCATGCGAACCTGAGAAATTCACTTAACTTGTAGAAGGCAATGTCTTCCTCTAAACCAGGGGTCAGCAAACCATAGCCTATAAGCCATGTCTAGCTCACTGCCTATTTTTGTACAGCCTATGAACTGAGAATAGTTCTTACATTTTTTAATGGCTATGGGGAGAGTAATAATCATCATAATGAAGTGAAGTGAGGTCGCTCAGTCGTGTCCGATTCTTTGCGTCCCCATGGACTGTAGCCTATCAGGCTCCTCCGTCCATAAAGGGAGGATTTTCCAGGCAAGAGTGCTGGAGTGGATTGCCATTTCCTTCTCCAGGGTATCTTCCTGACCCAGGAATCGAACCCGGGTCTCCCGCATTGCAGGCAGACGCTTTACCATCTGAACCAATAATCATATTTTACCTCATAAGAAAATTAAATGAAGTTAAATTTTTGGTGTCATAAATAAAGTTTACTGGAACAGCAGCTTGCCCATTCATTTGCATGTTATGTATGGATGGCTGCTTTTACACCTCAGCAGCAGAGCTGAGCGGCTGTGCCCAGGCTGTATGGCCCTCAGAGTCTAATATTTACACTCTGGCCCTTTTCAGAAAACCTTTGAGGAGTCCTGCTTTAAATAACGAGAGTGATGCTTTCTTGCCTGTTAGTTAGATTTAGACAAGACGGTACAGCTGAAATGCTGTGCAGAAAAGAAAGCAGTGGATTTATAAAGATTATTGTATAAGGCAGCCATTCTGTAACTTTGCAGTAGTTTTAAACTTTTGACTATAGGGGTAGGATTAAGACATTTCTCCTCGAACAGCACAGATCAGCTCCACAACACTGCCTGTCAGTGTTCCCAGAGCAGCACGGCGTGGACTTAATCCAGGTCCTCATGTTTCTCAGGACAGCGGGTAGCTGGCCTCGGGCTTCCCGGTTCCCAGCCCCTGTGGCAGCACAGGCTGGGAGGGAGCACGAGGTCCCCAGGGCCCATTCCACTCTTGTCTACGCAGTGGTTGTGTGGCTACAGCGTCGGCACAGCTAGCGCTCCTGGGGCTTCCTGAGTCGTGACGGCCAGCACCCCCGAGCCCTCCTCCCAGCTGCCTTCGTCAGCAGCCAGAGGCCTCCGAGTTTCGCTCCTGCCCCTGTTTTGGCTCCTCTGAAAGAGCAGGGCTTTGGGGGGCAGTCACACCTGAGTTCTAGTCCCAGCTCCACCAAGTGTTAGTCATGTGAGTATACACAACTCACTTCAGATATTTGTGCTTTAGCTTTCATTTGCTTTTAAATAAAGTGTGGATAATGTGGATAAGGGGCTTCCCAGGTGGCTCAGTGGGTAAGGAGTCCTCCTGCCAGTGCAGGAGGCACAGGAGCTGCGGGTTCGATCCCTGGGTCAGGAAGACCCCCTGGAGGAGGAAATGGCAACCCAGTCCAGTATTCTTGCCTGGAGAATCCCATGGACAGAGGAGCCTGGCGGGCTACAGTCAATAGATCGAAGAGAGTCGGACATGACTGAGCACACTCACACGCAGTGTTCTTATGAGGACTGAGTGAGATGTGTGTGAGAGTTCCTGTCACATGTAAGTCCCTGGGTGAATGGTTATTGAATTGGAACCCCATTTAACCTGTGGTGCAGGTGAGTCAGTGGCCATTTGATAAAGAAAGCACCTCTCAGGGCTTCCCTGGTGGCTCAGTGGTAAAGAATCCACCTGCCAATGCAAGAGACACGGATTCGATCCCTGATCCGAAAAGATGCCATGTGATGCGGAGCAACTAAGCCCATGTGCCGCAACTGCTAAGCCTGTGCTGTAGAGCCCGGGAGCCATAACTGCTGAGCCCACGTGCTGCAGCTGCTGAAGCCCGCAAACCCTGGAGCCTGTGCTCTGCAACAACTGAGGCCACTACAATGAGAGGCCTGAGCACCTCACCTGGAGAAAAGCTTGAGCAACAGTTAGACCCAGCATAGCCTTAAAGAAGTAAACTTATTTTTTAAAAAAGAAAGCACCTCTGTTTCCTGCCAGAGAGAGGAGGGAGGGAAAGAGAGGATGCTGAAGTCAAGTCGACGTGACACAGATGGACATGGTCAAAGCTCGCTGACCAGTGAAATCTGGGGTAGCAGCATAGGTGAGATCTGCGGGCAAGAGGCCTTGCTGAAGGTTCCTGAATTAGACAGGTGCACTCAGCCGTTAGTGCCACGGAGCGGTCACAGCCCCGGAGCACAGAGAGCATAGAGGCCCCTGAGAGCGCATGAGAGAAGGAGCAGAGCAGAACCTCCGCTGCCACTAAACAGGGAGATCCCAGAGGAGAGGAGAGAGCGGAGCCACGGCTGGAGGCCTGTTCACTCCCTGCTCAGGTCCTTCTGCCAGGCTGCCAGTCAGAGAAGTCCCTGCCCCAAGGGAGGGGCAGGAGGGAGGAGACTGAGGAGGGAGGGAGGGTGTCATGAGAGGTGTGGATTCTCTGGTAGAAACAGGAGGACCAGGGAATAAGCATTTCCCATACACACACACACCCTACATTCTCTCCAGAGGGAGAAGGGCCACCCTTATCTTCTCCCATCACGTTCTCCCTCCCAAAGGTGGTAGACTATTTAAAGTCTTTTCTTGGTTTTACTGCTGTGCCTCCCAGTGCAGGGTGCTGGCTGTGGCCTGTTCCTAGTGATCTCTGGTGGCCTTGCTGTTCAGTTCAGTTCCGTCCAGTCGCTCAGTCGTGGCCAACTTTTTGCAACCCCATGAACTGCAGCACACCAGGCCTCCCTGTCCATCACCAATTCCCGAAGTTTACTCAAACCCTTGTCCATTGAGTCGGTGATGCCATCCAACCATCTCATCCTCTGTCGTCTCCTTCTCCTCCTGCTCTTCAGTGGCTTGAAGCAAAGTTTGGGTTTCCAGCCAGAGACTGAGGTCAGGCCGAAGCATTGGGAATGCCAAATCCTAGCCACTAGACCAGTGGCCAATGACAAAGCCCTGGCCCTTTGGCTTTGCAGGAAAGAATTCCCACAAAGGCGGAAGTAGTGAAACAAGGAAAGTGTTTATTAAGAGGGAGAAGAGTACAGTACCTGTGGATAGACACATGGGTGGACTCAGAGAGTGTCCCACCCTCGTGGTGGTTTAAATCACTTACATGGGGCATTTCTTCCAGATTTCCTTTGGCCAGTAATTTTCCTTTGGTTCTGAGTCTACCTTTGGTACATCTCCACATCCTCCCATGTATGCACGTGCATCTCACAGCCAAGATGGATTCCAGCGAAGAGGCCTGTGGGTTACCTTGACCCATAGGCCTCCCCTTTTGACCACCAAGGAGCTCTCTAGTCGGGAAGGTCTCCTTGACTTTGAGAATGAGAAATCTGTGGTCTCTTGTCTTTCATCTGGGCAGTGCCCAGCCTCCTCTCCCTATTGTCCTGCTGTTTTCATCTTGAAGTGTCAGGAAAGGACTCCAGCTATTCACCCTGGTGGGCCCATCTATCTCCTGCCTCACTGGGAACATTTTGGATAGAGTGCGATCATGGAATTGAGAGAAATATTGCCTTCAGACCCACAAGGCTATGTTGGTTTGACATAATTAGGAAGCTATAATTTTTCCCATAATGTAGAACTCAGACTTTATTGACCCATTTAATTAGAAAAAAATAATAATGACATTTTACTAAAGCAGAACAGCAAGCAACCTAAGTAGCCTCTGGCTAGATCTCTTGAATGATTTTAATTAAAAATAATTTCTCCACTTCTGGTAGATAGACCTTTCCCTCAATATCCTGACGACAAAACAGTACCACCTGGGGGGAGAGACTTTCTTGGTTTCTGTCGTTATTACTACTAGAATGACCATACTGGGAATCTCCAATTTAAAAGGTTAATATATAATGTATCCTAAAGGAACAACACCTTTTAATTGAGTTTAATCAGTTTTATCAAATTAACCTTTAGACCTCTTCAGTTTCACTGAGCTGAGTTTCCATTAAGTCAAAATAGAGAAGGAGGACGTTAATCTCACGTTCCTGAAATTGGTCACTTTATAGATCGACTCCGTCCATGGGGTGCCTCGTCACTCGGAAGTTGAGTGGCGGTCTAATTTATCTGCCCTGACCCCGTTAGCCTCCATTTCCGTTTCCGGTTTCCGGTGAGCAAGTGTCTTGAGGGGCGGTACAGACTGCACCCGTGTGCTCACAGCTCTTCGTCCTCCCAGCCTTCCGTCCTCCTGCGCCAGACTGGGAAGTTGTGGGGAGGGTTGATGAGTCTGCTTGCCCGGCCCTTGCCCCCCTTCCCCTCCCTGGGGTCTTCCTCCTCAGAGCACATTTCTGTCAGGATTACCGTGTTAAGCCAAATTAGTTAAGGAAACAAGACCCTGCGAAGGGCTAGGGGTTAGGGAAATAGCCGTCTCTCACTCACCGAGGGGAGGCCATCTCTTCCCCTGGAACCTACCGGCTGCCTTCTCTCCTTCCAGTGCTTGCCCAGAAAGTGTGGACGCTGGGCTTGGGGGGGATTGGGGGTTGCCAGTACCGAGGGAGGAGAGGAGAGGAGACTGGCCTCCTGTTTGGCCCTGAGGAGAGCCCCAGGCATACTCCTCCCTCTTCTCTTGGGGGCCTGTTCTAGGAGGGACACATTCCCGGGGCCTCTGTACCTCCATATTTCCAGGGGAGGCTCTGGAAGTGGGATGTCTGCAGATCTCAGGGGAAGGGGTGCAATCAGACCAGGAGGGACCTCTTAAGGAGCACAGCTGTAGCTGTGTGTCAGGCTTGTCACATCGGCTTCACACACTAAGCGAGGTCATTCTGAAAGTAGTTGGTTGTTGCTCCATTGATTTATCAGCCTACTAAATCCTAGGATTGCTGGTGATGATGGGGATACAGCAGTGAACAGGCAGACAAATGCCCCCACCTTTATGGAATGTGTATTTTGGAGGGGAAGATAGAAAAGAAACAAAATGAGTAAAACATAGAATGTTGGAGCTTAGTAAATGTTTTTAGCGGGAGTGGAGAAGGGAAAATAGAAACTGTCAGGGTGGACACAAGTGTATAAAGGTAGCTTAGGGAAGTACTTATTAAGATGCAGGGACTTTGAGTAAACACCTGCAAGACGTAAGCAGTCAGTTCATGGAGATCTCATCCAGGGAAAGGACACCCCCGAAGAAGGAGACAGCCAGCTAGTGCACGTCCTGGTGCAGGGGTGCGGCTGTAGTGTTCCAGGAAGTGCGCAGGAGCCAAGGCGGCTGGAGCAGGGGGAGGTGGGCAGCTGAAGATTAGCCCAGAGAGAGCGGGAGCCAGAGCTGGTGAGTCACCTTAAGGCTCGTGCGGCTCTTGTAAGGGCCTTGGCTTCTGCTTTTAGGTGGGAAGCCCTGGACATCTGTACGGAGGATTGATAGGATCGGACTGACTGTGTAACAGGAACGGTAAGGCTGGTGCATTTGAATCATCGGAGGAGGAGCTCGCCAGACACAACAGACCAGCTGGGCGGCTGCGGTTAACAGTCCAGCCTTGGATCCCAGTGACATGGCCCAGAGGGGTTAGCAGTGGGTGGGATAACAAGAGGTCAGATTCTGGAAGTGTTTTGAAGGTAGAGCCAATGAGATTTGTTAATGGATTAGTTGTGAACTGAGAGAAAAAGAGGTGCCAGGATGACCCCAAGTTTGAGGCTGAGCAATTAGGAGGAATGGAATTGCCCGCAGCACAAGTGGGAAGCCGGCTTGGGAGTGGCTGCAGGCTCAGTGTGGGGCATATTTGCAATACAGATTAAACATCTGAATAGAGATACTGAGCCAGCAGTTAGATATATCCCTCTCAAGTTCAAGGGGAGGTTCAGGCTGAAGATATAAATTTGGGACTTATCAGCGTTAAACTAACAAAACCCCACTAGCCTAGTGGAACTCACCAAGAGAGCAGTGTGGACAACAGAGATATTCAGGGACTAAGGGTGTGCTATGCTTAGCCACTCAGTCGTGTCCAACTCTTTGAAACCCCATGGACTGTAGCCCACCAGGCTCCTCTGTCCGTGGGGGTTCTCATGGGTTGCCATGCCCTCCTCCAGGGGATCTTCCCAACCCAAGGATGGAAACCAGGTCTTCCACATTGCAGGTGGATTCTTTACTCTTGGAGCCACCAGGGAAACCCATGGGTAAAAGGTGTCAACAAAAAACCTGAAAACCAGCAGCCAGGGAGGTGGGAGGGAACCAGGAGAGAATGTAGTCAGGAGACAGGAGAGAGCAGATCAGGGAAGGGGAGCCATCAGCACTGTCCAGTGGGTGGAAAGTACCTTGGGGGGAAGGATGACCCCAGTGGTGACCTTGGAGAGTGAAGACCACAGTTGGGGGATGAGGGCAAAAGGCTGTTTGCACAGGGTCAAGAGAGAATGGTCAGGAAAGTGGAGTTCAGGGCTGTAAGCTTCATATGCTTTGGTTCCATTGTCTGGAGCAATCTCCCACCTCTTAGCCTGGCCAGTTCCTCCTCATCCTTTAAGTCTCAGCTTAGCGGTCATTTCAACAGGGAGCTCTGTTCTCCCCTTCACACCCCATCCAGACTCCAAGTGTGGGCATTTGCTGCTGCCCCTTCATTCTGTCCTCTCTCTCTCCGTCAGTCATGTCATGTCTGAGTACGGGAGAATGACAGACACAGAAAGAGACCAGATAGACCAGGACGCTCAGACGTTCATGAGGACCTGCTCAGAAGCGATCCAGCAGCTGAGAACACAAGGTGCGTGCCCTGTAAGAGGTAGCTGGCAGCCTTTTCACGATTAAGTACTCACAGAATGTGTGTGGCACAGCCAGTTAAAGCTCTCTCTTGTGCTCTTATTTAGGTTTTGGTCTCAGAACTTTCAAAGTCTTCTTTTTCCTCAGTAGTGTTTTAACCTAAGCTGTTAAAAATCATGCAAAGGCCATGATTCAAGTTAAACAGATGGGAAGAGGGAGGTGGAAAGGACCTCTCCAGACAGAACCAAGAGTTTACCTTGGGGCCAGGGTCAGAGAAGCTGACTCGAGTGTGGAGGTGTGTGCAGGCGTGCCTGTGCTCTGGGCAGCATTGAGTAGGGCAGCAGTTGATGACATGTGAACGAGGACTCATGAAGGTTCTCTGAGCTCTCCACTTGGAGCATCTACTGTAGTGACAGATGCTCTTGGTAAAGAGGATGGCTCTGGAGTCTTGGCTGCTTATGCGCCCACGCCGGCTCCACATGTTCAGGCCCTGTGGCCTTGGGCAAGTCACTTAGTCGCCCTGGGTCTCAGTTTCTTCATCTATAAAATGGAGACAATTACATGGCATGTTTCTTGGGGTCAACCCAGGGATTGAACCCAAGCCTCCTGCATTGCAGGCAGACTCTTTACCATCTGAGCCACTGGGGAAGCCCATTCGTGGGGTCCTCATGAGAATTAAATTCTCCTAGCACCCTCAGAACAATAGCTAGCCTTTCACTGATGTTGAATTTTTACTGGGGCACTGAGACGGCTTCCCAAGTTAGGTGTCTACCTTGATTCTCTTTTAATTTGCTTAAGCAGATGCAGATTACATTACGTAGCATGGAATTCAAGTGGTCAGATGCTGCTGTGCTCGACCCAGACTTTTGTTTGGGTAGCTTCCATTTGAACCCTGATAGACCACCTGGAGAGTGATAAAAACTGTAGACTTTCCTGCCTCAAAAAAATATGCAGATGCATCAAATTTTGTGTGTAATTTTATGGATCCGTTGAATTCCCCATGTGAATCTCAGGTTCAACAGCAGCCCTGTGGTGAAAACATATCACGTCCCCTACCCTTAAGGACATTCATTGAGATACCTTGAAAATACATGCACATTAATACAATGAGAAATAAGTACCAAACCATGTGACCCTGGGCTCCTTCCGAATTCCTCATGTGTAAAACAGGCATAATCATAATCGCCTTCTGCATTGTTTGGGCCATTAGCAGTAGTTTGTGTAAAGTACTGGCAGGGTGCCTCACACTGTAGGTACCCAGCCTCTACCACAATATAACTGGCACAGACTCTAAGAAGAAGTGATGATTCACAGGAGAAGGGCGTCCTCGTGGCTCAGAGAGTCAAGGTTTTCCAGAGAAGGAAGGTTTCACTCAGTGTCGGAGGTGAACGTGAGTGGCTGAGGGAAGAGGACGGAGCAGCCCAAGTTGACAGGCAGCCGGGCAGGCAGAGGGGAACGTGTGCTCTGAGTCTGATTTAAAATGGTCCTTGAAGGTCAGCTTGAGCATTGGATCCTGTTAACACGCACGGGGTCAGCTCTCAAGAAATGGCCCACGTCAAACACGATCCCTTCGTAATAAACCATACATTATTTGTCTGTAGTTTTTCTGCAGGTTTAATCTTTTACTCGTGCGAAACCTCATAAATCTCACTCTTAAAAATGAAATGTCACTTGACACAGGACTTGTTTTATAGCTGTGTTTTTAAGAATACATCTAATAAAGAAGCTGTTGTAAGGAAGCTGATGAATTGTTCTTCAGTGTAATTGAATACAGAGCCCTGAATATTGTCCTTTTCTGTTTCAGCCCACAAGGAGATACACTCTCAGCAAGTGAAGGAGCACAGAACTGCCGTTTTGGATTTCATTGAAGATTACTTAAAAAGTATTTCATTTTATCTTAAAGGTCACATGTGGCATTTCACAATAGGTGGGATGCAGCCTTTAGCTTTGCTAGCTGAAGACTGTAATGTCTCACTGTATATAATGATACCTTTGCCTAAGAAGCAGTTTTAAATGGTCTCTGGTATTTTCCCCTGGACAGGAGTGTGTAAACTTTACTCAGAACAAAGAGCCATCCGAGTGAAGCGAGTGGTGGACAAGAAAAGACTGTGAGTATTGTCTTCATTGGTGTTTCTTTAATTAACAAAAGTAATGATAATAATAGCAGCTAAAGTTTGTAGATGATGGTGATTTAGTTGCTAAGTTGTGCCCGACTCTTGGTGACTCCATGGACTGTAGCCACCCGGGGTCCTCTGTCCATGGAATTCTCCAGGCAAGAATACTGGTGTGGGCTGCTATTTCCTTCTCAAGGGGATCTTCCCGACCCAGGAATCGAACCTGGGTCTCCTACACTGCAGGCAGATTCTTTACCAACTGAGCTATGAGGGAAGCCCAAAGTTTGTAGAGCTTGATGCTTGTAAAGCTTCAATTTCCTCACGAGCTGCTGTGACCAGGATTCCCTGGGCACGTTCCGTGCTGGACACTTTTCTAGCTCACAGCAGCCCCAGGAGACAGTACTTTATGGGGAGGCTGAGGCTTGGGAAGTGGGGTGACTCACCCATGTCCCTTAGCCAGGAGGTGGCAGAACTGGAATTTGAGTCCATACAGAGAGAC
The DNA here is from genome assembly GCA_006410635.1 of Cephalophus harveyi. Classification (NCBI taxonomy): domain Eukaryota; kingdom Metazoa; phylum Chordata; class Mammalia; order Artiodactyla; family Bovidae; genus Cephalophus; species Cephalophus harveyi. The sequence goes on from SJYT01037457.1 coordinate 1,366,148, forward strand.
ATACATATATTGGTCAGTTGATTTTCCACCAAGGTACAAAGCGATTTTAGTGGAACAAGGATGGTCTTTTTTAACATGAGTGCTAGAAGCATTGGATATCCTTTGTTGTTGTTGTTCTGTCCCTAAGTTATGTCTGACTCTGCAACCCCATGGACTGCAGCACGCCAGGCTTCCCTGTCCTTCAACATCTCTCAGAATTTGTTCAAACTCATGTCCATTGAGTCAGTGATGCCATCCAACCATCTCATCCTCTGTCACCCCTTTCTCCTCCTGCCCTCCATCTTTCCCAGCATCAGGGTTTTTTGCAATGAATCAGTGTGGCCAAAGTATTGGAGCTTCAGTTTTAACATCAGTCCTTCCAATGAATATTCAGGGCTGATTTCCTTAAGGATTGACTAGTTTGATCTTCTTGCAGTCCAAGGGACTCTCAAAAGTCTTCCCCAACACTGCAGTTGGAAAGCATCAATTCTTTGGCCCTTAGCCTTCTTTATGCTCCAACTCTCACATCTGTACTTGACTACCAGAAAAACCATCGCTTTGACTATATGGACCTTTGTCGGCAAAGTCACGCCTCTTTTTTTTTTAATATGCTGCCTAGGTTTGTCATGGCTTTTCTTCCAAGGCGTAGTGAGTGGTTAACACATGTTAACTTGTACTGTTATCTGCTATTAAGCATTTGCCATGTGTCAGGCGGTATTGTTTATTTCATTTAATCCTCACAGCCACTTTGTTAGTAGCTACTAGTATCTCATTTTATAGAGGAAATCGAGACTCAAGAAATTTGGGTTAGTTGCCCAATGTCACACAGCTGAACTCAGATTTGAACGTCAGATTAACCAGGGTTATCTCAAACGATGGGCTTTGTGTTGGAGGTTGAATGAAAATAATCTGGGTCAGTTCAGTTCATTTCAGTTCAGTCGCTCAGTCATGTCTGACTCTTTGCGACCCCATGAATCGCAGCACGCCAGGCCTCCCTGTCCATCACCAACTCCCGGAGTTCACTCAGACTCACGTCCATCGAGTCAGTGATGCCATCCAACCATCTCATCCTCTGTCGTCCCCTTCTCCTCCTGCCCCCAACCCCTCCCAGCATCAGAGTATTTTCCAGTGAGTCAACTCTTGGCATGAGGGGGCCAAAGTGCTGGAGTTTCAGCTTTAGCATCATTCCTTCCAAAGAAATCCCAGGGTTGATCTCCTTCAGAATGGACTGGTTGGATCTCCTTGCAGTCCAAGGGACTCTCAAGAGTCTTCTCCAACACCACAGTTCAAAAGCATCAATTCTTCGGCGCTCAGCCTTCTTCAGAGTCCAACTCTCACATCCGTACATGACCACAGGAAAATCCATAGCCTTGACTAGACGGACCTTAGTTGGCAAAGTAAATAATCTGGGTAAAGGATCAGAAAAGGTGTACACCTGTGGTGGATTCATGTTGATATATGGCAGAACCAATACAATATTGTAAAGTAATTAGCCTCCAATTAAAATAAATAAATTTAAATTAAAAAAAAAAAAAAGGATCAGAAAGGAAGAATGGCTCAGGCAGGAGGGCAGGCAGAGTGTTTGCCCAAAGCAGGTCCTGGGAGAAGAAACAAGGGCTCCGACGGCGTTCCGTGTGCTGTTGAGATGGGGTGTGGTCACTAGGTCTCACGCCCACCAGAAAGAGATGCTAACTTCTGCTTCCTGATTCCAGGTGGTCCCTGACCCTTGAGACTTAGCAGGTCCCTTGAGTAAGGTAAGAAGGGGGCTCTTACTGCTGCCTCCTCAGCTCCTGGTTCTCAGCAGAGGTTTGGACAAATTAAGATCAGTCAGATGGGAATTGTTCTCATTTAGGCTGTGAAGTTCAGCCTCATCTCCTGTCAGATAGCTGCCCTGTGCCAATTACTTTGAGCAGAGGACCTTGAGGGAGATAACTGTGTGAGCCGCCTCAGCATCGTCCAGCCCTCCCTTCTAGTTCTTTGCTCTCCTTACCCCAGAAGGCACCTGCCTAAAACATAAGTATACTTGTAGCACTCCCTTTCTGCAGTGTCGTACGAAGCTAACCTTCACAGCGTGACATTCCAGGCCCATACTACTTTGTTTTTTCAGTTGGTCCCCATGGATTTATGCTCTGACCGAAGCTGACTACTTGTGTCCTTTGACATTCTTGTGCCTTCATCCTTTCTGATTTCTTTGCCTAGTATGCCCTTCATACATACACACTTATATTCTCTGTCCCTCTTCCCCCACTCAGGTGACCCACCACTGTAGTTTGGTAACACCTGAACTGGTCTAGACCCTGTTCGGAGACAGGAGTCCCCTGATCAAACAGCAGTATCAAATTGCCATAGATGTTTCTAAATGCTTATTCTTCATTTTTGTACTTACTCATAGCAGGCCAGTAACAAACAGTTCATAGCCTCATACTGGTCTGTGGATCACACTTGAGTAGCACTGGCCTGAAAATCACTCAGTATGAAGTACATGCCCAGTAAATATCTATAGGTGTGAAGATGGCTTAGATGATGTGGTGCATTTCCTGCTCTGGGGGAGTCCAGGGGAGTCCAGGAGACCTGTGCCCTGGTGGACACCTTAGTCCAACAGCCATCCTTGAAAGGAGAGTACTACAGTACTAAGGATCAGTGTGGGTTGTATCCTTTCTACCTAGAGCCTTTGTTGAGAGATTGTTGTTGTTCACAACAACACTCAGTCATGTCCAACTCTTTGCGACCCCGTGGACTGCGGCACGCCAGGCTTCCCTGTCCATCACCAACTCCCAGAGCTTGCTCAAATTCATGTCCATCGAGTCAGTGATGCTATCCAACCATCTCATCCTCTGTCGTCCCCTTCTCCTCCTTCAGTCTTTCCCAGCATCAGAGTCTTTTCCAATGAGTCACTTCTTCACATCAGGTGGCCAAAGTACTGGAGCTTCAGCTTCGGCATCAGTCCTTCCAATGAATATTCAGGACTGATTTCCTTTAGGATTAACTCTTTTGATCTCCTTGCACTCTGAAATAGTTATCACTTTTCTCTAATATTTGTGTAGGGCTTTATCTAAGGTTTTCAAAGAACTTCTTCCATGTAATTTCTTGTTTCAGACCTAGAAAAAGTGTTTCTCTCCCACTCCTCTCTATTCTTCTGTTCTTCCCAAATTTTATGTAAAATCCCAGAGTTTTTCAAATAAGGGACCTGGAAACAGATGTTGGCCAGGTGGAAACTGTTTTGATTGCAGTTATGAAATGCTCAGCTTTCAGTTAGAGAAATCAATTAAAGTAAATCATGGAGCATAAACTGATCTTTCTGATGACTTTTTAAAAATTGCTTTTTTCAAATTGCCTTCAACTAGTTAATTTGTAATTTCCCTGAGGATTTCAATAAACATTCTGTGTATAATTAGATCTGTTAAAAAAGGGCTCAACTTCGTCTAAGTCTGCTGCATTGCAGTCCTTTGTTCATTTTAAATTAAAAACTGGCACATTAGCATACTCTGGACACAAAGGGTGACAGATATTAATGGAACCCTTTATTTAAAAGTCAGTTAAGCCCCTCTCCTTCCTGAACAATTAAGTCCTGCGGCCATGGAGTGGGTCAGAGTAAGGGGGGATGTCCACAGCTATGGGGACATTTCCCGGGGCAGCTCAGAGCCTGAGCGAGCTGAGGAGGTCTGGCTCAGCATGGGCAGTAAGAGGCTCAGCCACAACAGGGAAGGAGCAGCAGTGGAAGAGGCAGATTGGTTGTATGCAGGGGGATTGATCAAATAATAAACATAGGTGGATAATGGAAGCCAGGTTCAGACTCTCAGGGGAGTGAAAGGGAAATTGGATTAGAATGAAAAGGACTGGTGTGAACTCATGGTTTCCAGTTTATATAGGTGGATATAGAAATGAAATGTGGTCATAAACGTGTGTGCGTGTCTAGGTCTGTAAAGCAGACCAGTTTTTCTGGCTCTGTCCGCCGAGAGAGCCTGGACACACTGACATCCCAGAGGCAATAAGCATGTTTAGCACTCAGATCTTGGCTTCTAAATAGCAGTTTCAGCTTCCAGGAACCGGGGCTCCTTGCAAAAACGGCTGAGTCTGGGGCTGGGTCAGGGAAAGTATAAAATGAACTTGGAGCGTATTGTACCAGAAAGCAAGGGAAGGCTCAGAGAGGACCTGCAAAAAGGACATAAACCAGTTTGAAAGCTGCCAGTGACCAAATTAAAGACAAATTAAAGGACAGGCTTCCCTGTCCTTCACCATCTCCTGGAGTTTGTTCAGACTCATGTCCATTGAGTTAGAGATGCCATCTGACCATCTCATCCTCCGCTACCCCTCCTCCTCCTGCCTTCAGTCTTTCCCAGCATCAGGTCTTTTCCGGTGAGTTGACTGTTTGCATTAGGTGGCCAAAGTATTGGAGCTTCAGCATCAGTCCTTCCAATGAATATTCAACTTTCATCTTTAGGAAATACTAAAATATTCAGAGGTGAAGGGGCATCAGGTTGGCATATTACTCTCCAGTGGTTCAGTAAAAAGCATTCTCGATACTATCCTTCAGATTACTATGCCTGTGACTATATTTATGTCACAAGAAAATAAAAGGCTAAAAGATCCCGTCTCACACATGTTAGAAAGGCTGGAATAAAAGTGACACTTGAGGGAGGGTGTGCAGCAGCTGGGACTCTGGTTTATGACTGGTGGGAATATACAGTAACTTTGTATTGTGTGCATGCTTAGTCACTCAATCGTGTCTGACTCTTTGCAACCCCATGGACTGTAGCCCGCCAGGCCCCTCTGTTTATGGGATTCTCCAGGCAAGAATACTGGAGTGGATAGTCATTCCCTTCTCCAAGGTATCTTCCTGACCAGGGATCAATCCTGGGTCTCCTGCATTGAAAGCAGATCCTTGACCATCTGAGCCACCAGGGAAGCCTTGTATTAGAAACAGCCAAATAGTTCTCCAAAGGTAAATGACCATCTGATGACCCAGCAATTCCACATCTTTGTTCTTTATGCCTAGAATATTTCTTCTGCTCTTCTGTGCCTGGCAAAACTTTACTCCTCTTATAAGAGTTTTCCTAAGTGATACCTCCCCTGAGAAGCCCCTGGGTATTTATACTCTTTGAATTAATAGCAGTTAGATTTTTAAAGTACTTACCTTTGACGTAATATTGTTTGTTTTTTTCTTTTGGTCTAGTGCGTCATTTGGTCTTTGCAGTGATTTTGAGTGTTAATATTGGAAAGGTACCAAAAGCCAGGTTTCTCATTCTCAAAGAAGTGAAAGGGGAAAGGCAGAATGAACCTTGTTTAATGGTCAGAACAAAAGATACCGGAAGCTACTTTACAGATGCGGAAACTGAGGCCCAGTACTTAGAAGGTGAGCCAGAGCAGCACGTGCTTCACGCCAGCCTCTGTGCTAAGTATGTTGTCACGGGTGACCTCATGCAGTGTTTGCAAGATTGTTCTTTGTAGAAAAGTGCGTTGCAGATGAAGAAATCTCAGCAGATTGAAAAAAAACAGCAACAGGAAAGTGTCACATTGCAGACAAGTGGCAGACCAGAATCCAAACCCGCTTTTTGTCTCCAAACAGATTTCTGAGCATATCTTTCTCAGACAGACGGGCAGTCAGCCAATAGTTTAAGGACTGTGTCCCCATCCGCCGTAGATTTGTGGAATTACTGGAGTAGCCTGTCAACCGAGACCGTCCAGGAGGACATCAGGCCAGTCCTACCAAGGAACGTGGCCGAGGACAAGGCTGCCTTGCCACTGAGGCATGGCCACCACCCCGAGACCTCCCCTCTGCTGATCTACCGAGACTCCTCGGATGCTTCCCTCTCCACAGCACCAGCTGGAAGATGAGCTCCAGTCGGCCCGTGACTGAAGACCCTACGGAGCCCCTTACACTGAGAGCAGCAGTGCCCGCCCATCTCTGAGTTTTTTGAACTATTGATGGATCGTGCCAGCTGCTTCCTTCTTTTCCTCCATTGATTTGTATCTTGACAGAATTTTTTTTTAAATGTTTATTTCTTTAGGGTTTCTCAAGGCTCTGTAACCCCTCTGCCTTTTCTTGTTACACAGTGATACAAGTAGCAGGAGTGGCAGTAACAGCTAATTTTTGCATCCCTGGCCCTAGATTGTGCTAAAGATTTACATGTAAACCAGTAGAAAGATGCCTTTACAATCCCATTTTACAGAGGAGAAAACAGGCTAAGAAATGCTGTCACTTGTTGTTTAGTTACTGGAAAAAAAATCTGAAAATTCTGACAAATGGGTGTCTTGTTCATGCTATGCTAGTTTGAACATGGCTGAGGTGTCAGGTTGGGTGCATGCGTGCCCGGTGGCTCAGTCGTGTCCCGCTCTTCGTGACCCCATGGACTCTAGCCTGCCAGGCTCTCTGTCCTTGGAACTTCCCAGGCAAGAGTACTGGAGAGCATTACTGTTTCCTACTCCAGGAGATCTTCCTGACCCAAGGATTGAACCCACATCTCTTATGTGTCTCCTGCATTTGCAGGCATGTTCTTTTCCAGTTGCATCACCTGGGCAGCCCAAGGTGTCAGGTTGCCACATACTAAATCCCAAAACTCATCTTTGAGGTAAAATGTTAGGAAGTAAGTAATAAATAAGCATATTTACACATTTAATGCTAAACAAGATAGACCTTTGTTTTGTGTTTTTCTTTTCAGTTATGGTTTCAACTGGCTTTTTTGCTTAACCAATTTTTTATCCATGTTGTGTTTATCCAATGTTTTTTCTTCTTTATTAGTGAATAGCATTGTACTGCATGAATTGTTGGTCTATCCATTCTATACACACAGTTGGTTTATCCATTCACCTGTTGGGGGACATTTGAGTTGTTTCTACTGTTTTGGCTGTTATGGATAAGGATGCCGTGAACATTCTTGGATAGATCTATGTGTGGATATATCTTTTCATTTTTCTTGTGTAAATACCTAAAAGTGGAGCGGCTCTGTCAACGTGGAGATGTTTCGTAAGCTGTCTTAGGTTTTCCAAAGTGGCCTCCTCCCAGCAGTGTGTGAGAGTGAGTGTTGCTCCCTGTGTTCACCAGGGTGTGGAGATGAACACTTTTTTACGCCATTCTAGTGGCAGGGTCACAGTATCTCACTATGGTTTTGTTACTCCATTTGTTGGACACCTTTTCCTCTGCTTTATTGACCATTTGTATGTCTTCTGTGAAATTCTGTTCATCTTTGTACATATCTGTGATACTTAGAATGTCAAATGTATTTTTCTAAGACGGTTGAACCCAAACATCCCATCCCACGTGGTCTTATTTAAAATGTGATTTTGTTCTTGCTTCACTGAGAGGGAGATGTGTGGTCTGTGTTCCCTCTCCTTGGACCTGAGTGGACCGTCACAACTGCCTGGACAGTGGGATATGACAGAAATGACAGTTTGTTGTAAACGGAGGCTGAGACGGTTATAAAGAAGCACTGAAGCTTCTGCCGTGGTCTCTGAGACCGCTTGCTCTTGGGGAAGCCAGCTGCCATGCCCAGTGACACACTGCCGTGCCCACGGGGAAGGGACCGGGCTCCTGCCAGCACCGTCTCACAGCCGTGAGAATGAGCCTCCTCGGAAGGGACTCCTCCAGCCCCAGGCAAGCCTTCAGGTGGGGCCCTCTACCCTATAGCAGTGCCCTCATGAGTCAGAACGCCCGGCCAAGCTGCTCCCAAATTCCTGGCCCCAGAAACGCCAGTAGATGGCGAAAGTGAAAATGTTAGTCTCTCAGTCATGTCTGAGTCTTGGCAATCCCATGGACTGTAACCCACCAGGCTCCTCTGTCCATGGGATTATCCTGGTAAGAATACTGGAGTGTGTGGCCGTTTCCTTCTCCAGGGGGTTTTCCTGACCCAGGGATTGAACCCAGGTCTCCTGCACTGCAGGCAGATTCTTTACCCCTAAGCCACCTTAAGTGGTTGTTATTGTTTCAAGGTAGAGTAGCTGTTATTCAGCCTCAGTAACTGGAGCCCTTAGCGTGATTGATCATATAATTACTCGACAATTCTTTTGTTACTGTTGTAGAGGAGCAGTTCCTATAAACAGCCTTTCTTAGAACACTAGTCTTTTGAAAAAAAAAAAAAAAAACCATGAAAATGGCCTCTGTGGTCAGGTTATTTGGAAGAGACATTCTTTTTGGAAATTCAGTGTGTATTTTGGTATATACAGCTCTGGAAAGTTGCAGAGTCAAGTACCCATCCGGCTTTGAGTCTACTCTCAGCCTCTTTTGGTCACTGCAGTCCCTTCTCACAGAACCTGGTGGATAGAACCTCCTCTTCGCAGGGCAGTTAGTTGTTAGTGTGGCCTCCAAGATGGGTTCTCTGAGGCCACATCCCAGCCCCACCATGTACTCACTGTTTGGCCCGGGCAAGTTTCCTGACTTCCCCGCACCTCAGTTGCCTCCTCTGTGAAAAGGCCATTAATATTAGTAACTGCTATAGGGATGTATGGCATTAACTTAAGTTTATGCATATAAAGGTGCTTAGAAGAGTGCCCAGTACCTGAGAAGCCTTCAATAAATGTTAGCTGGCATTAATAATATCATCCTGATACGCATTTGCATTGTTCTTTTTGAGTCTTTATGCCTCATAACATGGAAGTTATTATAGCTCGTTTTTAGCCATCTGCCTACGATTTTCATAGTGCTGTATAAGTTCCAATACAAGGCCCCTTATCTCATAACCAATTTTTTTTTCCTCTTATTAACAATGCACTGAGAATTATAAAGCATCATTCATTCACCTTATGTTTATTAAACCCTGAATGCCACACACTCATCTCGAACCCAGGGCTGCCCAACAGCCACACAGTCAGGGGCCCTGCTCCCAGAACACATACTCCAGTGGAACGAGACAGACAGTAACCAAATGAAAGGGCAAGGTCACCCCAGCCTGCAGTGACTGCTGGGAAAAAGACAGACAGGCGCTGGGGCACAGAGTGGCCAGAGGAGGCCTTCTGCAGGCAGGAGAGTGAGACAAGGTGGGTGGGATCTCACCTGGCCCTGGGGATGGAAGAGAGTGGGAGCAAGCCCCGGGCCAGGGCTGGCGACGAGGCTGAGAGACCTGAGAGGAGGCCTTGCTCCCTGCGGGTGTGTGAAGACTCACGCTTCTACAGTTCAGTTTGAAGATGCTACTTGTGTACCGTGTGTTATGTAACGTGTGCGTGTATTTATTCACCCCACTCCTGCATTGGTGCGTGACCAGCTCTTGGGTTTGTTGAACTTGGAGCAGTGGGCTGGCCCTTGCCACCACGTCTCGAGTGTGGGGTCGGGAGGTAGGGTGGGTTCCTGCGTCCTTTCCTTTGACGCCTGCTGACGGCACTCCTCCGGCTGCGGGCTCTTGCGGGGGTGTACCGACTGCCCTTTAATAAGCACCCCAGTTGAACTGTGTCAGGATGGTCGCTGGGCCCAAGGCCGTGGTTCTGCTCTCCAGCTGAGGGCGCAAGGCAAGGGTGCAGGGCTCATCTGTGACTCCTCTCTGTTTTCAGGCGGAATCCTGCTGTGTAAGTAAATGATATAACTGCTGATTTTTCATCTTTAGGTCTAAGCTGGAACCAGAACCAAACGCAAAGACAAGAGAATCCATGTCTTCTCAGAAAGTTTCACAGAGTCCATCAAAAGACTCTGAAGAAAAACCTGTCCCTGAAGAATATCCAGGTATGAATTAAAATCGTGCCTTGCGTCTCTTCCTTAAGATGTATGGGCAAAAATACAAAGCAGAACAAGAAGGACCACAGCCCCGGACATCTTGAGGTGCTTGCATTTGCATGAAGGGAAGGAAACGTGGCAGCGGCAGCCTTTTTCTGGTCACGGCTGGATCTTAATGACCACTTCAAGGGTGGAGCAGGAGGGTCCCCCAGATACCTGGGCGCTGGCAGGTTCTAAAGAAAGGGCCTGAGTCTTCACACACCAGTGGGGTGGGGACTGGAGCCTTAGAACCCGGAGGAACGTCAGAGATCTCTGTTTGTCAGTCTCAGGAACGGTAGGGCGCTGCCTCCCCTGCGCCCATGTCAGCGCTGACCTTATGTGGACCTGACCATCCTGCCTCGGGTGGGGTGTGTGATGTCAGCAGGCTTCATCAGCCACCTGAGCCAGTTTAATGCACATCTGGGTCTATATGCTTCCTGTCTTTGTGTTTGCTGGCCGGCCTGTAACTTAGAGCACCTCCTGACACACAGAGGATGCTGGATAAACACAGTGTTTCTGTACCGCCTGTAACAGGTGAGTGTACAGAGCACCGCTGGGGACGTCTTAAGTCCCTGTGTCTGGCCGGGGTGGCAGCGTGTGTAGGGGATGCGTGCTTAGTGTGCTCCATACCTCCAAGCTGGGCAGCGGGGTGAGCACTTGCTGTGCGTGGATCCCAGGATACTGAGGCCTGCGAGTCTCCTCGCCTCCCCTCCCCACCTCCCCTCCCCGCATCGCCTCCCCTCCCCGCCTCCCCGCCTTCCCTCCTGTACTCTTAGAGTGGCACTCGGTTACTGCACACCTCCCGGGTGCTGCCTAGGTGCTGTCCTGAACCTTCATAGACGTCACCACCATCCTTTCAGCAGCCCTCTCAGATGGATTTCATGAACTTGTTTTTTCTTAAGGTGAGCCTTCCGAAAGGCTCTGAGAGGACCATTGCACAGAGGACTATGTTTGGACAGGGTCCCTCCTGGTGCTCTGTTGAAACAGATTGTTCAGGGGCTCAGGAAGCAAAATAGGGATAGTTAAGAGGCTGCTAACGGAGAAAGCAATGGCACCCACTCCAGTACTCGAATCCCAGGGACGGGGGAGCCTGGTGGGCTGCCGTCTGTGGGGTCGCACAGAGTCAGACACGACTGAAGCGACTTAGCAGTAGCAGCAGCAGCAAGAGACTGCTAAAGTCTCCCAGAAACAAGATGATGGCGGATCACACCAAGCATGGGTGGCCAGGGCCTGGGGGAGAAGCGGGAGAGATCTGGATATATTTTGAAAGTCGAGCACAGAATCTGCTTCCTGGATGTGGGGCGTGAGGAGGAGACAGGTCAAGGAAGGCTGCCGTGGTTGTTCGCAGCGGGAAGAAGGTGGCTGCCCTTCACTGAGATGCGGGAGGCTGAGGAAGGACAGGCTAGGGGCTGTCCGGCACAGAGGGTGAACACGGAAGTGGGTCTGTATATCTGGAGGCCAGGGACAGGTCTGTAGATCACATGAGACAGGCTGGGATTCCCCAAGGAATGAGGGTTGGTAGAAGGAGGATGAAGGGCTATGCCTCCTGCCACTTGGGGTCCTCCGTGCTGTTTCTTTCCAGCACTTATCTCTACCCTTCTACATGTTTTTCTCATTTATACCCTTTATGCTCTGTCTTCTGAGCTAAACCTAAGTCCTACGAGGACAGAAATTTCTGTATGTGCTTTGCTCACTGCTGTAACACTGGTACCCAGAATAAGACCTGGCACATAGGAGGTGCTCGTTAAATCTTTGTTGAAAAGAATGAATGAACGAATGAGTAACTGAAAGAATGAATGAAGCCTCTGCCTGGAACACTGACTGCTTTTAGTTGCTGCGCAACTATTTCCTGAAGCCAAAGGAACTTAATGCCTCTGGGTGGTAGAAAACAAATGGTCAGAGTGAAAGCGTCATTCCTCACAGTTTATGTTTTTATCTTAAAGTCACTATTTGGATACTTTATAATCATGCAGTTATCTCCTGACTAAGCCGTCCCCACAGAATATTCAGAGCGCGCTCCCGTTTGGCTTCTGACCAGCTCATGCAGGAGCCGGGTGGTGTGGAGAGTGTCTCCCGGAGCCCGTCAGCATCCCCGCTGCTGCAGTTGGTGGCACTGCCAAGCACCAGGTCCCCCATTCGCCAAACGCAGACCCCTGTGTCTCGGGACTCTCCCCCCTCCACCCCACCACCACTTGGTCAGGCCCCTCTCCCCCGCCCCAGGCATCCCGGGCCCTGCTGCCGCCGGCCTCACTGTCCCCACACCTCCACCCAGCCACCCTTTCATCCGTGGTCGTTAGCTGATGCTTATTTCATTCATCTCTTTCCTGGTTACATGGAGTCCCTGCTACTGCTGCTAAGTGGCTTCAGTCATGTCCGACTCTGTGCGACCCCGTAGACGGCAGCCCACCAGGCACCCCTGTCTCTGGGATTCTTCAGGCAAGAACACTGGAGTGGGTTGCCATTTCCTTCTCCAATGCATGGAAGTGAAAAGTGAAAGTGAAGTCTCTCAGACGTGTCGGACTCTTCACGATCCCATGGACTGCAGCCTACTAGGCTTCTCCGTCCATGGGATTTGCCAGACAAGAGTCCTAGAATGGGTTGCCATTGCCTTCTCTATAGATTCAGATTTTATGACCCTTTGGGACATAGAGTCCCAAAGGGTCATAAAATCTGAGTTGGTGCTCATTAAAACTGTGCACACTTTATGTACAAGTTGCTGCATGTATAACAAGCTTTCCCTGCTTCATTTTGTCTGTTTTTCCTGAGAGAAAACTTCACCGTTGCTGCACCCCACCTTTATCTATTTCCTGTGCGTGGAGATGTGCCATCCCTCCCTCTGAGTCAGGGAAGGGATAGCATTTGGTTGCAGCATGATGTCATGGAAGGACTGTGAACCTTGGTTTCAGTCTGGCTGCTGTCCTGCACGTGGACAAGTTATTGAACTCTTAGCCACCACTTTTTTACAGTATCACATAGCCGCGGTTTGTTGTGAGCACTTTGGGAGACTAGTATAAAGGGCTAAGCAGTGTCTGGCACATTGGTTTGTGGAGCCAACTATGAAGCGATCCATTGCTTGACACTGAGGTTTGGCAGGATTCTTTATCGGATGAACATTGGAAGTGGATTAATAGGCTGACCAAGATAGCAGATGCAATTAGGAAGGAAGTTTTTTCTATTAATAAACAGCCTGGTATTGTATACAGAAAATTTTAAGAGCTCCACCAATAAAGACCAGTAGTAAATGAGTTTCAGCAAGGTTGTGGGATACAAAACCGTTAAACAAAAATTTCATTTCTGTATACTCAATGAACAATCCAGAAATGAAATGTAAAAAGCAGGAATTCCCTTATGATAATATCAAAAAGGATAAACTAAACAGAAGTATAAGGCTTATACTTTGAAAGCTTCAAATCATTGTTGAAAGAAATTTAACATGATCCAAATACACCTAACAGAAGCAGAAGATATTAAGAAGAGGTGGCAGGAATACACAGAACTATACAAAAAAGATCTTCATGACACGTTTAACCACTATGGTGTGATCACCAGCCTAGAGCCAGACATCCTGGAATGCAAAGTCAAGTGGGCCTTAGAAAGCATCAGTATAAACAAAGCTATTGGAGGTGATGAAATTCCAGTTGAGCTATTTCAAATCCTAAAAGATGATGCAGTGAAAGTGCTGCACTCAATATGCCAGCAAATTTGGAAACCTCAGCAGTGGCCACAGGACTGGAAAAGGTCAGATTTCATTCCAGTCCCAAAGAAAGGCAATGCCAGAGAATGCTCAGACTGCCACACAATTGCACTCTTCTCACACACTAGCAAAGTAATGCTCAAAATTCTCGAAGCCAGGCTTCATCAGTACATGAACTGTGAACTTCCAGATGTTCAAGCTGGATTTAGAAAAGGCAGAGGAATCAGAGATCAAATTGCCAACATCCATTGGATCATTGAGAAAAGAGAGTTCCAGCAAAACATCTACTTCAGCTTTATTGACCATGCCAAGGCCTTTGACTGTGTGGATCACAACAAATTGTGGAAAATTATTCAAGAGATGGAAATACCAGACCACCTGACCTGCCTCCTGAGAAATCTGTATGCAGGTCAAGAAGCAACAGTTCAAACTAGACATGGGACAACAGACTGGTTCCAAATCGGGAAAAGGAGTACGTCATGGCTGTATATTGTCACCCTGCTTATTTAACTTATATGCGGAGTACATCATGCAAAATGCTGGACTGGATGAAGCACAAGCTGGAATCAAGATTGCCAGAAGAAATATCAATAACTTCAGATATTCAGATGACACCACCTTTATAGTAGAAAGTGAAGAAGACCTAAAGAGCCTCTTGACGAAAGTGAAAGAGGAGAGTGAAAAAGTTGGCTTAAAACTCAACATTCAGAAAATTAAGATTGCAACATTGAATCCCATCACTTCATGGCTAATAGATGGGGAAACAGTGGAAACAGTGAGAGACTTTATTTTCTTGGGCTCGAAAATCACTGCAGATGGTAACTGCAGCCATGAAATTAAAAGATGCTTGCTCCTTGGAAGAAAAGCTATGACCAACCTAGACAGCATATTATAAAGCAGAGACATTACTTTGCTAACAAAGGTCTGTCTAGTCAAAGCTATGGGTTTTCCAGTAGTCGTGTATGGATGTGAGCTGGACTATAAGAAATTGATGCTAAAGAATTGATGCTTTTGAACTGTGTGGTGTTGGAAAAGACTCTTGAGAGTCCCTTGGACAGCAAGGAGATCCAACTAGTCAGTCCTAAAGTAAATCAGTCCTGAGTATTCATTGGAAGGACTGATGTTGAAGCTGAAACTCCAATACTTTGGCCACCTGATGCAAAGAACTGACTCATTGGAAAAGACCCTGATGCTGGGAAAGATTGAAGGTGGGAGGAGAAGGGGACAACAGGATCACATGGCTAGATAGCATCACTGACTCAGTGGAAATAAGTTTGAGTAAACTGTGGGAGTGAGTGATAGACAAGGAAACCTGGTGTCCATGGTGTCACAGAGAGTCCGGACAAGAATGAGCAACTGAACTAAACCGAAACAAATAGAAGGGGCTTCCCTGGTGGCTCAGACGGTAACGAATCTGCCTTTAATGCAGGATACATGGGTTCAATCCCTGGGTTGGGAAGATCCCCTGGAGAAGGAAATGGCAACCTACTCCAGTGTTCTTGCCTGGAGTGTCCCTTGGACAGAGAAGCCTGGAGGATTGCAGTCCATGGGGTCACAAAGAGTCAAATATGACTGAGCGACTCACATGCAAATAGAAAAGCATCTCAAGTTAATGAATCAGAAGAATTAATGTTGTTAAGATGGTAGTACACCCCAAAATGATCCGTAATTTCAGTGCATTCCTTATTAGAATCCCAGCTGATTTCTTTGTGAAAATTGACAAGTTGATTCTAAAATCATGAGGAAAAGCAAGGAACTCAAGAAAACCAAACTGTCATGAAAAGGAACAAAACAGGAGGTCTCACACTTCCAGTTTCAAGACAGACAACAGGGCAGCAGTAATCAGGACAGGGGTGCCTGACAGGGATGGGCATGGATGAATGGGACAGAACTGAGAATCCAGAAACAACACCATGTGGCTCTGGCCAGCTGATTTCCTTCAGACAGTCTCTTTAACAGTTGGTGCTGGGAAAATTGGATAGCTACATGCAGAAGAACAAAGATTGACACTTGAGTCACACCATTTATTAAAGCTAACTCAGACCAAAGGCCTTTAGAGAGCTAAAGCCCTAAAACTTGTTAAAAACAAAACAAAACAAAACAACAACAACAAAAACCAGGGCTAAATCTTCCTGATCTCAGATTTGACAAAGAATTAACAAGGAAAGAAAGTGAAAAAAGCCCATGGAATGGGAGAAAATATTTGAAAGTCACATACCTAATAAGGGATCTGTATCTAGAACGTGGGAAGAACTTTTACAAGTCAGAAAGAAAACGATAACCCCATTTTTAAATGGGCAAAGTGGACTTCAGGAGGTGGTGGTGGTCCTGAGAAATGAGTCTGGACCTGGAAGGGGGGGAAGCTTAGACTGTTCCAGGCAGAGGGAACAGCATGAGCAAATGCTCACAGGCCACAGAGCGCAGGGGAGGCGTGGAGTGCAGGCAGTGGAGGAAAGCACTTCTGGGCCAGTAAAACTCACAGAAAGGGGAGGAGGAGTGGGCCGTGAGGTCGGGGGGCCAGAATGCAGGGGGCCTTGAGTGCTGGACCATGGAATCGGGACTTGAGTCTTTGGCATCAGGATAGGCGGGGAGGTCTGCGCAAAGCACCGGTGTTTGGGGCGCCATGCTTCAAGTTGACTCTTAACTGCTGCAGGTCAGGATGGCTCCAGGTGGCTGCAAAGGAGAGCGGGAGTTCTGTTAACAGACTTCCCATTCTAGCTCAGAGCGGTTTATACCTGATTCTGACGTGAGTGATGTTTCTGTTTCTAATTTTGGTGTTCTTATCCTTAAAACACATAGAAGTAAAAGCTCAAGATGGACACCATAATGAGGCCAAGTACAAGGCAGAGGCTGGGGAGGGGAATGGCAGTCCGCTCCAGTGTTCTTGCCGGAAGGATTCCATGGACAGAGAAGCCTGGGCTCTGGCAGGGGTGGGATGTACATGTGTCATTTATAAATACGATGATAGTTCTGGCAGAAGAAAAAAACACAGCCATTTTCTAAAAACATGCACAGAGTCATGGACATATTTTCAGTAGGTTTCCCATATTTTTCTACATTTGCTTCTTTTTGTCCCCCTTCTCTATAAGGATGGTGTTTTAAAAAATTAATGCACATTTAATTTTCTTTTTTTGTGATGACATATCCAGAATAATAACTGTACTTGTACACAGGTCTGCCTAATCTGCTTTCTATAAACTGACGCCATCATTATATTCTTTTCCTTATAGTCTCCAGACAAAAACTCTGACCTTCTGCCTGTCTCATGGGACTGAGAGCAGCCATGGGAATTTTACTTAGACTGGGGAGGAAAAGAAGCGGTATTTGCCTTTTAAGTACTTGGCAACCCGCTGATAAGCCCAGAAGCACTGCTGAGACAGCAGACAGAGTCACCTGTAGGAAGAAGGACCCATTACAGCCCCCACCCAAGGCCGAAGCTCCAGCATCCACCTACCCCCGGAGGAGCCCACAGGCCTCGCCATCAAGGCCCCGGGTGGCACAGCCCCTTCTGGGAGCTGTGCTGTTGGTCTGCTGCCTCAGAGGTCTGGTCCATGTCTGTGTGATCATGATGAAAACATTCTCTAGCTTAATGTTCCTACACCACTAGTCAGCAGTCTGTTCCCAGGTTCCTGTCCTGGAATACATCAGACTGCACCAAAGCATGGACTGGCGCACATACTAGCAGAAGTACGAGGTTTATCAGTGGAGTTAGTTACACAGAGAATTCCTTACAGTGGGATATTATGCAGCAATTTAACAGAATGAAGTAGGAACTTCCCTGGTGGTTCAGTGGCTAAGACTCCATGTTCCCGGTGCAGGGCGTTCAGGTTCCATCCCTGGTCAGCAAACTAGACCCCCCAAGTGTCAGAACCAAGACTTTGCATGCTACAGCTAAAGATCCCACAGGCTGCAGCTAAGACCTGGTGCAGCTAAATAAATATTTAAAAATTAAAGAACAAGGGAGATCTGTGTGGAGTGACATAGGAAAATCACCCAGATGCACTGTGAAGTTATAAAAAGCAAGTTTTAGAACAGTATGTTACCATTGCTATACCTGTGAAAAGCAAATTATTAATACCACACTCGCAGAACTATAAATTATTTCTGGGCTGGCGTGGGGGCAGGGGAGGCAGGGAATTGCTTATCTGTTTGTATGTGAACATGCCAGAGCCTGCCTGCGAGGCCGCATCACAGCACCAATGAGTGGTTACTTCTGGGAGGGAAGGGCGTGAGGGATGGTGTGTCATTTCCTGTATTTTCATGAAATACAGGAAACATTTTAATGAAATTGCCCATACATTTGACAGTGTTTAAAAAGCAGAGGGAAGGATGTAAGTGTGTGAGTATGTGTTTTGAAGTAAAGTCCACTTGAAAACTGGTCCTGAAAAACATCCATTTGGTTTGTGACCATTGCTGAGATCACGGCAATACTGAAACTGTATGTGGGTCCCCTTTTGACACACGTACACACACACACACACACAGCACAGGCCCAAACATTGTAAAGGATCACGCCACAGTACTTGAATATTAACCGAGAGATAATCGAATATGGATGGACAAAGCCCTACAATTTTGCTTCGTCTCAGGTTTTTTTAATATGCTTGCCTCCTAAGCCAACCTGTTCTAAAGTGACTATTTTCCTTTCTATCTCTTTATTTATTTTTTAAACAGAAAAGGTTCCAGTCGAAGCACAACCTGAATTGGGAAGCTGGGGAGATGGCAAAGGTGAAGATGAATTATCCCCAGAAGAAATACAAATGGTAATGCTATTCTCTTCCTAATCGTGTGTTTTTAACTAGTTTTAGTAAGAATATTTCATTGAATAGAAGGTCATCCTAAATGTTCTTACCCTTTTATGCTGAGTTTTAAAAATTATAAATAGTTTAGATACAATTTTCCACTTGATTTCCTAATTCTTAGTATACTTTTCATATGCTTTAAATTTGCAATAGCATAATTAAGGAAGAAATTGCCTTAGAATAACATTACTAATATTAGATGTCTTTTTGGCAGCAGTAAAACAGTCTTCTGAATGAATGTTTTATAATCATTGCTGTGGTGCTTTTTAATTGTCTGAATTGCTGGTATGTGATAATGTGAAGAAAGCATAAGTAATGACTGCAAATGACAAGTACCACTTTAACTGCTAATATCACCTTTTAGTTACCCATCCCCTAGTTGCCAATTGCAGCTTATCCATCTCTGGTTGAATTTCAGAAGAAAAGTGATAGACCTGGTCAGAGCCCCAGTCTAGTCCGTTTACAGCAGGGCCCAGGGCGGGGGAGGGGGAACTGGGCTGTGCCCTCGTGCGTGTGTGTGTGTGTGTGTGTGTGTGTGCGTGCGTGCGTGCGTGCATGCGCACACACGTGCATGCATGCAGTGGAAGGGCTGTGGTGTGCGTGCTGCACTCACGGCAGGATCGGAGGGCCACATTGGGTGGGAGCTGCTGCTCACTGGAGCCTCATACATGCTTTGTACTCGGGGCTGTTTCACAAACATTCATTCTCTTGGATGAGCAGTTTCCCCTTTAAATCATCTCAGAAGCGTGACACTGATTTCAGTGATACCATTAGCCTCGACTTTACTGGGACTTGCTCTGGCGGCACTGTCAGCGGCTGTGGGACTTTCTTTGGAACAAGAGGCAGAGCTCCCTGTGTCCTTGATAGACAAAAATAATTCTGAGCCCAGGAAGTAACTCGGATACCTTAAAGCGGCCTGCCAGGCCCCTGTCATGGTCCGACGCACCTCCAATTTGGGGTATGTGCTCGTTGCTCCCCAGTACAGCAAGCATGCCACCCAGAGGCCTGCACACGACTCCAAGCAGCAGTCCTCGCTAGCCAGTCCAGTTGGCAGAGGTTGAGGGTGACGGCCAGGGTGGGCACTGAGGGCAGAGATGAGAAACAGGAAGTGGGCAGGACTTGGTGATCCCAGGAGGGCAGCTGGGCGTGAGAGAGAGAGGGAGGAGAAAGCCGGGAGGTTTCTAACCTGGGGATGCAGGATGCCGGCAGTCAGGGGGTGATGCCCTCTGTCAGGGGCAGGTTTGGGTCCTGGTGGGCGCTGGGATCCCGGGCCTGGGGCTCTGGCTGGAGACGTGACCATGGGAGACCCCTGAGAACGGGTGTTTGAAAGCACATCCTGGGTGGAGAGAGACACATGCCACCTGGGACACAGGGCCGGAGCAGGTCAAGGCAGAGAAGCCAGCAGACTAAAGGGCAGTTTGATCATACTCCCCTATAGCTAGATGAGGGCCAAATTTTGTGAAACCTCATAGTTCTTCTTCAGTTTATACAAAATAAGTTTATAACTGAAAATGATGTGTGTTCCCCCAGATCATGTAACATGACCACCCTATCTTTGCTAGAGATAAAAATATGTACAGCACTGTCCCTTCATTAAGAAAGAATACATTTGTGTTTAGGCAGAACTCAGCTTCTATTTAAGGATTTTTTAAAAATACGCTGCCCCATTTCATAAAGGAAGTAGCTAGAGGAATGGCAGGCAGTTGTTGCCTTCCCCCCACCCCCACCGGGCAGTGGTGAGCAGCAGCGGCTTGTTAACGTCCACAGATGTGGGCTCAGAAGTTGTTGGCTGCACGGGGGCTGGACCAGAGGAGGGCTGGCAGCAAGGATATCTGTGATCAGCAGATGCTCAGCCCCAGTGAGAGATGATGCAGCAACGTGAGCTGTGAGAGCAAGTTTTGAATCCTCTGTATCACTTACTGCCTCTGTAACTTTGGGGCAAGAAGCTGAGCCTCACCGCACCTGAGCTTGGGAGGGTGACAGGGTTGTCAGGAATGGGGTCATGATATATGAGCACCCAGCAGAGTGCAGGGCACAGAGCAGCTGCTCAGCGGCTGTTTCCTCGCCAACAGTGAGAGATTACTGCTGGGCCCATGGGCTCCTGGGTTCCCCGCATGTTCAGGGGTGATGTAACTGATGCGTATGAGAAACACCTTCACATCGTGAGGCTCGTCTTTCCATAACGACGGCTGGAGCACCATACATGCCTTTCCTTGTGCTGTCTTGACGGAAGCATCGTCCAAAAACTTGCCAGCGACCATTCCCAATAATGCTAGCTACCTCGGCGTCACGAGATCGGTGACCCTTGCAATCAGAGCCAGCGGGGCCTCTCTCCCTAATTTTTATTGCGTTATTGCAAGGGGGTGGGGCAGAAGGCTGTTCCATTCAGCACTGTTATGACAGGCTGTTTGATGTTCACTTCACTCCTTTCTTAATGGGGGCTCATAGCCAAGTACCATACCTTACAGTCTGACTGACCCGAATCTTATTTAAAAGGCTCAACCCTGAAAATGAAGAAAAAGAAATGCCACACTATTGGTTTTAAATTGGAAAGCGTTATAGCAAATTGTGGTCATAATTCATAGTCACTGTTTTGGAATTTTTCCTCAGGGTAAAATAATGAATTAAGCTCTATAATAGCCATTTAATCCATTATTTCACCCACATGAGCTGTTGAGACTCGTTCCAGAATGGCTGCAGAGCATTATGTAATTCTTCGCACATTTCCATTCATCACTCATGATACAGGTATATTAATACCCCTGGGTTAATATAAGCAGGTGTTTTGTGGTCAGGCTGAGTGGAACCAAGTTGTTTTCTATTGTTACACAGAGAAAAATACCTCCTTTCTGAGCCCACCTTCATTTTACTTACCTCCAGTGAAACCACTGCACTTAGTAACATATTTCTTTGGGATAAGTTTTAAAGACATGAAAATGACTTTTGTTCTTCAGTTTGCCTGACAAGTGTCCCTTGCCCCTGGGCCATGAGGCAGGCGCCTGGAAGCACCAGGTGGGTGGCTGGCAGGGGCTGTGCTCTGTGGCCACGCTTGGCTTACACCTTGGGAACGTGAGCATTGTTGATAGAATTTGAGCGCCACGTGGGTGAAAGCTGGGGTCTAGACCCTGGGAAGGTTCACTGGGGCACAGGTGGAGGTCAGGCTGAGGGGCACGGAGCCACAGGTGTGAAGGTGTCTGGTACAGACAGAACGTAACTGGAAGAGCCCTGAGCAGGTCTGGGGAGTGGGCTCCAAGCGGAGGGGGCAGGCTGCCCTCTGGGCCAAGCACCCCGTGGGTCCTCCGTGTTGCTCTAGTGAACTCTTCTTAGGTCTTTGCAGCACAGATATTTCTCCTCATTTGACACTCAGAGGCCTTGGGAGGAGTGATTTTCTTTTTCTGGATTAGAAAAGGATTTCTGTGACAACGTATGCACAATGTGGATCTGCAGCCTTTAAACCAGATTATAAACCCTTTGGGGAGGTCCTGTTTGAAAGTCTGACCGACGTCTAAATGGAATAAAGCAGTTAAATCGTATCACCTGCTACGCCCAGCAGTGTCTGAGCACTTGAGCATTTATTAGTTTAGACGCCCCATGTGGTAGGGACTTGTAACCGTGATACCTCCCACTGTTGTTGGGAGCTGCTGGGGGTCTGCACTGAGGGAAAGCACTGTATTCTGGGGTGAGACCTAAACAGTATAGAGTGGAAAGGCCCCAAAGGCAGGCTGATTGCTGTCGTTTCTCCCCGGGCCGGGCCTGCCCACCCTCCCCGTCATCTAGGCCTCTCGGCCGCCTTTTCAGGGACAGAGATGGAAGAAGACGCCGGCAGGTGTGTCTTCCCAGGGCTTGGAGGTCTGCCTGTCCTTGGTGCTGATTGTGGGGCTGCGGCTGCATGGTGCCCGGGTGGTGCCCAGGAGCCCCGCAGTGAGTGCTGTGCGTGGACTCCTCATGCCCTAGAGACCGGAGGGACCCGGAGCCATGTGGTCCTCTCGAATTTGAAACCGGGGTGCTGTGCTGAGTGCTTAGTCGCTGAGCTGTGTCCAACTCTGTGCGACCCCATGGATCATAGATCGTAGCCTGCCAGGCTCCTCTGTCCATGGGGATTCTCCAGGGAAGGAGACTGGACTAGGTTGCCATGCCCTCCTCCCAGGAATCTTCCCAAGCCAGGGACTGAAGCCACGTCTCCCACGTTGCAGGCGGATTCTTTACCGACTGAGCCACCAGGGAAGCCCAGGGAGGGGCCTCCAGCGCCTTTAAGGACTCGTTCTGCATAGCCAGAGTCTGAGTCCTGGAGAGATGACATGACAGGAATTAACATTCATAGAGGTAAAGTCGTTACCAACCCTACTAGGTACTCCAGTTACCCCTAGTTTAGTGATGAAGACAGAGGCACTGAGAGGGTGTTACCCGCCCAAGGGCAAACAGCTCAGAAGATGGAGGAGCCTTCCCTCCCCACCCTCAGGATCAGGCAGAAAGGAGATGAATCACCCACCGTGTCTGTTCACAAAGAGAAACTGACCGTCACACAGAAGGCCAGTGGCCGGTCCAGGGTCAGCGAGGGAAGTCCCCTGAGGACACAGGAAATGGGTCCCTGGAACCCCTGGCATATCCCCCACCTCCCCTGGTGTTGGTGGCTCCCTGCCTCACCCAGCACATGAGAGGAGGTGTACAGGTTTGGTGCCCAGACGACCTCGGACACCACCCTGCCTGTGCAGGGGACTGCGGGCAGCAGCCTGGCCGCTGCCTCATCGACCGGCCAGATCGCGATAAAAGGCTCCCGGGCACTGGGCTGTGGGAGACAGGTTCTGTTGTGTTGTTTTTTGGTTAATGCAGTTTCATTGTAACTCCAGCCCCGTGAATGGAGCCTGCTCTCCTTAAAGCTGGCCACAGGCACACCTCGCCCCTCATCCCACCTTACTGCTTGCTCCCTTCAGGCCTTTGTTTCTCTCACTTCCTCCAGGGATGGGGAATTTCTCAGGTAACTTCAAGAACCCATCTGGCAGGAGGTCAGAGCCAGAACATGATCCACGCCTGACACAGCTAACCGGGAGCCCTGCAGAAGGAGCAGTAACACAAAGGCCTGAATGGAAGCACATGCCCTTCTGCTGGGGAGGGAAGAAAAGCAAGCTTTGTTCCCAAGGAACATTCCAGTGTTAAACCTCCTCAAACCACTAGTTAATTTTGTTTAGGAATAGTTCAAAAGCATGAAAGGACTGTAGATTTAAAAGGTTAGGGCCATATTTTGTTATTAGAAAAATTCAAAGAAAATGCCCCCTGCCAAAAGGAAAAATCCAAAACCTGAGTAAAGTACCTGAGAGAATTAGTCAAATTAGCACCCATATGCTAAAGTAATTATATTTTTTTCTTAAATACTGGACTGCTGACAATTAACGGAGCTGATTCTTTCAAACTCAGGAGTGAAGTCATATTCTCTTAAATCGCCTTTTTGATGCACAGTTAGGAGGGCCATCTCAGAACCATGTCAGCAGCTGGCAAGGCAGCCTGCTGTGGTTGGGGTGGCCCTTCAGGGGGGCTTCCCCAGCACTCCCCCAACCCCTTGCTGCCCCCCCCAACTCCCCCCTGTCTCCTGACCCCGTGGGTCTGGGGTGGAGTGGAGGCCTCTGTGTGGAGCGGCCCCATGCTCATGGTACAGGGGTGGAACGGACCAGATCACCTAGACCAAAAGGGAGGGAGGGAAGACCCAGGGAGAGAGATGTGAGGGCGGACCTTAGACAGCAGGGGAGGCATGAAGCCAGCAAGGGTGCCAAGGAAACCTGGCAGAGCAGCGCGGGGCGGCACCAGCCAGGGTAGCAAGGCTGCTCCCCGGCAGAGGCAGAGCACGGCGCGCCCAGGTGAGCCGAGCCCCCGCCCCTCATCTTCCTCAGCCCTGTTGCTGCACTCAGGCCGGGTGGCCTGGTCCTCAGCTGGATCTCCAGCCTCTGCCGGCCAAGAGCTCCCTTCTCTTCCCAGCACGGTGCCCGGCACAGAGGTGCCTCAGAGAACATTTGCAGGTGTGACTGCAGCTGGAACAGGTGTGTGGGTCCAGGACGGTTCCCACCCTCAAGCAGCTCACAGTCACACACAAGGTTGGAGACACACACAACATGGTATACACATCACAGGGATGACCCACACTTCTCCATGCTCACCATCAGTCATTAAAGTCAGCTTGTATGCATGCTGTTCAAACGAGTGAGATGAGCAGTCTAGCCTCAGGCAGCCCCGCTGTACTGCAGGGTTTCATTTTCTTCCTGCAGCCTGGCTATCCTCACGTGAATGCTCAAGGTCTTCCAGCGACGCTGACTCATTCCGTGCTGGAAAGAGGGGCTCCAGCGTGATTCTTAGGGGCAGATCAAAGAGTTCTGCACAGACTCGCTGTGCTAGACACTTGCCTTTGGCTGGGTCGCTTTGAGATCGAGTTCAGTGTGATATTATCCTTAATGTGTATGTTTCCTTACAGTTTGAACAAGAAAATCAGCGCCTGATTGGTGAAATGAACAGCCTGTTTGACGAAGTCAGGTATGTGTGTGGGGTTCCCGGATGAGCAAATGACCTAGTTTACAACTTTTCCAGAAAGTAGAAACTTTATTCATTTAGTTTGGCGCTCAGGCATCCACATGTGGCCCTTGGGCCAAATGTAGCTCTGTCTCTTATACACATCTGCGAGTCTGTGCAGAACTCTTATAAGGAAGCTGCCTGAATTCACTGCCCCTCAATTTGTGGGCCTGCGAGGTACCCTCTGTGGGCTGCTCCCAGGCTCCCAGGCGCTGCAGCCGCATCTGAGAGGTCATGATGGCACGTGTCATGACGGCTGCGAGGAGGGGACTGTCTGCACCCAGCTACCCTAAGATGAAAGGGGTTAATTAAGTGTAGATAGGGACGGCTGGCCGGAGAAGGCAGTGGCACCCCACTCCAGTACTCTTGCCTGGAGAATCCCATGGACGGAGGAGCCTGGTGGGCTGTAGTCCATGGGGTCGCTAGGAGTCACACATGACTAAGCAACTTTACTTTCATTTTTCACTTTCATGCATTGGAGAAGGAAATGGCAACCCACTCCAGTGTTCTTGCCTGGAGAATCCCAGGGACGGGGGAGCCTGGTGGGCTGCCGTCTATGGGGTCGCACAGAGTTGGACACGACTGAAGTGACTTAGCAGCAGCAGGGACGGCTGGCAGAGGGAAGCCCTGCGGAAGGCTCCCCTGGGGTCTGGCTGCTCCCTGACCAGGCTGTCAGCCACGCAGAAGGCCCGTGGCCGTGGCCCACACGAGTAGGGCCGCCGCCCAGCCCTCCGGTGAAAGCGCTCGGGCCTGCTGCCCTGGGAATGCCGGGCGTGTTCTGGAAGGACGCGCTCAAACTCTTGTTGCATCGTGGCCACTTCCCAAAAGAAGACGCGTCCTGACGTGTCAGCCTCGCAGCCCTGGAGGCTGAGTGCAGGGTTTCCCCTGACCGCCACCCTGGGCTCTTCCGCGACCTCTGCCCTCACAGGTGGGCCTCCCAGTCCTTCTTCGAGACAGTGCTCTTCCCGCCCCGGCCCCTCCTCACTCTCCTCTCCTCTGCTTCCCTCACTTGGTCTGGGGGAGTCATCTCCCCACCGAACATCATCTCCTCCTGGGCTGGGAGCTCAGCCTCTAGACGCACACCCACTAGACCACCCCAGGGTCGCCTGTGCTGCCCAGGCAACCAAGAGAGGCCCACATGCTCCGGTGCTGAACCCAGATGGGGCATTTTCAGCCGGAATCAAAGGAGGTTTCCCTTCCACAGAGTTGGTTTGAATGGCGAATGTACCCTTTCCTCTAACCTGCTGAGTGGTAACAGAGTTTTGGGTGACAGCGTATTCTGGCGTTTTCTTCTGAATCCCCGCCACGTGTGACTGTGTTCCTTGGACAGGGCTCAGCATTAAAGGAGACTCTGCCTTTTGTAACTGCTGGGTACAGCCACGTGCTCCTGGCCCCACACTGACTCAGGAGTCAGGGTTCCCGGGGTATGGAGTGGTAGGGGTGGGCTTCCAAACCATCCAGTACACCCAGAAAGCTGAAGGGCGTTAAAGGGGAGCCAGTAAGGAGCGTGAGCCTCTGCCCTCCTGAGCCTGCGTCCTGAGCAGGCCACGTGAGTCACCATGGTGTTCCCTCCCTCCCGTGCCTTCACTTAGAAGAGACGACTTCTTTAGAACTGGGTGACGTTGCTGTTAAGATCACCAGGTACTAACAGTTAATGTGTATCTGTTTTTTTTTTTTTTTTAATGAAGGCAAATTGAAGGGAAAGTGGTTGAAATCTCCAGACTCCAAGAGATCTTCACAGAGAAGGTTTTACAGCAGGTAAGAAAAAATAATGTTTTCAGTTTTAACTTAAAGGGACATCTACTCAGAACTTGAGACATTTCTTCTGAGGTCATCAGGCCTCTACAACTGTTTCCTTGTGGCTTAGCTGGTAAAGAATATGTCTTCAGTGCAGGAGACCTGGGTTCAATTCCTGACTTGGGAAGATTTGCTAGAGAAGGGATAGGAGACCACAGTTTGATTCCTGGGTCAGGAAGATCCCCTGGAAAAGGGATAGGCTACCCAGTATTCTTGGGCTTCTTTGATGACTCAGCTGGTAAAGAATCTGCCTTCAATGCAGGAGTTGGATCCCTGGGTTGGGAAGACCCTCTGGAGAAGGGAACAGCTACCACTCCAGTATTCTGGCCTAGAGAATTCCATAGACTGTGGGACAACTTTCCACGAGCCCCAGCCCCACGTGGCAGAGCCCGTGGGCAAGGGAGGCAGCTAGGTTGTGGTTCTGGGTACCCTCGGGAAAGCTGGGGAGCCTCTCTGAGCCACAGTATTTTTCCATCTATAAAAAGGAGCAGCCTTTGTATGGTTGTCATAAGGCACAGACATAACCCACGGCAAGTGCCCAGCACAGTGCCTGATGGGCAGTAGCTTTACAGTCAGCAGTGCTGCAGGCTCAGGCTCGGCCCTCCCAGACAGATGCCAGGTCCCTGCCACCTCGGGTGTCTCATCCTCACAGCAAGTGTGACTGTTCTCATAAGTGGATTTTCATGACATTTCTACCTGCCTACTGTTTGGAAGTTCTTCTAGCCACTGACAAAGGTTTTAGAAAACACCTGGTAAAATTTCCCTTTTGTATTCAGCATCCACAGACTGGAAGGGCTTGAAAGACAAAATCATTTTTCTCCACTGTGTTAAACTGGGCCACTTGACTTAAGAGACTCTGCTCACAAAATGTCTCCTAAACCACATAGCCGGAGTCAGATCATTGCAGACTGGGCACACGAGGTTGTTCAGGTTCGCAGGAGTTGCTCTTTTTACGAGCACATTGCAGGAACTATTCTAGTCCATATACGTTAAGCCTCCATTTAGAAGCCAAATGGTCATCAGTTCAGCCACCTAACACAGAAAACAGCTCAATCAGATGTCTCCCTCTCTGAGCCCCGGCAGAGCCAGCCAGCCAGCCCCAACCTGGTTCCCCGTTGCTCGCTGTATGACCTGCGGTACTCCCCAGCCCCCTCCCCCTCTGCAGACTGGGGCCCAGGTCATGCGTGTCCCTCTCGGGTAGAGAATAGGAAGCGCCCAGCTCGCCCTGGGCTCTCGATCCAGAACTGAACTGGGAACCGTTGTTATTTGTGGGTGTGGCTGCGGCCGACCTGGGTGATGCCCTGTTTCACTGGCACAGCCAGAGCTTCACCAGTGGGCGGAGCCTACGTGCAGCGAGAAACACTCAGGTCTTGAGTGGCTGAGTGCACTAGAAGCTCTTACTTCCACAACCATTGTGTCTGCTCCTCAGCCCAGCCCCCGAGGAGCACCGACTGCCATAAACAGTTGCTTCTGGCTAGGGGGCTGCTTCTCAGACACGAAGCAGCTGTCCTGGAGTTCTGGATGGGCACCCTGTGGGGTGGGAGCAAGGCCCACCCTGCGTCACACCCAGGGCTCCGGGGCTTGACCTGGGAGGGGCTTGCAGAGCACAGACTGAGCCACACCTGGCTTCTCAGGATTTCTAAGACCTGAAAAGAGCTGAGTGTGTCTGGGGTTTCTCATCTGTGTTGCAAGGTGGCTCTCACAACACACTCATGGGAGCACCTGCCCCCAGTGGGAGCGTCTCCAAGACGCAGTTAGAGAACAAGGCAGTCCCTGGCCCTTGGGTCTTACACTGTGTGGCTCTCACTGCTGGGAAGCAAGTGGCTGAAGGTCACTTTCCTCTCTGCAGTACCAGTTCCATGTCAGTCTGGTTTCCCTAAAACCCGAGCTTGTTTTCATTCCCACCCACCCCCTAGAGGAAGAGGGAAGGAAAGCCAGCCCTGCCCTTAGAGGGCAGTGTTGGGGTGCAGGACCAGACGCTTCTGTGTAACCCCAGGAGCCCATATGTGAGCTTTCCAAGTATTCTGACTAAAATTTTGCAAACCAAAGCACCGTTTTGAAGCTGCTGTGTGTGTTTTAAAGCCACGTGCACCTTGAAAGCCCTGGCACATGGCAGCCGCTCTCTGAGCTCGTATGTTTGTCCCTTCCTGTCCGGTGAGTGGATGGGAAGGCGGCAAGTGGGGGTGGAGGGAGCACAGGCCCCCGTCCAGTCCCAGTCCTGCCACTTGGGTGCTGTGTGTCTCCGGGAAAGTTACTAAGCTTCTCTGAGCCGGAAGTTTTCCTTTGGTAAAATGCAAGTGTTGCCTACCTCCTGGGTGCTGTGAGAACATGTGGGTTCACGTGTGTAAAGCCCCTGCCCTTTGCATGCAGCAGCTGCTGTTTCTACTGTGACAGACACTTGGGGAAGGAGGACAGTTATATTTATCTGCTGTTGTCCTCCACAGGAAGCCGAGATTGACAGTATTCACCAGTTAGTAGTTGGAGCAACAGAGAATATCAAGGAGGGTAATGAAGACATCAGAGAGGTGGGTACTCTAGGCCCCGAGTCTGGCTCGGAGGCACTGAGTCCAGGGTGGTGGTCGCCTCGTCAAGGCCGTACACACCGGGGGGTCGCGGGACCATGCACTGGATGGACCGGTTCCATAGTTCCATCCTGCCCAGCTCAGGGCCCGCTCATTGCCCTGCAGAGGAGCTGCTCTGGGGTGCAGGGGCCACTCCCTAAGTCCAGGCTGGGTGCCACTGGAGAAGCTTGTTGGACCAGAGCCCTGGTCTTTGATGGGACCACCAGAGTCAACTCTGTCGAGTGGACTTTATTTTCTGGGTGCAGTCCTCAGGTTTGGGTTGATGTGGGACCACTCTTGGGCCACCACCGCCATCGCACTGCCAGGAAACACAGGCCAGGGTAGCAGACGCGCACGCTGAGCCTGCCTGTGTGGGTCTAACCCTGGGCGGACGAGAGCCGTTTCTCCTGGGGGACTCGTGCAGAGGTGCCACACGTGGCTAACCAGCAAGGGCAAGACACCCCGTCTGTCTTCTGATAGATCTTAAACCCACCTTTCGGTTTCGCTTAAAAACGAAGCCATCCGTGCAAGGTAGGCACAGGCTGGAGCTGCCCCCCAGTCACAGCCCTGCAGGGGGAGCGCGAGCAGACACACGCGGGCCTTTCGGACCAACCCCCTTCCCTCCTCCCCCAGGCCATCAAGAACAACGCCGGCTTCCGGGTGTGGGTGCTCTTCTTCCTGGTGATGTGCTCCTTCTCCCTGCTCTTCCTCGATTGGTACGACAGCTAGGCGGCCCGGCGGATGGCGCCCAGCACTGGAGCCGCTGATGGGAGCGGGGCTGAGCCGTGTGCTCACGGAAGGGACACCAGACCTGTGGCTTAAGAATTCAGTAATGAAAAAGAAAACCACACAACTGAAACTGGTCTGCGTTGCAATGCTGAGAGATGTGTATAAGAGACAGGTTTTATAGGCATTATAATCCTGAGGCCAGAGGGGAGGAGCTGGGGTGGGGGGGGCTCCTGCACCTGATGGGGCTGCTGGGGGTGGGGGCTGCCCCAGGGAGGGGGCCTGGTGGGCTTCCTGCTCCACGAACGTGTCTGATTCAGAGGAGGCAGCGGCCGTTCCCCACCCCGGCAGGAAGAACGCCAGTCAGTAGCTCCTCAGGGCAGATGACCTGTGCTCCCTGTGTGCCTGAGCAACTGATGCACAGACTCCTGAGCAGAGGAAAAGACAGCTCGCCCTCATTCACCCTGTGAAACTAGTAATAGAACCGCAGCCACTTACTGGTGGGTCCAAGGTTAGGATGTCACTGCGGGCCGCCTGCCTCCTGTCAGGGAAGAAATGTGGGTAGGGGTCTGGCTCCTCCCAGCACTTTCCTGTGGCAGCGGGGGCAGGCAGAGGAGGCCTGACTTCCTGCCCCTGGGGCCCCCCAGAAGCTGCGTCCAGAGAAGGGCCTGGGCCTCTCCTCCCACCCAGGCCCCAGGAGTCGGGAACAGCCACTGGTACAGATTCGTGAGGCATCTGCAACCACATCTGTGCAGAAAGTCCCCGGTACTCGTGGGCCCCAAGGTATGGTCAAGGGCTCTGCACAAGACAGTCCAGGGGCACCACAGGGATCCTTGTGTTCTTTATTTGCACAGAGTGAGAATGTCGAAAGTTACATGTGAACGAGTTTACAGTCAATAAAACACACGTCTACTAGAAAACACAAACAGAGTTGCCTTGGCACTGCGTTGACATGGGCTGGAATTGGCTGATGGATCCTCTCTACACGGGAGGAGTTCTGGCACAGTTATTGCTCTTTTGCGTCCCCACAGCCTCACCACGTCCACAACTCTACGTGCCCACCCACTGCTCTAAGGTCATGGTCATTGTTTGCACACACCCTTGATAATAAAATATACTGTATGGTTTGGAAGCACATTTCAGGGAACAGTAACGGAGATGGCCATGGCCACCATGCTTGTTCACAACACAGCTTGCAGTATTGTCATTTATTTTTAATCTAAAAACAAACAGTGAAACTTCTGACATGTCCACCAGAAACAACACATTCAAATAACACGGAAGAAAATGTCTGTGAATGTCTTTTTTTCTATTTAATCGTCTTACACACTTGGTTTATCTAACTGGTAATTCTGTAAACATATACTTTTAATGTCAAGATTCAGGCTGAAACGTAATTGTCTTACAAAGATTATGAATGGAAATGTCATAATTGAACTCGCAGCACCCCCTCCCAGCCTTTCCAGCCTGTTTCTTACATCAAAGGAGTTACATCTGTCCCACAAAATAAAAATCACCATAGCCTTGACTTATATCAGCAATTACACTTTTCACTTTTCCCACCCAACTAAGTGTTTGAAAACTAACCTGCTATCACGGGCATGTCAGTGCAAACTTGTACATAATAGACATAATGGACAAAAGGGCTGGTTGGGTTTCATTCCTACTCTGACCATCGCAGAACAGACAGACTACCTACAGGGAGACGGGCATCTGCAGCCTGTGGCCCAGGGTCCCCTCCTCCCAGGGTCCCCACCTCACGTGCTCTGACCCAGTTCACAGGTACTGAGGGGCCACACTGGCTCCTCTGCCCGGCCAGCGCCCTCTGAACAGAGAGGCAGCGGCCTCCTCGCTGCAGCGCCTGCGCACTCGGCAGTGAGCGCAGGGGAGGAGCGCACAGCCACCCCCGCCGCCCCCCCACCCGGGGCCTCTCTGCTTCCTTCCCACCGTCCTCCACCACTCACTACGGGCCATGGGCTTCTTGGCCTATCGGAGAACCCTTCTGGGAGGCGGGAAGAAACGTGAAGTGCAGCTTGCCCTTAGCACAGCAGGGATCACTCTAGATACGGCTGTGGAGTAAGGTTTGCAAAACAGCAAGGTGGTTAAAAAAAAAAAAATTCCACAAAATGCATTATTATTTATCTGAAGTTCAAACCCCTTGCATATCCAGTGTAAATTTTTTTTTTTTTTTTTTTTTTGACAGCATCCAGTAAATCCCAGGAAAGTCACTAAATTAAGATTCCCTAACATGGAAAGTGGTGGCAGAGCTCCCTAAGCAGTGCTGATACGCACTTGACTTTACGCCCGTGAATGGTCCGCAGCAAGTTGTATTTGCAAAGCAGCAATTAGCAAACAGAAGCGGTTGCACCATACATGAGTAACCTCTATAAATTATCAGTAATTATATTTGATGAAATGTCCCTCAAAGTCCCCTTGTTACCTTCAAGCGACACCGTTAAGGAACTTGCCCATCTCGCTAAGCGGATTTCTCGGCAGCCTCCGTCTCCTGCTCCGAGAGCTTCTCTTCCGACAGAACGGACATCCATGGCGACACGGAGCGGGTGATGCTCTGCTTGGCCAGGTTGTAGTGGTTAATGACGGTGTAAAATTTCTCCCGGGCGTTGGAGTCTTGCTCGGCATAGTAGCTCTCCAAGCCTTCTGGGATGCACTGGGTGTTCTGCAAGACAAGCAGCCCCTGAGACACACGCTGATGCAGGAGGTGGGCCCGTGAGTCTCCAGATAACACCGTGGTCACCAAGTGCCTCCCTGGGTTTGGGGGAGACTCAGTGCTGAGCTGACAGCCTGGCATTGACGGCATCGTAACAGGAGGGGCGTCTGTAAGGCCACAGTGATGGGACTTAGCGGTCCTGTTGCTCTAAAGGTCTTTACACTCGCGATTTAAATCGAACCAGGGTCTCCTGCACTGCCGGTGGAGTCTTTACCACCTGAGCTATCAGGGAAGCCCACTTTAAATTTAGAA
The DNA here is from genome assembly GCA_006410635.1 of Cephalophus harveyi. Lineage (NCBI taxonomy): Eukaryota > Metazoa > Chordata > Mammalia > Artiodactyla > Bovidae > Cephalophus > Cephalophus harveyi. The sequence continues at coordinate 1,398,915 of SJYT01037457.1, forward strand.
AACAATGGAACTGCTGACATATCCACCACACGCAACAGTGAAGAAAGGCTTCTGTGAACCAGTTGGGGGCAGGGGGGTTGGGAGAGGCACACTTGAGGGCACGTGAGCTGGGCCTGGGGACAGGAGGACCCAGGACACAGGCTGGAAAGAGGCCCGTGGCCACAGCAGAAGGCGAAGAGCCTCAGGACACAAACGCCTGGAGAAGGCAAGGGGCAGGGAGTCGGGAGGGACTGGTGTGACCCTGAGAACCAGAGAGCAGCAGGAAGCCATGGGGATCCCACCAGGGCACTTGAGGGGGAGGCTTTCCCGGGGAAGCTGTCCTCTAGGGAAGAGGCGCTTCCCTACCGACCACAGAACCCAGGGCAGGCTGGGCCTGGAGACGTGAATCCCTGGCTCTCATCAGCTCTCTCGGAGTCTAGCACCACCCCCACACCCCCGCCAAAAGCTGCCTTTCTTGGTCCATCCAGAAGCTGGGCTAAGCCACCACCCACTGTCTCACACACACGCGCACGCACACGCACGCACACACACACACACACCCTCTCTCTCGAGGAAGGGTGGTGGGCTGCCAACACACACACACACACACACACACACCCTCCCTCTCTCTCGAGGAAGGGTGGTGGGCTGCCAACGGTCACCAGCCCGGTCTCCCAGAGCTCAGCAGGTACAGGGCGCCCAGCTCAGGACATTTCCCAGCCCTCCCAGCACCAATTTCTGGCAAACGGAGTGTGAGGGGTGTGTCCGTCCACGGGACTAACTTCTGGCCAGTGGGATGTGAGGGGTGTAGCAGAGGCAGGTTGGAAGGGGAGCCAACAGGGAAGCCGCCTGCCCCCCGCGGCTCCTGCGGGCCCTTCTCAGCAGCTTTGACCTCCTAGACTGGTCCCTGCCAGGAAAGGGGCAACACCCCCAGGGGCTGGCAGCGCTGCCCAAGACAGAACAGGGGCTCCAGGAAGACCTCCCGGAGCCCCACTGCCTGCCAGCCGCGGCTTTAACAAGAGAGGAGCCTTCCATCTGGTGGGACACACCATCTGTGTCTCCAAACGACAGAAGCATCACAGCACCGCCACCGTCTCCTTGTCACATAGTGAAGGGAGCGTGAAGCAACGGGGGTCCCAGACTCGGCCACATCACGGTTACCAGGGAGAGTTTTAAACCGGATTCCCAGCCCCGCCCGCAGGATCCAGCGCTCAGGTAACCCTGGAGCAGCGTCTCAGCCTCAGCCACCTCACGGGCAAGCGCACCAGCGGGATCCCCTAGGGCCCAGCAAGACCCCGGCTGCTCAAAGCGCTCCCGTGCCTCCCTGCGTGGGCCCAGCATGGAGACCACAGCGGGTCTCCGACGGTCACCTGCATGGCAGGTGGCAGCTGCTCCCGGTGGACGTGAGCGCCAGCCTGGGACACAGAAGGGGAACCTCCTCTGAGTGCCTCATCCCTGCTGGACGCAGGCTTCCTCCGCCTCCAGGAGCTAGAGGCGGGTTCGCTCTGCCTCTCTGTTCAAAGGGGCTGTTCCTTGTAGGGTCTATCCCGCAGACCCAAGGCCCATCACCAGACCCCGGCCCGGCCACCAAACTGGTTCCTTCTGAGCAAGCGGCCGAGCACCCTGTGGGCACAGTATCTCCCCGTGAGCTGGGATCCGTTAGTGCCATTTCATAGACGTGGCCAGCGAGACCCACCTGGGTGAGAAGCCAGCTCCAGCCCAGGGCCTCTCTCAGAGCACTCTGGACTCCACCTGCAAAGCTGCCGACGGTGAACACTCTGCCCAAAGGCAGAACAATGAGAAACAAGGCAGCGAGGTCCCCGGGGCACCCGGGCAGGGCTGTACCCTCGGCAGCCTCAAGTTCCGCCAGCGTTCATCAGGCCCCAGCAGCCCACTGGCCTGGTCCCCGCTGGGCCCTCGGCTTCCTCAGAGGTGGGGATGGCGGTGCTCTGTCTGCAGGCTTGGCAGGGAGGGCAGGCTTGGCAGAAGGAGCTGCTCCTACAGCTGGAACCACAGGAACCCGGCGAATCCCACAGCCTTCACGAGGCCCTCTGTGGGCACCAGGCAGTCACGCCACCCTCAGGACCCAGAGGCCTTCCCACTGCAGGACCACTGCCCAGGGTCAGGAGCAGTCACAGAGGGCTCAACAGGTGATTTGTGGCAGGGAAGGGACCACATCCGGGTCTTAGAAAGGCTCCCGTTTGAGCCCATTTAGAAGCCTGAACAAGCGTGACCCGGGGCTCCCTCTCCACGTTGAATGGTTCTTACAGAGGACACCGGCCAAGGGTCGGGGGTTCTCCCACAGTGGGGGCTGCCCTTGGGGTGCAGAGCCACCATGCCAGTTCAGGGCCAGGCACCAGGGATCCACAGACCTGCCGAGCCCGGGCCTGCAGCCCCACGCCCGCCCCACGCCTCCGCTCTGCCGCCTACAGTAAGAAGGGGCAGGCATGGGCTCTCGGCAGAGGGAGGGCACCACGCCTGGTCCAGCCCCAAACGCCAAGCTGCGGCTTCATCACTCCTGGCCTGGGAAGAGGGCCGGGGGTGAAGGATGGGACGTGGTTGGGGGCAGGGGGTCTAGAGAGCTCTGGGGTCTGGTGGAGCTGTGTAAATAATTGACTCCGGCAGCAGATCCAGCCACCTCTTCCCCAGCCAGGCCCCTCTGAGGCCCAGGCAGGCTCCACGGGGGTTTTCCCTGCTGCGGCTGCTGTAGCTACTACGTCGCCTCAGAGATGCGAGACTCAACTGTTGCTGGTTTAGTGAAGATGGAGTGCAGTGAAGTGAACATGGCTCAGTCGGGTCTGACTCTGCGACCTCACGGACTATACGGTCCATGGAATTCTCTAGGCCAGAATAGGGGAGTGGGTAGCCTTTCCCTTCTCCAGGGGATCTTCCCAACCCAGGGATTGAACCCAAATCTCCCACATTGCAGGCAGATTCTTGGCCAGCTGAGCCACAAGGGAAGCCCAGGAATACTAGAGTGGGTAGCCCATCCCTTCTCTAGGGGATCTTCCCAACCCAGGGATCGAACTGGGGTCTCCTGCATTGCAGGCAGATTCTAGACCAACTGAGCTATGAGGGAAGCCCTCCAAGTTTACCAGAACAGCTGTGCTCATCATGTGTATCAGTTGCCCAGTCGTGTCTGACTGTTTGCAACTCCATGGACGGTACAGGCTCCTCTGTCCATGGGATTCTCCAGGTGAGCATACTGGAGTGGGCTGCCATGCCCTCCTCCAGGGGACCTTCCCAACCCAAGGATTGAACCTGGATCTCCTGCATTGCAGGCAGATTCTGATGTCCTGACCTCTCACCAGTGTCCTGATCTCCAGCTACACCTGGGCGTCGGGGAGCAGGGACGCTTTGCAGGGGTGAACCATTTGTTCACTCCCAGGCCAGCCCTGCAGGTGAACTGGCCCCCATCCAGAGAGCCAGCAGCCACCCTCCGCCCCCACCTGCACTGCCACCTCGCCTCCACTCTGTCCACGCCACCAGCACAGGGTCTGGCACGACGTTCTGAAGCCTCCAGCACCTGCTGGGCAGCGAGTGACTGTTCCAGGCTGAGACGGGCCTCCAGACAGGACAGGGTATTCCCGCTTCTCCAGGTGCCCAGGCCAAAGGAAACAAGATGGTCCTGCTGCCGCCGACAAAGCAAGGCGGCAAGACAGGGATGCCCGGGAGGCACCACAGGGGCGGGGAGGGGGCGAGCCAGTGGCAGGCAAGACCCTGGGGGGCACGTGGGAGCCACGTGGGAGTGGGACGGGGCCAGGGCTCCCAGGAAGCTGTGACCTGGCCCTCTTGGGCCAGAGAGACCCTAGCAGAGCCACGTGTCAGTCCGGGGTGAGCACGGGGAGGTCACGGAGCCTCTAAACATGAAACGACAACCAGCTGGGTGAGGGAACCCAGGAAAAGTGTCCCAGCAGCCCTGCTCAGCTATTAAACATCACATGGAGGCTCCCCGTGAGGAAGTGTTCAAAGGACGCTCAAGGGTAAACACCCCATGGGGGTCTGGGGCGGTTCCCATTATGTTTATCTGTAAAGCTTTTGATTTCTCCTTCATATTTGAATGAGATCCTTGCTGGGTACAGTAATCTGGGCTGTAGGTTATTTTCTTTCATCACTTTAAGTATGTCTTGCCATTCCCTCCTGGCCTGAAGAGTTTCTATTGAAAGATCAGCTGTTATCCTTATAGGAATCCCCTTGTGTGTTATTTGTTGTTTTTCCCTTGCTGCTTTTAATACTTGTTCTTTGTGTTTGATCTTTGTTAATTTGATTAATATGTGTTTTGGGGTGTTTCTCCTTGGGTTTATCCTATTTGGGATTCTCTGGGTTTCTTGGACTTGGGTGATTATTTCCTTCCCCATTTTAGGGAAGTTTTCAACTATTACCTCCTCAAGTATTTTCTCATGATCTTTCTTTTTGTCTTCTTCTTCTGGGACTCCTATGATTTGAATGTTGGAGCGTTTAATATTGTCCTGGCGGTCTCTGAGATTGTCCTCATTTCTTTTAATTCGTTTTTCTTTTTTCCTGATTCATTTATTTCTACCATTCTATTTTCTACTTCACTAATCCTATCTTCTGCCTCCATTATTCTACTATTTGTTGCCTCCAGAGTGTTTTTTATATCATTTATTGCATTATTCATTATATATTGACTCTTTTTTATTTCTTCTAGGTCCTTGTTAAACCTTTCTTGCATCTTCTCAGTCCTTGTCTCCAGGTTATTTATCTGTGATTCCATTTTGATTTCAAGATTTTGGATCATTTTCACTATCATTATTCGGAATTCTTTCTCAGGTAGAGTCCCTATCTCTTCCTCTTTCTATAGTGCTCGTACGGTGACTTCATGATTTAAAAAGAAAGCCCGAAACCTAGAGCCCTCTGCAGCGCACGTCTGCCCTTTGAAATCTCCTGTAACACTCCTCAGCTTGGGGCCAGCCTCGGGAAGGGGCTGGTCCCCGCCCCTCCACGCATCCCAGACGGGCACCTGTGCCATCAGCCCTTCCCTCGGGGGCCCAGGCCACTCTGTCCCCCCAGCACAAGTGCTGCCCACAGCTGGTCCACACCAATGCCCCTTCCTCATTTAGATCCCTGCCAGACAAGCCCTGTGGTCTTCCTGGAAGAGGTGGCCGCAGACACTCAGTCACCCTGTATTCCTTGTTTCCTAACTCTTGGCAACATACACATCGTCTGCGCATCTGTCTGCCAGCTTGCTGCTAGAACGGGAGCTCGAGGGCAGGCACCCAGCACTGCCTGTCCGCCCCGCAGCACGCCCAGCACCTCACCACACACACAGGAGGGGGCCCTTCAAATGCACTGAGTGATGAATGAAGGGCAGGGCGTAACCTTGGGCACCATGGACATGTCTGAGCTCAATTTCCTGTTGGTATAATGGGGTCTAATGACATCTACCCCACAGGGTTTCTGGGAGCATCAAAGATCTGAGTTAAAAGCCCCTTGTAAACTGTCGGGTGGCAGCATTTGATCACATGCACGAACACGCAGAAAGGGAGGAAGGAGACACACTCACATCTTCCTTGCTCCAGCCATAGCCCGAGGGCAGTGGAAACAGGTCAGCAGCTCCCCAGCCCTCCAGGCTCCCCTTCTCCAGGAAAGACACCGCCCCTCAGATGCCAGGGGAGACTGCCAAGTCCCAGCAGATGAAGATCCAGAACAATCTCCCTGGGGCTCTAAATCCCCAAGGCTAGCTGAGCTCCAGCATCAACCTACAGTGTCTATTAAACAGGCACACGCTTGCCCCATCCAGCGCTGCAGTGAGCTCAGGGACTGGCCCTCATCTCTCCAACCCCACCTGGACCAAAGAATCTAGCAGAACCCAGCCATGCAAGATGGAGAAGACAGCTCGGACCTGCCCTTCTCTGCACTCGGGATCACAGAGAATGAGCCAGAAGGAAGCCCCAAGGGGGGCTGTGGCCGCAGGTATGCGTGAGGAGTCCACCTGGACGAGGGCGCTGGTCCCCAGGAAGCCGTGCTCCGCGCACCCAGATTCCATCAGGGCACAGCTCCCGTGTCACCCTGGCTCCTCCGTGACCCCCAGGTCCTCCCCTCCTGCCCTGCTGCCCCTGCCTCCCAGAGTCACTCCTGCTCCATCCTCAGAACCCCGACCTGTCCAGTCCCCCATCTCTCCCCTGCTCCCCTCTACTAGCCTCCTGGACCATCTCACTGGCCCCCCGTCACTCACGTCCAACCCAGAGACTCCACAGCCACCAGAGTGACTGTCCCATCACTTCCCCCATCCCCCGGGGGTCTCTGGCCGACACTCTAGTCTAGCCACGGCTGGCTGCCCCACCAGGTGGGCCATGTATGGACCAGCCAGCAGGTACCTGGGAGCTGCCCACCACCCCACTGACCCACCTGGCTCTGCCCTGCTGGCCCCCAGCCCTCTGAATCTGCCTCCTTTAAACCCCAGCATCTTCTGAGCCTCCAAACAGACCATCAACTCCTCCAGCCTGGGCCCCACCCAGAGTGTGCACAGGGGCTGGTGGAAGGGGCAGGGGGGCTTCTGCCAGCCCGGAGTCCTTCCCTAGGGACCTGCAGTGCGCCCTCACAGACCTCCCACGTGGTGGGCAGAGAATGTCAGGAGCTCTGGAGCTGCGAGAGGAGGGGCACATACGAGAGCCCCACGGCCCTCACATTAGCATCGGCCAAAGCACAGGCGCCCAGTGACGGCGGCGACCAGGCTGGGTCAGCTTCTGCTGAGTACCGGGTCCTGCCTCAGTCCAGCAGCACCAAGTCCTGGAACCCACGGGGTCTTCTCCTCATACTGGCTCCAGGAAGTTCAGAACCACACGGGGCCCAGATCTGACTGTGGGGGACTCGGGAGCAAGCCCGCGGCCAGTGCGCGTCACCACCTCCTGCGTGTCCCCTCACCCCAGCCCCGCCCTTGTTCTTCTCCCTTTAGTCCTGCAGTCCCCCGCATCTGCTTCTCCGTGCAGCCTCTGCAGAAAGAGGCGTCACACGGCTCAGCAAAGCGAGCATCGTCCGTCCAGAGAGAGTCCAGCCGTGTTTTGCGGTGGGCAGAGCAGGGGTGCGCGTTCAAGGGGGCTGGGCTCCTGCCCCCCACGTGGCAATGCAGGTCTTCCTCTCCCAGGACCTCCACTTCCTGGGGTGGCCCTCCCTCCCTCACCACACCCCCAGGGGCTGCACTGGGCCTGCCGGGCAGGAGGCTCACCCCACATCTCCACCGCACCCCCTGCCCTGCCCGCAGGGCCCCACCGGGAGCTCCCACCACTCTAGGCCCATCCCTTGGGAGCCTGAGTCAAGCAGGGAGATAAGATGCAAATGCACTGGGGGCCCCAGGGGCTGGGGGCTTACCTTGAGGATGAAGCCGTCAGGGCAGGCGCGGTCATACTTGTACACCTTGTAGACGACCAGGAAGACGACACAGGTGAGGAAGGCCAGGGCAAAGAGGACCAGCACGGACACCTGTGGGCGGCAGGGGGCGGGGGATTAGGGCCACTGATGAGGTAGTGTGTGCACGCACAGTAACACACACATAGATGCACATGGAAACATACATACACACAGACACACATAGAAACATACATACACATACAGAAACATACAGACACACGTAGAAACATACAGACACACAGAGAAGCAACATACACACAGATACACAGAGAAACATAGACACATAGACACATACACAGTAACATACATACAGACACAGAGAAACATACAGACACATACACAGATACACACAAACATACAGATACACATAGAAACATACATACACATACACGGAGAGATACACAGAGAAACATACAGACACATACACACATACACAGTAACATACAGACAGACACAGAGAAACCTACAGACACATACACAGAAACACACAGAAACACATAGAAACATACAGACACACACAGACACAGAGAAACATATATACACATGCACAGAGATACACACAGAAACATACAGACACAGATATACACACAGAAACATACAGACACATATACACATACACAGTAACATACATACAGACACAGAGAAACATACATACACATGCACAGAGATACAGAAACATAGAGACACATAGATACACATAGAAACATACAGACACATACACACAGTAACATACATACAGACACAGAGAAACATACAGACACATACACAGTAACATACAGACACAGAGAAACATACAGACACATACACAGATACACACAGAAACATACACAGTAACATACATACAGACGCAGAGAAACATATAGACACATACACAGATACAGAAACATACAGATACACATAGAAACATACATACACATACACAGAGAGATACACACAGAAACATACAGACACATACACAAATACACAGTAACATACATACAGACACAGAGAAACATACAGACACATACACAGATAAAATACAGACACACGTAGAAACACACAGACGCACAGAGAAACATATATACACACAGATACACAGAGAAACATACAGACACATACACAGTAACATACAGACACAGAGAAACATACATACACACACAGAGAGAGACACACAGAAGCATACAGACACACAGATACACATAGAAACATACATACACATACACAGAGAGACACACAGAAACATACAGACACATACACACATACACAGTAACATACATACAGACACAGAGAAGCATACATACACATACACAGATACACACAGAAACATACATACAGACACACAGATACGCAGAGAGAAACATATATACAGACACGTATAGAGAAACATACAGACAGACACACACACAGATATATACACACAGTAATAAACATACACATGTGCTGCGCTTAGTCACTCAGTTGTGTCCTGCTCTTTGCAACCCCATGGACTGTAGCCCACCAGGCTCCTCTGTCCATGGGATCCTCCAGGCAAGAATATTGGAGTGGGTTGCGATGCCCTCCTCCAGAGGATCTTCCTGATCCAGGGATCAGACCCAGGTCTCCCACTTTGCAGGTGGATTCTTTACTGTCTGAGTCACCAGGGAAGCCCAAGAAAATTGGAGTGGGTAGCCTATCCCTTCTTCAGGGGATCTTCCTGACCCAGGAATCAAACCAGGATCTCCTGCATTGCAGGTGGACTCTTTACTAGGGAAGCCCACAAACACATACACACACAGTAACAAACACACAGACACATACACACACACAGTAACACAGAGACACACACACAGTAACATACACATAGACACATACACAGACATACACACAGTAACAAACACACAGACACACACACAGTAACAAACACACAGACACATACACAGACATGGACATACACACAGAGTAACATATACACAGACATGGGCACACACACAGTAACATGCACACAGACATGGACACACACACAGTAGCATATACACAGACACATACACAGATGCACACACACGAGCCCACGCCAGGGCACACAGGTGCTGTGTCTGGAAGGCACAGAACACGGACGCAGGAGGCCTCTGGGGATGAAGGTCAGCACAGCCTCTCCACACTGGACAATTTCTGTACCACTTTCATTTTTTATCACATCCACGTATCACCTTCTTTGTAAACTGGCCACTTGTTGTATTCTGGGCCCAGTGTTGACAGCCTGGATACACCTATGACTGGGCCTCAGGGATGCCGGACACGCCATGGAGCTGTGGGTGCGGCTGCCCTTCCGACAGTGCCAGTCACCCTGGTGACGCATCAGTCACTGGCTGACCAGCTGTCTCACAGATGCCCCGGAGTCCCAGATGCCAGCCCCACCCCTGAGCTTGGACCAGCTGAGCAGGGCAGACCCTCCGGGGCTCCCATCACCTCCACCCTGGACAAGAGTGTTCAGGGAGAGCCTGCCCCTCCCCAGAGGGTGGTCCCCATAAGCACAGGACTTGGCTTTTTGCACCGCCATCTGTGGAGCACCCAGCACAGCTTGGCCAGACCGCGGGATGGGCCCAGGAATGTCTGTAGGTGGACACGTGACAGTCCCTGAGCAGACTGGGCTGGGTGATGAGACGTACCCTGCTGCAGGGTCCAGGGATTGGGAGACAAAATGATGCTGCCTCTGGGCCTCAAAGGCGCACCCTGGAGGCCAGGGAGCTAGGCAGGGCGAGCGTGCATCCTGGGCAGAAAGGGCGTGCAAAGGCACTGTGTGTCAGGTCAGGAGGTGTGACCAGGAGCCGTGCCCAGGTCCCTGGCCCAGATCCACTGCTCCCTCCCTTCACCCCACACGGCCACCCTGGCCACTGGCCACGCAGGCCCCAGCCACGAGTCCCCACCTCCAACACAGGGTGGAGCCACGGCTGCCTCAGGACCCGAAGTAGCCACAGGGAAGGTGCCACTGGGGATCCTGGTGGCGGCTACACACAGGCAAGGACAAGACCACCTGGCTCAGGAGGGCAGCCTAGGGGGACAGCGGAGGCGGCCGAGCGTGGAGCTGGGTGATGAAGGAGGTGGGAAGAGGTGGGCGCAGTGGCCCTGGGACGTGTGTCAGCAGAGGCAGCAATGGAGCACGCGCAGGGCTTTCCAGCAGGAGCAGCAACCCTGCCTGCCTACGGTGCCCGGGAGGGGCAGCCAGACCCTGGGTAAGTCACCCAGCTCCTCCGGGCCCAGGCTCCTGCCAGCCAATAGCAGTGAGAGGACCCACACCCAGGGCTGGTGGGACGGTGGAGGACTGACTCAGTGCAGTGGTGAGAGGACAGAACCGGACGCAGTGGATGCTCTGGAAGGAGGCGTTTGCTACTGCTGCTGCAGCTGCCACCACGGCCAGCAGATGCGGAGCTGGGCTCTCAGTCCAGACACGCAGCCCCCCTCCCCAGGCCCAATGCCGGATCCTCCCCGAGCCCCCCTCCCCACATTCACCTGGCTACTGCTCGCCCAAATCTGCCCCGCCTGGGACCCGGCTACCTGCTGGCGGCCCCTGGGAGCAGCGAGGGCAGCTCTTCCCACAGTCTAGAACAGCAGGGTTGTCCATAGGGAGAGCTGTATCTAAAGTAACTGTTCTCCGTAACCCTTTATATTCTCTTTTGGAGCACTTGAAATTATTCCGAAAGGAGGTCTATGGCACACAACAGGTTAATAAGCGTTGTTAGACTATGTTCTCCATAAAATATCACCCCACTGAATTCAACTACATATTAACTACATACACCACGATCAAGTGGGATTCATCCCGTGGTTGCAAGGATGGTTTAACATCCACAGACGTGATATATCACATTAACCAAGTGAAGGATAAAAATTATATGACCATCCCAATAGATCCATAAAAAGCATCTGACAAAATTTAACATGTATTCATGATAAAAATTCTCAATAAAGTGGGTATAGAGAGAACATACATAATAAACACCAAATATGACAAGCCCAAGCTAATAGCATACTCAAATGGTGAAACACTGAAAACTTAAACTCCCAGATCAGTAACAGAAAAGGATGCCCACTCTTGCTAATTCTATTCAATGTAGTATTACAAATCCTAGCCAGAGCAATTAGAAGAAAAAACAGGCATCCAAATTAAAAAAGGAAGAAGTAAAACTGTTGCTAGTTGCAGATGACAAATTTTCTATGGAAAACCCTAAAGACTCCACCAAATAATTGTTAGAAGTTATCAACAAATTAAAGTTGCAGAATAAAAAAATCAACATACAAAAATCTTTTGCATTTCTATACACTAGTAAATGAACTATCAGAGGAGTTAAGAAAACAATCCCATTTATAATTGCATCCCAAAGAATAAAAGAAAAAATATCCAAGAATAAATTTAACAAAGGAGGTGAAAGGTCTATACACTAAAAACAACATTGATAAAAGAAACTGAAGATACAAATAAATGGAAAGATTCTGTTCTCATGCATTAGAAGAATTAATATTGTTAATATGTCCATATTATCACTACCCAAAGAAATCTACAGATTCAATACAATCGCTATCACAATTCTAGTTCAATTTTTCACAGAAATGGAAAAAAAAAATCCTCAAATTTGTATGGAACCATAAAAGCCTCCAAATAAATAAAGCAATCTTGAGAAAGAACAAAGCTGGAGGTATCATGCTCCCTGGTTTCAAACAATATTACAAAGTTATAGTAATCAAACAGTATGGTATTGGCACAGAAACAAATAGACCAATGTAAGAGCAAAGAGAGCCAGAAATAAATGCACACATATATGATCAATTAATTTATGACAATGGAGCCAAGAATATAAAATGGGGAGGACAGTCTCTTCAATAAAGAAGAGAAACTGGAGAGCCTTGCACAAAAGAATAAAATTCAACCACTACCTAATACCACATAAAAACATTAACCCAAGACGGATTAAAAACTTGAACGTGAGTTTTCTTAGGAAAAAAAACATAGGTGATAAGTCCCTGGACATTGGTCTTGGCAATGATTTGTTGCATTTGGCCCACAAAGCAAAAGCATCAAAGGCAAAAATAAACAAGTGGGACAACATCAAACTAAAACACTTCCGTGCAGCAAAGGAAACCATCAACAAAACTAAAAAGCAACCTACTGAAAGGGAGAAAATATCTGTAAATCGTGTATCTGATAAGGGGCTAATATACAAAACATATAAAAACTCATATGACTCTAGAGCCAGAAGCCAAACAATCCAACAAAAATGGGTAGAGGAACTGAATAGGCCTTTTTCCAAGGAAGACATACAGGTAAATGAGAAAGTGTTCAACATCGCTAGTCAGGAAAAGCCAAATCAAAACACAATGAGATATCACCGCCCACCTATTAAAATAGCAATTTTCAAAAAGACAGGAAATAATGGTTGGCAAGGACATGGGAAAAAAGGGAATTCTCCTACACTATCAGTAATGTCAACTGGTGCAGCCATTATGGAAAAAGTATGGCGGTTCCTCAAAAAATTAAAAATAGAACTACCATATGGCACAGCAGTCCTGCTTCTGGGTGTCTATCTGAGGGAAGTGGAGATACTACCTTGAGAAGACATCTGCGCCCCTATGTTTGCTGCTGCATTGTCTGTAACAGCAAGATACAGAAGCAACCGAAGTGTCCGTGGATGGGTGAGTGGACAAAGATGTGGCGCGTGTATTCAGGGGAGGATAATTCAGCCATACAAAGAAGGAAATCTTGCATCTGCAACAACACGGGTAAACCTTGAGGGCCCACGCTAAGTGAAATAAGTCAGACCAAGAAAGACAAATAGTGCTTTGAACTCACTTAAGTGTGGAATCTTAAAAAACAAACAGGAAAAAAAAAACTGACCTCAAAGATACAGAGAACAGACTGGTGGTGCCAGAGGCAGGGGATTGGGGTGGGAGAACTGGGTGAAGGAGGTCAAAAGATACAAACTTTCAATTAAAGATAAATAAGTCAACCTAGACAGCATATTAAAAAGAAGAGACATTACTTTGCTGAAAGGTCTGTCTAGTCAAAGCTGTGGTTTTTCCAGTAGTCATGTATGAATGTGGGAGTTGGACCATAAAGAAAGCTGAGAACCAAAGAATTGATGCTTTTGAACAGTGGTGTTGGAGAAGACTCTTGAGAGTCCCTTGGACTGCAAGGAGACCAAACTAGTCAATCCTAAAGGAAATCAGTCCTGAATATTCATTGGAAGGACTGATCCTGAAGCTGAAACTCCAATACTCTGGCCACCTGATGTGAAGAAGTGACTCACTGGAAAAGACCCTGATGCTGGGAAAGATTGAAAGCAGGAGGAGAAGGGGACGACAGAGGATGAGATGGTTGGATGGCATCACCGACTCGATGGACATGAGTTTGAGTAAGCTATGGGAGTTGGTGATGGACAGGAAGCCTGGCATGCTGCAATCCATGGGGTTGCAAAGAGTTGGACACGACTGAGCAACTGAACTGAACCGAAATGAAGTCAAGAGGATGTGGTATACAGCACAGTGACGGTAGTTAAAAACCCTGTGGTGCATATCTGAAAGTTGCTGAGACAGGAGTTCTTAAAAGTTCTCATCACAAGGAAGAAAGTGTGTCACTGTGTGTGGTGACAGATGCTAACTAGACTTAGAGTGTGATCGTTTCTCAATACACACAAATACTGAATCAGTCTGTTGCACATTTGAAACTGATATGCTCTACGTCAATTACATCTCAATTTTTTTAAAAAAAGAAGATGATCCTAAGTCTTGGAAAGACACACATTCTGAATCCTGTCCCTTGGATTGGAAGCCACATGGAGTCTGGTTCACAGCACCCCATCTGTTTAGGTGTAAAAATAATCCCTTCTCCGCGGGGCTGTGGGGAAGCACCTCCTAAGGGCTCTCCTCCCAGGAAAGAGGACGCCTGGACCTTTCACCCAGGATTCCTGGGCTCGATGGCCCAGGTGCTCACAGCACTGAGAAATGAGAACACCACAGTCCCCGGAGCAGCCAATGAAGAGGGCAAAGGAATAAATCCCCAGAGAGTCAGCGGGGGGCATGGTGGTGGTTCAGTCGCTAAGTCGTGTCCAACTCTTGCGACCCCATGGACTGTAGCCCGCCAGGCTCCTCTGTCCATGGGATTCTTCAGGCAAGAATACTGGAGTGGGTAGCCATTCCTGTCTCCAGGGGATCATCCCAACCCAGGGATCGAATCCATGTCTCCTGCATTGCAGGCAGATTCTTTACTGACTGAGCTACAAGGGAAGCAGGAGGTGTGGGGCATGGCAAAGCCTCCCACACCCATGGGCTGTCTAGCTCCACGCCCCCCTCAACGCCTCTGTGAACCCTGAACCTCTCCTGGGCCCCAGAATCTGCTCAGACCTGAGAAGCACCCTATGCGGCAAGTGGGGGCAGCAATACAGGTTCACGTTTCACTACTCCAGTTCACATTTCACAACTCAGTTCACATTTCACTACTCGGGCATGGTGCCCACCCCGTGGTCACCACTGACCGAGCAGAGAACCGTGGGCCTCTCCAGGAAGATCCCCACATGGCTCAGAACTGGACCCGGCTCTGCCACCCACTACCTGCATGATGGCAGGTCCCCTATGCATCTCCCCTCTGAAGCAGGGAACAAGGCCCCACGCCTCGACAGGTTTACCAAGAGGATGGTAAGCGCTCAAGGGCTTGAGAGCACATTGCCAGCCCCACGTGCTGGGCCCCTGTCAAGGCTGAACTGTGCCCCCCTAAGCCAGGTACTTGTGAATGTGACCTTATTTAGAATAGGGATCTTTGCAGGTATGATTATATTAACTGAGGTCATTTGAGCGAGCCCTAATCCAAGATGACTGGGTCATGAAAAGGGGACCGTTGGACACAGAGGCACACGCTCAGGGAGGAGGCCACGTGAAGACGGAGGATGGAGGTGGTGCAGCCACAAGCCAAGGACTGCTGGCAAGCCCCGGTCCCCCCGTCCCTGCCCCCCAGGCCCAGAAGAAGCAAGGAAGGCCCCTCCTCTAGGGGCACATCCGAAGGGGCGACTAGCATTTTCACACTTCCACTTTACATGCACAAAGGGACTCTGCAGGTGGGATCAAGTCAAGGATCTCGAGGCAGAAGATTCTCCTGGATTGTCCAGGAGTGGAGTCACAGGCAGGTGAACTTCTGAGAGGGAGACCGAGAGAGATTCGGCTACAGAGGAGAAGGCAAAGGGACACTGGAGAGGCTGTGCTAGACAAGGGGCTGAAGGGCAAGGAATGTGAGCAGCACAGCTCCAGGGGCTGCGGAGGCGAGGAGACTGCGCCCCAGAGGAAGCACAGCCAGCGGGGCTGGCTCAGGACTTCTGGCCTCCAGATATGCGTGGCTACCAGCCTCTCAGCTGCCAGTCCTTGTCACGGCCGCCCCAGGAAACAAATTCACCTCCTTTCAAGCCCGTCCACTTCCACAGACCGAGCCCCTGCAGGGAAGGCTGAAACCCAAGCACCAGGCAGACAGAGGAGCCTCCCAAACTCAGTGAACAATGAGTGAGCAGGTGCAGGTGGCCCGTCCCCCAGTGAGGAGCCACAGGGCAACCCTCGGGGACCTGGAGCCAAGCCAGAGTGTCTACACATCAAACAGAACATAAATGCAGCCTGTGGAGGCACTTTCTGCCTGGGTTTTACTATAGAAATGATAGTGCATGGGTAGGAGGCAGGACCCCAGGTGGCTCTGAAACCAGGTGGATGGGCAGCACCCAACGTGCCCTCTCTCGGGTGGGCTGCAGGCCTGGAGGCCAGGGATGGAGGCCAGGGAGTCCCTTGGCTGGTGGAAGGGTGTTTCGTCAGAGACAGGGCCTTTCTTTCAAGGCCGATGACTTTATCAGGTGCAGAAACCCAGTGCTGGGACCCACAATGCTTTTAGTGACCCCAGAAAATGGTTTTAACTTTCGTTTTTAAAAAAGAAACAGAAAATAAAAAACAATGAATAAACAATAATGAATCCAGCCTGGATTATATTCATCTTTGGTCCAAGGCAATCATAAGACTTTTTTTTTTTAAGGTAGAAAAGCATCTTGGGCCCCCTGACCCTGCCTTCCTTGGTCATCAGCTTCCCCAGTGGCTGGCGGATGTTCCCGGGAGGCCCGACAGTGGCCACCTTGGAGTGAGCTTGGCCAGCAGGGTCGGTTCTGGTATCTGCAGAGTGATGTTAACTCGTTACACCTCAGGGTGAGAACCAGGAGGCGAAAGGTAGGAGCAGACACACTCAGGGGGGCAGAAGTCCAGGAGAGGGGTCTAAGCTTGAAGGACAAGGAGCTGACCAAGGACAACTCGGCAAAGAGGGTTATTCTCAGAGGGAAAGAGAGGTTGTGCCAAAGCCCGGAGACCCCAGACACAGTGAGTTCAGCTGGTGTGCCCGCAGCATGACATGCCCTGCAGGAGAGGGGCCACGGGCTGGGTGACAAAGGACCCCGTGCGTCATACCAAGGGTGCGTGCACGCTAAGCCGCTCAGCTGCGTCCGAGGCTGAGGCCACCAGGCTCCTCTGTCCATGGGATTCTCCAGGCAAGAATACTGGAGTGGGTGGCTGTGCCCTCCTCCAGGGGATCTTCCCAACCCAGGGATCGAAACTTGCATCTCTTACATCTCCTGCGCTGGCGGGCAGGTTCCTTATCACCTGGAAAGCCCGTCATACCAACAGGAGGGAGCCCAGATGGATCCTGGGTACTGCAGGATTCCAGGAGGTGGCTGCCCCTCTATTATACCCCAAATTAGTGCTTCTCACAGCTCTGGGAGGTGTCACCAGCTGCCTGAAGGACAGATGTTTGCCATCAGTTTACACGTGTGCGTGGTGTGTGTGTGTGTTAGAGCAGATTCTACATGTTCCCTAAATTGACATCACTTTTGTGCAGCTGTCAATGAAAGCTTGAAAGCAGGAGATAAGTGGGATGAAATTACAGCTACTGTGCGTGGTTGCACTCATCACCCCGTGTTCTCTGCCAGATGCCCCCATGGTGGCCCTCACCCCCTGATGTGGGCTGTGGCTTTAAGGGACAGCATGTGGGAACAGCAAGGGTCGGGGAACAGCCTGCTGCAGCGTTTCCATCACGTTTGTGCCCCTGGCAGTCACATGAAGCCTATCAATCCTCAGACTCATGCTTAAAAATGCGTAAGACACGATACACAGGAAAGAAAACCAAGGATATTGAAATACTAATATGAAAACATTGCCAAAATGCAGATTTGTGATATAGTATATGCATGCCTCCTTATTAATACATCAAACAACAAGCTCTTACAATACTATGATTTCAAAAGAATGATGAGACTAAACACTTCCCAAAATCTCAATGTCACTTGCAGCGTGATACATAGAACACCGGTGATTCGTGTTGGTGAGTCACAAGTATGTCTTCTACTTCTGCAGCTGATTGTACAAAGTGAAAGAATGTGTCCACTGCAGACTATATAACACACTGCTCAAAGAAATTAAAGTAAGACCCAAATAAATGGAATGACACCATGGATGGACCACGGAGGGACAGACAACAGTGGTAAGATGGGAATACTTCCCAGACTGACCTACACTCAATACAATCCCTATCAAAATCCCAACAGACTTTTTCCCTAGAAATGGAAATTGCAAGGGTTTGTGAATGGCCAAAACAATCTTTAAAATTAACAATAAGCTGGAGGACTCAGGCTTCCCAATTTCAAAACATACTACAAAGCTACAGTAATCAAAACAGTATGGGACTAGCATAAGAATAGCTATATAAATCACTGGTATAGAATGGAGGAGTCCAGAACTATAACCATGTGTTCGTGGTCAACTGACCTTTCACTAAGGGTGCCAAGACCATTTAATGGGGCGAGAAGAGTCTCTTCAATAAGTGGCGTCAGGACACCTAGCTGTCTGCACATGAAAGAATCGAGCTGGACCCTGACCACACACCATATACAAAAACTAATTCGAAATGGAATAAAAACCTAAATATAAAAGCTAAAGCCTTAAAATTCTTAAAAGAAAACATTAGAGGTAAATCTCTATGACCCTGCATTTGGCAATGATGTCTTAGATATAACACCAAAAGCACCATCAACAAAAATAATCTGTACTTGACTGAAATTTTAAAATTTTGTGCATTAAAGAACACAAGCAAGAAAATGATGAGACCGACCCACAAAATGGTAGAAAATATCTGCAACTGATACATCTGATAAGGACCTAGTATCCAGAGTATATATAAAAACCTCTTACAACTCAACAACAGAAAGACAGTTCAGTTCAGTTCATTTCAGTTGCTCAGTCATGTCCGACTCTTTGCGATCCCATGAATAGCAGCACGCCAGGCCTCCCTGTCCATCACCAACTCCCAGAGGTCACTCAGACTCACATTCATCGAGTCAGTGATGCCATCCAGGCATCTCATCCTCAGTCGTCCCTTTCTTCTCCTGCCCCCAATCCTTCCCAGCATCAGAGTCTTTTCCAATGAGTCAACTCTTCGCATGAGGTGGCCAAAGTACTGGAGTTTCAGCTTTAGCATCATTCCTTCCAAAGAAATCCCAGGGTTGATCTTTAGAATGGACTGGTCCAATTAAAAATGGAAAAGGACTTGAACAGACATCGCTCCGAAGAAGATAAAAAGCGAACAGGCACAGGAAGAGATATTCAACATCATTATCCATTATGAGGAAACGTAAACCAAAGCCACAATGAGATGCCACCTCACACCTACGAGAATGGCTGCAACAAAAGTAAATAATGGCTGTTGGTGAGGATACAAAATGAAACCTTGCACACTGTGGGTGGAAACGTAAAATGGTGCAGCTACTGTGGAAAAGAGCAGCTCCTCAGCATGTTCAACAAAAAAAATCAGCACGTGGACCAGCAATTCCACTCCTGGGTACAAACCCAAGAGAATGCAAAACAGGTGCTCAAACAGAAACTTGTACATAAATGTTCATTCCGGTCCTATTCACACTTAACTGAAAGGAGGGAACACCACAAATGCCCATCGATAAGATGAGGAGATAAACGCAATGTGGAGCACACAGTCTATGATTCCATTTCTATCAAGTGTACAGAATAGGAAAACCCACAGAGACAGAAAAGAGATGAGTGACTGCTTAGAGCTAAGGGCAGACGGAATCAGGGAGTAACTGCCAATGGGTACGGGGTCTCCTCTGGAGGTGACTGAAAATGTTCTGAAAGGAGATAGTGGTGATGGTCGGACAACACTGTGAATGTAATAAATATCACTAAATTGAACACTTTAAAGTTGTAAATTGTATATTATGTATCAGTTCAGTCGCTCAGTCCTGTCCTTTGCGACCCCATGGACAGCAGCATGCCAGGCTTCCCTGTCCATCACCAACTCCTGGAGCTTGCCCAAACTCATGTCCATCAAGTCGGTGATGCCATCCAACCATCTCATCCTCTGTCATCCCCATCTCCTCCTGCCTTCACTCTTTCCCAGCTTCAGGTCTTTTCTAATGAATCAGCCCTTCACATTAGGTAGCCAAAGTATTGGAGTTTCAGCTTCAGCATCAGTCCTTCCAACACAGTTTGCTCCAAATAAAAGCTGTTGGGGGGCAGGGCGGGGGTGGGGGGCAGTGGTGAGGCAGAGACAGGAGGCCAGACTATGGCAGGGGTCTTAAAGAGACAGATGGGAACCCCAAGCCAGAGCAGCCTTACCCCAGAGACCAGAGGGGTCCCAGGGGTGTGTTCTGGAAAGAACAGCCAGGAATGGACAGCAAATAGGCTATGGGCCTCAGGGTGAACTTTATCAGGAATTTATAAGGAGAGGATCATATGCCGGACCTGCTCGGGACAGTCCTGGCAACGGTTCCTGCCCCAGCATCCCAAACGCACAGGGCCCACTGCCACTCCCAAAAGTATCCCACTCCGGGCCATTAATTACACAGCCACGCAACTTACAAGGCCCTGGACGCTGTACCAGTTCTCTAAATGTTCACCATGAGCTGGGAACTGGTAGTTCACCCTATTTCACAGACGAGGGGCTTGAAGGGCATTTGAATATGCTGTGTTCCCACCTGCTCTTTCTGGCTGGGGTCTCCTCTCTTGCTGGGGGCCCTCCCAGAGGTCACTGCTCAACTAGGGTGGGAACTAGGGAGTCTGGAGCAGGGCAGAGTCATTCCATGAACCCCACGTAGCTGCCAGTATGGAAAACAGAGCTTGGCAGGCTCCGTGTCAGGTGGACGTGGGTCTGAATCCTACTGCTACCTACCAGTTATCTGGCTGACCTTGGGCCGGGGTCCTCTCTGACCTTAATTCCCCACCTCCAAAACCAGGACAGAAGATCAACCTTCAAGCAGGAAGAGCGCAGGCAGGCGGCACTGGGTCATTCTTGCTCTGCTGCCTCTGCCCTCTCACCCTTGGGGCCGGGAGGCGGGGTAGAAAAATGTGCTTTTCTGCTGAGTCATGCAGTTAAAAAACAAAAAAAAAAGATCTTGGAAACATAAGTTGAATCCTGACATCTCCAAGCATTTACAGCATTTAAATATTTTAGGTAACCCACACAAAGTGAACACACAGACACACCCCCCAGATGATTCAATCCACTTAACTATTCGATTCTGGGTGAAGCCCCCACTGTACAGCTGGGCCAGGAAACTGCAAAATAGGGCAGGGGAACCCCACCTGACGCTCTGCTGCAGGTGACAGGGTGCAGAAGCTGCCGAAGTATTTCTAGGATCCCCAGTGCCAAACTCGTGAAGACCGCCCCCACCGGTTAGTGCCAAGGAAACGGTGTTACCATTCATAAATATTTAACAAATGCATCCTGAAACACACCAGGGGATTACTGGAGAGGGTGGAAAAACAGACTGACAGCACAGGAAGCTCAAGGTCATTAAGGATGTGAGAAAAGATACAAACCACCCACAGATTCACTTGGTTTGTTCTCTTGTTTTGGCCACACTGTGTGGCATGCAGGATCTTATTTCCCAAATCAGGGATCTAAGTGCTCACACACAACACCCCCTCATTGCCCCCTGCATTTGGGAGTGCAGAACCTTAACTGCTGGACCACCAGGGAAGTCCCTACCCACAGATTCATTTGTGGACAGAAGGCAAAGGGACCCTCCAGGGCAGCACACAGGGCCCATACAAACAAATGCAGTCTCTCCTCCCAGGACGTTCTCCCAGCCCTGCGCCATCTGGGCGAGGCTGACCTTGGAATCTCTGAAAGGCCCCAAGGCAATGTGGCAGCAGGGACTGGGATACAGCCTGCTCACCCGAACCCTGAACTTACAAGGAGAACGCGTGTGGATGTCAGAGGTGTCAACAGCGCTCCATCACAGCAGTCGCAAGCAGAAATCTTCCTTTAATCTGCTTCATTATGGCCCCTCCGCCCTCCAGAATCCCACACAACACCATGACATGCTGCTCTGCTTGGGTGAGCAGGACCACGCAATTAGAACAGTGTTTAGGTTTAGTTCATTTGAGAAACAGCTCAGGCCCATGTTTATTCTCGGCATAAACACACTTCCAATTAATTAAGCGACCGCTTTCCTTGTTGACACCAACCTCATCGGAAGCCGAGACTCTGGGCCACCACTGGGTGGCTCATCCAGCAATCCCATGTGGAGGAGCCTCAGAAAACCCTCTCCCCAGCCAGCGGTTACCTAGCAACCAGCCTAGCAACCTCGTAGCCAAGAGATTAATCCCCGGGTGATAATCAGAAAGCAACATCCAAAAAGACATCTCGTCTCGAGGATGCCATCCAAAGGTATATAAAGATGAGGCTCAGAGCAGCGGCCTCCCGCTCCTGAACGACACAAGTTACAGACAAAAAGGGCCCATGTTATTTACTGGTTGCTTCAACAGCTGAAAGGCATGGTTTCATTCTGGCCCTTCACACACGGGGCCGGAAAGAATGAAGAGATGGCTGGGCTGCGGAGCCACCTGGAAGCTGCCCGGTCACCAGCAGGACGAGGAAGACGTTCTGTCCCAGGAGAGCTGTGACTGACCTTCAAGGTGGTGGAGGCAGGGCGCGTGCAGGTCCTCCTCTCTGCTGCCCACATGCACCCCAGTTTTCCAAAAGAGAGCCCCCCGCCCTCAGCCAGCTGACACCACCCACCAGAGAAGCACGCCTCACTGTCTGCATGCATTCAGAGATGCGAGAAACATAAGTGGGTAGGAAAAGGCCGAGAGAACATTCTAGAAGGGCTAAAACCCTCAGCATCTTCAAAAGGCACCCGCTTTCCTAAGCCTGCCCTGCCCGCGTGCTAGAACGCAGCCCCACCCACAAAAGGTCAGGAACCCAAAAGAATCGTCTGGAGAGGTTGTCACAATACCCTAGGGTCCAAGGTCCCACTGCTACAATCAAACCTCAGGTGATTCCAACACAGGTGGCCCCAGGCCATACCTGGAGGCTACATTCCACACTCAGACCCCTACGGCAGGCAGGCAGGGAACCAGCTACACCTGCTTCCTGTTTGGGAGCAAAAGCAGGAAGTGTGCAGGATACAGGTCACTCAGCTGAGCGAGTTGGAACCACAGGCCTCCGGGTCAAGCTTAACTTGACCAGGTCGCTTCACACTGACTGCGGGACCCTGGGCGTGTCACCTGCTGACTGCATGGTCACCTAGAAAGGACTCACACCCCCACCCGGCCCAGAGAGGAGCTTCCTGGGGAGCTACCACTACATGTACCCCACCAGCCAGGGCCCCTGAAACTTCGCCACTCGGGGCCAGCGGCCTGGCCTGCACCCCAACTTACGGGGCTGCCACCCTGCGTGCCCAGCACCAGATGGAAGGCATCGGGGAGCTCCCCTCCCGCCTGACACAGAGGGGCTGGGAAGTTCTGTCTGCACCCAGAGCCCCGCACCTTCACTCTGCCTGACAGTGGCTCGGGGGCACTACACTCCGGCCGCCTCCCCCAGGTCACCAACTCAGGTCAAGGGGCCTTTGCTTATTAGCAGGGTCACCCCACTGGACAGACTCACCCCACTCACTGGGGCACCAGGTCACAGGCCTCACACCCGAAGAGAAGCATGGGCCAGGGAAAGGGCACCGCAACATAAAAAGCTGAAATTCGAGGCTCACATGGGGAGGACTCGAGGTACGTGGGCGCCTCCATATCCCAAGGCTGCTGGAAAGGAGGGTGACTGGTGCTTGGGTGGAGGCCACAGGGCGGCAGGCACTGGGAAGGGTTCTGAATCAACAAAGGAAAAGGCTTCTTAGAAGCGAGTCAGTCCAGCAGCACATGGGTCACATGGGGCTCAAAGCATCCTGTGCAAATGTGTCCTGCAGGAGAAGCCGCCTGGACCTCAGGTGTTACAGCCAAGAACAGGCTGCTCAGGCTCAAGATTTCTGCCTCAATTCCCCCTCGAGTGCAAAACGCAGATAATAACAGTGCCTGCCCCCTGAGGTTTCTGAGCATAAAATGAGATCATAAACGCAACGAGCCTGACCCAGAGTGCTCCTGGGAGCACTCCATTACCGTGAGAGGCTGCCACTGCCTCGTTAAAAAGGGCAGTGAACTGCCAGGAGGGTGAGGTTCATCCTGGGAGGCTTCACGGCAGAGGTGATATCTGAGCTGGCACTGGAAGGTGACAGAAGGGGAACCGGGCCTAGAAATCGGAAGCGGGGCCCACGGAGCAGTGTGTGTGGCCGGAGGGCTGATGCAAGGGCAGTGGACTCAGAGGCAGAGAGTCGTGGGGAGGACCCCAGCCCCGCTGGCGACCTCCTGGGACTCAACGGCCTCAGCTGCCGCAGGGGCTGTGCTGCTCCCTTCGGGATGGCCGTGAATCACAGGAAGGCCATAAAGCTGAGAGTACAGACATGCCTGGTTTACACACAGAACTGGGGGACCAGGCCCACCGCAGTGCAAAAAACTCCACTGAGCACCAACTGTGGACAACACCTCTCAGGCATCCCTCTCAGAAGCAGAGAAGGCAGGACCTCTGCCGCCACAGCCCACCCCCTGGGGTAGCACCGATCTTCTGGGCCCAGGTTCTTGCAACCGGAGCCTGGTAACCACACAAAGGGCCAGCCAAGGCTGAGAGCCCTGGAGGCTCTGGTGCGTCATCCACACCTTAAATAAGGGACCTGGGGACCTGCATCGGGTGAGGGAAAAGCACAAGCAAAGGACCCCAGAGGTGGGGTCAGAGCCGGCAGGCAACTGACAGATGAAGGGATGGCCGTTCAAGGGCCACAAAGCGTACTGCCTTGTAGGGCCACAAAATGCCAGGGCCAGAAGAGGCAGGGTTCAAAGCAGGGATAACAAGCCCAGCCATGCTCAGAGATCCAGATGGTGATGGTTATCATGACCTTGAAAATGAGGTCACCTCTGCCTCAGCCAGGGGCTGAGCCCCAGGTGTGGACAGGATGGGATGAACGAGTGGCCCCAGAAGAGGCACACACCAAGCAGCTGGCCAGAGCAGGAGACAGATGGTGACCTTAGGTCAGTCTGACCTGGTCCCCCATGAACCTCACAACTCAGATGAACCACCAAGCCTGGAACCACCAGAAGAGCATCTCCACCTGGACACCCTCCTGGACACCAGCAGAAACAACAGATGCAGGCCTGTCTGTGCCTCGACTTCTCCATCTGTAAACTGAGTTGCACTAATGGTACTTGCTTCTCCGGGAAGGTTGATAGGAGGGTTAGATGAGCTGACACCAGTAGCATCCCCACAGACACAAAAGACGGCGACTCTGGTGGGACCTGCTGTACGGTTTTCAGGCAAGCCCCCGCATGGTCTTCCTCCAACCCAGGACAGCAGCACCAAGGCATGGGAAGAAGGACTTAAAGCCAGATTATGTCCTGGCATACCCAATCACCCACAAAGCCGCTCACTCCTTTGGGGTTGACTTTCATCTCTTAACCAGTTCACAGGGTTGACAGAGAGAACAGGATGCAATATGCAAAGGGGCTTTGGAAACTGCAGTGCATGGGGGCGGGCAGGTGTCTATGCACCCAGCATAAAGACACTGCTCACACATCCACGTGGATGACTACCAGGGTGGCCAGTCAAGGCCACCCTTCAGGGCCTGGGTGACTTATGCCTTATGTCTCCTAAATCATTCCTTTGAATCTAGGTGAGGGCCTCCATTTTACCATCTTTCATGTTTGCCAAAGAAACAAAGTTTCCAGAATATCAATATCCTAACTTGTTCCTGAACCATCACAGCTGCTCCACCCTCAGAGGCCACACAGACTCAGTGGAGAAGGCTCTGTCCCCAGGCTTGGCTGGAACCCTGACCCTTTCAGTAGCTGTCTCTCCCTAAAGAATGGTCTGGAGCAGTTTCTTTCCCCAAAGTGAGCACTTTCAGCAACCTGTGTACAGAGTTGGTCATGCCCCACACCTCCACATCCTGTCAAGGACGGTGATAGGTGAAGTGTGAACACAAGGGCTCCAGAGTGGACCACCTCTGACTCCTGGCCCTGCAAGGGACAGCTGTGACCGCCCTGTGCCTCAACTTCCCCATCTGCAAAACAGGTTACATGGAGAGTATTGACCCCCTGGAGAGGGATGCTCAGATGAGCCTGCAACGCAAAGGCTCAGACTGGGTCTTGCACCAACTAAGGACAATGGTTGCCTTTTTGTTATTGTTTACCCCTCTTCTGCACTTAAGGTAAAGATTTTACTGTTTATAAAGTGTTAGCTGCTCAGTCATATCCAGTTGTTTGTGACCCTATGGACTGTAGACCACCAGGCTTCTTTGTCCATGGAATTCTCCAGGCAAGAATACTAGAGTGGGTTGCCATTCCGTTCTCCAGGGGATCTTCCAGACTCAAGAATTGAACCCAGGCCTCTCGCATTGCAGGCAGATTCTTTACTATGTGAGCTACCCAGGAAGCCATATATACCTCTGTCTAAAAGAAAGTTGAGGAGTGGGTTGTCCCTATTATTAGAACTTGGTAATACTGATCATTTTCTTAAAATAAAGAAAAGAAAGAAGAAATTTTAAAAACCACAAGGTCAATTTTGCATATCTGGAGTCAGCCCATATTAGTGTCTCCTTCTGTTCCCATCATCCCACAGGTCATCTCTGGAGCTCAGTGGACCTGTCTGGGGGGCAAAAGCAGCATCTCACCTGTCTCCGGGGCCACTCACCTTGAACCTCTCAGTGACGCCCTCAGTGATGCTGACCGTGAACTCGGCTATCTTGGGAGGACGCACTTTGCCTTTCTTGCGGTCAGGTTCATATTCAGTCTTAGTTTTCACGACCACCTTGTTCAGGAAACAGAAGCAAACAGTTAGGGGTATGTCTGCATGCATTCCAACACACCTGTCCAAAGAGGACAGGTTGTCAGGGGGTGACTCTAGTGTTCAAAGTCACCATTTTGCCAGGAAGTATTTCACAAAAAGAATGAGTACCACTTATTACAACTCTCCTCTGTCCCAAGACTAGTGAGAAATTACGCATTGATAATCCTGAGAGCAGCACCAGAAGGGAAATATGACAACAGAGAGAGAAGTTAAGCTCCAAAGCCAAGGCTAATAGGCAGCAGGCCTATTAGGGGTCAGCAGGGCCCCAGACTCCTGATGCAGTGCTCCCCAGCACCTGGGGCTCCCGCCTCCTTATCTGGTACTCCCTCCTCAGTGAACTCCCTTCACTGTGGGGCTGGAGAAGACTCTTGAGAATCTCTTGGACTGCAAGGAGATCCAACCAGTCCATCCTAAAGGAAATCAGTCCTGAATATTCATTGGAAGGACTGATACTGAAGCTCCAATATTTTGGCCACCTGATGAAAAGAACTGACTCATTGGGAAAGACCCTGATGCTGGGAAAGACTGAAGGCAGGAGGAGAAGGGGACAACAGAAGATGAGATGGTTGGATGGTATCACCGACTCGATGGGCATGGGTTTGAACAAGCTCCAGGAGTTGGTGATGGACAGGGAAGCCTGGTGTGCTGCAGTCCATGGGGTCGCAAAGAGTCAGATACAACTGAGAAACTGAACTGATGGATCACTGCCCAGAACTTCACGGTCTGGGTAGTGGGAAGGAAGGATACATTTATTTTTTATATGCTGCCAGGGATAAAATGAGAAGATTCAAGTGCACTATTTCCCTCTAGTATTAGGAAGGAACAGGAAACCAGCCTTCAAGCAAATCAGTTTTGGGGAGTCTCTCTGTCTCACCCCCACCATCCTCCTCTCTTCCCTGTCTCTGCATGCTCAGTTGCTTCAGCTGTGTTTGACTCTGCAACCCCATGGACTGTAGCCCTCAGGCTCCTCTGTCCATGGGATTCTCCAGGCAAGAATACTGGAGTGGGTTGACCACTTCCTACTCCAGGGGATCTTCCCAACCCAGGGATCGAACCCATGTCTCCTACCCCTTCTGCATTGACCAGCAGGTTCTTTACCACTTAAATGGTCTGTCTCCTTGCTTGTTACCCTTCCACTCTCCACTGTGAAGCAGGAGATGTTTTTCCAACCAGGAAACCTGTTCTGCCTTTGCCCAGGGCAAACCTGTTCCCATTATCCTCACCAGCTTCAGATGAACCCTAACCCAACTTTGCAGCCTCCACCCTCAGCCTCTCTGCATCATTTACTGCCCTCCTCAAACCCTGTTTCTGGGATTGTTTCCTTCTCTGGCCCCACTTGACGAGGTGGCGAGGTATCCAGGGGCTACACGTCTCTAAATCCCAAACGCCCACCCTCGCCCCAAAGCAGGAGCCAGGAAATGGCTGTTGGACTGGAGAGGACCAGCCCCCCGCTGCCAACCCGCTTCCTCACCCAGGTGGCAGCGCCCTTCACTGGGTGGGACATACCGCCTTGCATGATGCTGGGACCCAGGGCAAAACAAGGACCCTGGAGATTGCAGGGATCGCACATGGAGCTGTGACAGTGGACTCAGCCTCAGGGAGAAATTGGCTCACGCCTCGTGACACTGAAAAACCGATCCAAGGACCACATCGCTTGTAAGCACACCCTTGGCACCCTCCTCCCTCCCTTCAGCTGCATGCAGCTCTCCTCTGCCCAGCCTGACAGCCTGTGTGCCCAGTCCAGGGGCACCCGTCTCTAGGGCAGCACTAGGGCCTAACCCTGCCATCCTCAAACCCCAACTGTACCTGACTAGCTGCGTGACCCTGAGCACACCCTTGGCCACTTGGAACCTCAGTGTCCTGGCCTGTGAAATGGGAACAAGGCCCATCTGGCTGAGCTACTGCTAGGAGGAGGGAATCCCTGGGACCCTCAGCCCAGTGGGGACCTGCTCAGTAGCCCATTGGCCCAGATTCAGTCTGCCTCTGCCACTACAAGGCTGACCTCAGGCAAGTTCCTTACTCTCTGTGCCTCCATTTCCACACCTGTAAAATGGGGCAACAGTGGTGATTACTGTCTAATGTCAGCAACACGAAAGGAAGTGAAAGCAGTAAACCACACAGACAAGGGCTTGGTGCATAATAAGCATTCAGCACATGTCAGCGGAGACTGGCCCTGGCGCGGCTGCCAGCTCTGTGACTACCCGCACTGTCGCACCTCCAGAACCTCGGCACGCAGCACACAGTCCACTGACAACCCCACCTGCACTATCTGCCCTCAGACACGTGTCCTCTGGGACAGCTGACATCACCTCCCTGAACCTGGGCTGGGAGCAACACGGTGCCACTGCTTGGGTTAAGAGACAGCCCATGTGAGCACGTCTGGCTCCAAGAGGGCAGAGCAAGAGGGCTTGCTGGAGCTTCACATCCTGGAGGGTGGTGGCCATCAGTTGAGTGACCTTGGGCATGTCCTGTTAACTCCCGGAGACTCGGTTTCTTCATCTGTGACCTTAGAAATCTTCTGGCCCAACCATCACTTCCTGCTAGAATCCCCAGCTGGGAGCATCACAGGGATGGGAGATTCATCACCTTTCAGAGCAGGCTACGTTACTTCAATACTTTGGCCACCTGATGCAAAGAGCCGACTCATTGGAAAAGACCCTGATTTCAGGAAAATTGAGGGCAGGAGGAGAAAGGGGTGGCAGAGGATGAGATGGTTGGATGGCATCCCTGACTCGATGGACATGAGTTTGAGCAAACCCCAGGAGACAGTGAAGGACAGGGAAGCCTGGCATGCTGCAGTCCAAGGGGTCACAAAGTCGGACACAACTGAGTGACTTAACAACAAGGCTACTCCTGGATGGCCCAATTGGTGGGTCAAGACTTCATACCTGCCTGAAACCTCATCCCTGCTATAAGCCAACCGTGTGCCAGACGCTTCCAAAATGGAACAGACTTAGGACGCAAGAGGAGGCCGAGTGGAGGGAAGGGCCTGACAGGGGTGCTGCCCGGGCACGCAGTGTTCCTGGCACAGGCTGCCACGGCTCCTGGGCTGAGGCAGGAGGGGAAGGTGGGGGTGGTGGCGCCAGGCTGTGCTAACCCGGCAAGTCTGAAACCTACACGGCAAAAGGGAGGTGGGAGCCAAGGCCTCGGGCAGCCCTGCCACTCCCTCAAAGCCTCTTTTGGACCATCAATGCCCCAGAGTGGTCCCACACGGCCCAGGCGCACAGGTGAGATCAGCTGATCCTTTTCCTTGAAATGAAACGCTTGTTTCAGCCTCCCTCCAGCCCCTGCCCCCCGCCTACCTACCCAAACACAAGAGTTGGGAGGATCAGAACCACCTCGAGGAGCTGAGTAAGCCTATCAGAGGGCCCACCATGTCAGTAAAGGAATCCTCCAGAGAGGATGGATCCATGGCAGAGATATTCCCCCCACCCCCACCCGTGCCCCGTCACCCATCATCAACAGGCTTCAGAACCGCCCTGCCAGGCATTCAATGAAAGAAGAAATGCCTGCACACTTCAGGGAAGAGAGAGCGCTTCCTGGTGGCTGGGGTGACTTCTAAAGAGCAGCAAGGCGGGCAGAAAGGATGTGAGTCCCCAGTTTTAGGTCTCTGTTTCACGATAGAGTTGTCTAGGCTTTTAAACGTTTTCCAAGCGTTAACTCTTGTCAAGACTGCTCTTATCGGACAGAAAGCACTCGGTTAAAGGCTGTATTTAAGAGGGGATTCTTTAAATTCAGCACACACACAAAAATCTCACTTCCAGGAGAGGATGATGAATGGCTGTCCCCGGTTACACTAACACTGAGGAGCGCGAGTGTTCAGCTTATTTGGAGATTTTCACAAAAGGAACAAAGAGAGGAAGGTGGCGGCGAAGGAGCGCGCATCCTGCCGCAGCTACCACCGGTGTGTCCGTGCGGGGAGGAGAGGAAGAGGCCCCCAGGGAGGGTCCATCTGGCCAAGGAGAGGGGTCTCCCCACCGCAAAGGGGCAAATCGGAAACTGCACCACCCGGGAAGGCGCGAGGGGCCGCCGAGCCGCTCCTGGGCTCACCCCCAAAGCAGAGCCCCTGGAATCCCGTGGCAGGCAGGCGCAGAGCTGGGCTGGGGGCGGAGGGGTCAGGGACCTCTCTCGGGTCAGGGTCCCACGAAAATTAAGAAAGGATCTTTCCTGGACCGCGCAGTTCCTGGGTCAGCACGAAGCTGTCATCTAAGGCGGGGCGCGGAGGGTGATGGGGGGCGCAGACCGCCCGCTCCAGAATCCCTCCGGGGTACGTGGTCCCCCGAGGCGCGTCCTCCACCCCGCCCAAGCCGTCCCCAGCACACGCGCGACGCGATCCTTTTGTTTCGGCCGCCACCCGAGATTTGGGGGTGCGCACCGGGCCGTGCGGGGTGCCGGGGTGGGAGATGTGTATAAGAGACAGACCCTGAGCACACCCTTGGCCACTTGGAACCTCAGTGTCCTGGCCTGTGAAATGGGAACAAGGCCCATCTGGCTGAGCTACTGCTAGGAGGAGGGAATCCCTGGGACCCTCAGCCCAGTGGGGACCTGCTCAGTAGCCCATTGGCCCAGATTCAGTCTGCCTCTGCCACTACAAGGCTGACCTCAGGCAAGTTCCTTACTCTCTGTGCCTCCATTTCCACACCTGTAAAATGGGAAGGTGCGGGCTGCGCAATCCCGGGGCGGCGGCCCGGGCGCGAGGCAATTGGTAGTCAGAGAGGGGCGGGGGGCGATGCTAAGGGTGAAGCAGTCCCCAAAAGTAGTGGAAAAGGTGCTCCCCCCGCCACCCCCACCTTGCAGTCGAGCCGATCTGGGAGTCCTGAAGAATGGGGAAGGGTCCGACGGGGAGGGTTCCAGAAGGCGGTAGAGGGCGGCAGAGACCGAAGCGTCCAGTTAGTGTGCGTGGCTGGGTGCGGGAGAGGGCGTGTCCCTGGTGGAAGAAGGCACGGATGGGAATCGAGGCGGGAGCGCGGAGTGGGGGGAGCTTTTCGGGGGTGCAGGAATTGGGGGGCGCTCTCCAGAGCTGGGGAGAGGGCCCGGATTTGGGGGGATGCCCAGGGTAGCTGGAGGGAAGGAAATTCAGGGCAGAGAGCGCGCTGCGTGCCGCGTCGGAGGGTTTCTCTGGTCCCGATCCGAAGAGAAAGCTCGGGCCGCTCCAGGCAGCTCAGCCTCACGCCTCCAGGGCGCAGAAAGGGGTCGTCCTGAAAAGAAAGAGGGTTTCTAACCCGATCCCTTGGCCCACCCTCTCCGCAGCGGGGCCACTGTCGCAGCTGCCCAGATTAGGGCCCCCATTTTACAGACGTCCAACCAACCCTGGCTTTAGGACTTCCCCAGAGAGAAATTGCGGGAGTGTGGGAGCAAGACCTGGAGCCGAGGAAGGGGACTCAAGGGGAAAATGGCTCTTCCCAGGCCCCTGTGGACTGCTTGGGACCCTGCTAGGATCTAGAGTAGGTGTTCCCTAAAGTCTTACTTTAACACACTTTGCCTGCTTCTGCTATGCTTGACTGGTGGCCTGAAGCCCAGCGTTTTCCATCAGTTGCCTGCAAACCAGCCCCGCAAAGCCTCCTGGTCCCCAGTCTCCCTCTGGAATAGGAGCAGCCACTGCCTGCCAAGCCCTGAGCCATCGGCTCAGTCTAGGAACCTGGCCATGGGCACCTTGGTTCCAGAATCCCCAGGAGGGTACCAGCAGATGAGGTAGCTCTTACATGGCTCCAAGTCCTCACCAGAGTCCAAGTGGGCCTTTGACCACAGTATAGCCTGAAAGGGTCCAGGCTCTTGGCGCACACATACACCTGGGCAGACCCTGGAGGAGGGGGCAGGTGTCCCAGGTGCTGGCCCCTGCCACTGGCCTTGGGGGCCTGACCTTAGCATCCTTTTGGCAAAGGGCCTTTGAACACAGGACTGATACCACGATAAGGCATCTGTGTGTGGTCCAGGTTCTTCCGTGGAAGTGGGGCAGCCTCCTCCCTGACACTTTGTTTCCTCCTGCAGCAGGTGAGGAAGAGTGGCCGGAATCTGCTCAGGTCCTGGTTTAGGTGCAGATTAAGCTTACAGATCATGAAAAACTTTGTGAGCTTAAGCAAGGGCATAGCTTTGCCCCATCTTGGGTATTAGCATTTTACAGACCCCAACACACACACATACACACACACACCAGTCAGAATCCCACACAGAGAGCTGCCGGGTGGGCCTCCTGCACCCCGTGTGACGAAAGCCCCTTCAAGGCTCTGTCACCTTCAAGGACAAAGACAAGAACTCATGGTTGTCCCAGAGACAGCAGTGGACAGCTGCCGTGCGTTTGCTTGCTTTCTCATTTTGTCAAGGATTTTGGCTGGCGCCGGTCATCGGGGCTCTGGAGTTTCGTTCTGTGGGTTTTTTGTTGAGTGCCCAGGGCTTCCCAGGTGGTACTAGTGGTAAAGAACCTACCAATGCTGCAGACGTAATAGACGCAGGTTCCATCCCTGGGTGGGGAGGACCCCCTGGAGGAGGGCCTGGCAACCCACTCCAGTGTGCTTGTCTGAAAAAGTCCCATGGATGGAGAAACCTGGCAGGCTACAGTCCATGGGGTTGCAAAGAGTCGGACACGACTGAAGCGACTTAGCACTAGCAGGCCACAGCAGACGCTGTGGAAGGCACACACGTGGGCAGGCAACACACAAGACACAGCCCGCCGGTCCGCAGCTGACAGATGAGGGAAATGAAGCAGACAGCCTTTGGACAGAGCAGAGTGCCCACGGGAATAAGCAGCCACGCCCTCTGCCAGGGGGACGGCGCAAGAGACTGTGGGCAACATGTGAAATCCTGGAGCGGGGCGGGAGGGAAGACAGAGCGGGCGGAAGGCCTCACAAGCAGGGGTGGAGGTGCAGGCACCAGTTCCGGGGCTGCTGTAGCAAAGTACCCCAAACTGGGGGGCTCAAAACAGCAGAAATGTTTGGAGGCCAGGGTCTGACATCAAGGTGTCAGCCAGCCCCTCCCCCTGCACAAGCTGTGGGGGGAAATCTCTTCCACCCCTGCCAGCTCTTGGTGGCCCCCGTTTCTTGACCTATGGCCACATTCCTCCAGTCTCCGCCTCCACGGTCACACCGCCCCTTCCCCTCCTGTGTGTGTCTCCTCCTAGGGCACTTGTCACTGGATTTCAGGGCCACTGGGATGATCCAAATTAATGTTCTTGCAAAATCCTCAATCACATCATTTGCCCTCTACAGTAACATCCGCAGTTTCCAAGAGTTAGATTTGGACGTGTTTGGGGGGAACACCATGGAGCCCACCATAAGCTTCAAGCCTTTAGGGGTGCGGGGAATTGGGGAACTCAGGGTCTCAGATGCTTTCTGGGAGGGGCAGGGTCTGGGCTAGAGAGTCAATTGAAGAGCCCCAGTCACTGAATTGGGGATCAGTGACGCTGTGTTGGTGGTTTTAAGGCAAATGGATTTAGGTGTTTTTACAGTCCACACAGAATGAAATCTGTGTGGAATACACCGTGTTCTTCCCTGGGACCCCAGTTTCATCCTCATACCAACAGTCTATAATTCCTGGTGCCTCGCAGGATATTTGACAAGGATTTGGTTTTTCCAGATGACTCTTTCAGGGACGTTTCTAGGGTTGCATTCCCTTCTAGGGACAGACCCTTCACTTTGCCGGTGACTGCAGTAACTCACCCACGTTCCACGGGGCAGGGCAGCCAGCTACTGCTCCCCAACACTCGAGACCCTGTTCCCAGGTTCTAGCCTCTCAGCAACTTCTTTGGTCCCACTTTGTTGGAGCCCAGACTGCCACAGCAGGAGGCAGGCTGAGCCAGTCTGATTTCCAGTCCCGTCTCTTCCATTTCTAGCTGTGTGATTTTGGGCAAGTTGCGTAACTTCTCTGTGCTTCAGTTTCCCCTCTATAAAACGGGGAGGATAATAATAGTCCCTCTATCACTGTCTCGTGAGGATCAAATGAGCCATTATTTTAAAAGCCCACGGTGCCTGCTTCGACTCTTATTACAGCGTTGGCCTCTCATTAGGTGATCTCTGTTCTTGGTAGCATGTGCTGGAGCCAGGCAGAGGTGGGAGAAGCTTGTCAAGGGTGTAGGATGAGGGCTCAGAATAACTAAGAAGACTCTTCCAGGGTCCTGATGAGCCTCTTTGCAGCTCAGGGAAGTAAATGCCTAGTCCCAGGCCATAGAGCTCTGGGCAAATGTGGAGCAAGCCCCGGGCTCACTGGGCTGGCTTCCCATACCACCCCAGTTCCCAGCATAGGAGCAAATCCTGCAAAAGAACTCAATTTCTCATTGCTCCATCCCCCGTGCCTAGAACAAGGCCTGGCACACAGCAACTGCACAGGAGCCAGATGTTAAATAAAACAGGCCCCCACTCATCTCACATTCACAGTAGATTCAGACATCCTAATGTCAGGTTTGTAAAGCCAAGCTCAAGTGTGTTGTGAGAAAATTCACAGTCTAATTCAAGCTGAAAGCAGGCTGGCCTGTAGCATCATTGAGACATTCCGCCTCCTAGGTTTAACCCTGCTGCCAATGCTCATTTCTGGAAAATGCCAGACCTTTTTTAAAAATATATGCTATGTAGACAAAGTCATAAATACGGTCATTTTTATGATTTTAGTGTTTCATTCACCTTTGTAGTCCCCAGCCCTCGGCACACACTAGGGACTCTCTGAATGGTTAAGAAATGAATGAGCGATACTTTTGTTCCTGTCTCTGTACTTGTAGAAACTAAATAAACAGGATTAAAGGGGCTCCAAGTCATTAGGTGACCTGTTACATTTTAAACAGAAAATGGTATTTGGGGTTTTAGAAGTCTCCAGGGAAAGTTGGGGGGTTGTTTGTTTGTTGTTGCCTGTATAGCCTTAGTGAACCACGCAGCAACTCCTGATCTTCCCCAAGTGTTTCTTAGGTCCACTTCACTTTGGCTCTGAGGTCCTTGGCCTTGGCAGGGCTGCAGGGCTCGGGGGCTATGAGCAAGAAAGACACAGCACTCTGGGGAGTGATTCTCTCCATCCTCAGTGTCCTCATCTCAAATGATGGGAGTGATCACAGAGGTTTCTTTTTTTCATCCTGATTTGGGATATAAGAAAAGAAGTATTTTTTCTGCATTTTTTAAATTAAAAAAATTTTTTAAAAATTTTGGCCACATCTTGTGGCATGAGGGAGCTCAACTCCCCAACCAAGGATGGAACCCATGCCCCCTGAAGTAGAAGCATGGAGTGTTAACCACTGGACCACCAAAGAAGTCCCAAAAATACAATTTTTAAAATGCTTCCTACTTGAGTCCTGCAAATTTTTGCATTTTCCATCAGAGAATTGCAATTTTGGGTGACTGATTGGCATAAAGTGAGCAGAAGTTGAGTTTTTCCTGTTGGGGCTTCCCTGATAGCTCAATTGGTAAAGACTCTGCTTACAATGCAGGAGACCACGGTTCGATCCTTGGGTTGGGAAAATCCTCTGGAGAAGGGATGGGCTACCCACTCCAGTAGCCTTCCCTGGTTGAGCCTCCAGTTGATCTTCCCTGGTGGCTAGGTTGCTAAAGAATCCACCTGCAATGTGGGAGACCTGGGTTTGATCCCTGCGATGGGAAGATCCCCTGGAGACAGGAAAGGCTACCCGCTCCAATATTCTGGCCTGGAGAATTCCATGGACTGTATAGTCTATGGGGTCGCAAAGAGTCAGACACGACTGAGTGACTTTCACTCACTCAATTGTCTCCAAGAAATGCTGGTAGCTCCAAATTCCTATGGTTTGCACAACGCAGGCTGCTTTCAAATGTTCAAACCTGTCCAACCCTGAAATCAAGGACAGTAGAGTAGAAAGATACGGAGGACAAGGCCTGTCACTGTCTAGCAGAGGGGACTTAAAACAGCATGCACTGACCCCTCCATCCCCCACCCCAAGGTTTTCCGTGTTTGCAGGGAGGGAGGGGGAAGGAGGAGCAGCAGCACCGCCACATCACCCTATGCTCTCCCGTAACCCCCGTCCCCACCACCCCGCCCATCCTTACCCCCCAACATAAGGGGCTGGGGCGCGGGGAGCAGCGCATTCTAAGAACATCCAGTGCGGTTGTTTTTTGAGGGGAGCAAGTTCAGAACACACATCACAGTCCTGACTGGGAAGGAAATGCAGATCAAGTGACAATGTAACAGGATCAAGGGCTTTTCAGAGGGTGAATCATCCTCCAGTTCCACACCCTGGTTTTACGTTTTTCATCCAGGGAAGCAGAGGCCCAGGGGGAGTCGCACACACTGTCACCAGCCTCTCAGAGAAGGAGAATCTGTCCCTGGGGCTTTCCGCAGCTCATCCTCCCTGGGAGCCCTGGCAGTGAACTCAGACCAGGCGGACTCCAGCCCCCATCCCTTCCCTTCACCTCCCAGGCACCCCCACTGCCCGGAGGGCACCCCCAGGGATGTGCTGGGCACCCCTCCCCCTGCCCTTTTTCCTCCAGACCCGTTCCCACTGTCCCATCCTCTCTCTAATCCATCATCATGCCCTCTGACCAATGGGATCCTGCGTCCCTGTCCCTAAAAGAAGGTCACTCAGGAGGAGCCCCGCCCCCTGCCTTGCCTTCATGCTCCCCAGCCTTGGCTCAGGCTACTGGACCACACCTTCTGGGCTCCAGAGCTCGGCCACACCTTTGCAGACAAGTCCTCTTCAAACAATCCCATTTGTCGGGCCACCTGCTACCTCTGGTCGTCTTGACTCATGATACAGTTGGCAATGGAGAAAGCTTTTGCTCCTGCAATGGCAAGCCACTCCAGTACTCTTGCCTAGAAAATCCCACGGATGGAGGAGCCTGGTAGGCTGCAGCCCACGGGGTCGCTACGAGTTGGACACGACTGAGCAACTTCACTTTCACTTTTCACTTTCACACATTGGAGAAGGAAATGGCAACCCACTCCAGTGTTCTTGCCTGGAGAATCCCAGGGATGGGGAAGCCTGGTGGGCTGCCATCTATGGGGTCGCACAGAGTCGGACACGACTGAAGCGAATTAGCAGCAGCAGAAGACCCTTCCTGGAGCCTCCAGAAATACCCCCATGTCCTGCCCTGACCACCTCTTGGGTGAAGAACTGTATGCCATCATCCTTTTCTTTCTCACTACTCAAAAATTCCAAAGTTGCTGTGTGTTCAATCGCTCAGTCATGTCTGACTCTTTGCGACCCCATGGACCGCAGCACTCCAGGCTCCCTTGTCCTTCACCATCTCCGGAAGTTTGCTCAAACTCATGTCCATTGAGTCAGTGATACCATCCAACCACCTCATCCTCTGTCACCCCCTCTCTTCCTGCCTTCAGTCTTTCCCAGTCATCAGGGTCTTTTCCAGTAAGTCAGCTCTTTGCATCAGGAGGCCAAAGTATTGGAGCTTCAGCTTCAGCATCAGTCCTTCCATGGAGTATTCAGGGTTGACTTCGTTTTGAATTGAGTGGTTAGATCTCCTTGCTGTCTAAGGGACTCACAGGAGTCTTCTCCAGCACTACCATTTGAAAGCATCAATACCAAAGTGGTGGGGGCAGTTGTTGTTGTTGAGTCTCGAAGTATACCCATTTTACAGATAAAAGAACTGTAACAATACGTAGAAAGACTTGTATCAACCAAAGCCAACAGGCAGTGAATGCTATCAATCCCTGCAAACCACTGTGTGCAGTTCTATTATTCCACCTCTTAGACAAAACCACTGGGTCTGAGACAAAATGTGGTCATTAAGACAAGCTCAGGGAACTTCCCTGGTGGTCCAGTGGTTAAAGCTCTGCCCTTGCACTGCATGGGGTGTGGGTTCCACCCCTGGCCTAGGAACTAAGATCCCACATGCCTCACAGTATAGCTGTAAAATTTTTAATAATAATAATTTAATAAAATTGGGAGAAGCTAAGCTGAAAAAAAAAAAAGACAAAGCTCAGAAGAACCTAGTGAAAATGTAGACTTTCCACCAAAACTACCATTTCCTCCTCCAGGAGGAAGGAAATGGCAATCCACTCCAGTATTCTTGCCTGGAGAACCCCATGGACACAGGAGCCTGGTGGGCTACAGTCCATGTGGTCACAAAGAGTGGGACAGGACTGAAGTGGCTGAGAGCCGCAGAACTGCAGCCCGCCCTCTGCTCCAGGCCCAGCCCCTGCCCAGATGCTCGTCTCTGCTCTCCCCTAACCCCTTCAGTTTGACAAATCCCCGAAATCTGAAACCCTGAACTGTGGCCCAGAGGCTACGCGCCATCACTCCCTTTCCTCGTTGGCCAGCAGTCATCCTAGCAACATGGCCTTGGGCAAACCACCAACCTGCCTGGGCCTCAGTTTCCCCTTCCATAAAATGGACTAGAACATAATTCCCCTCCTGCTTCAGACACCTCCACCCCAGCTGGGTTCACTCTTCCCATGACAAGAATGCCCCGGGATAAATCAGAAGCAAAATTACTGAGGGCATGGTGAGGCCAAGCAAGGTACTGCGCTCGACCTGGGGAATAAATTACCAGGGCCACATAATTCCATTCAGCTCTTACCCTGCTCCGTTCAGAGGCATTTTCGTATCACCCAGCACCGGCTAAGTGCCAGGTTTTCATCCTGTAGCAATAACTCATATTAAATTATTTAGCTGATAAATGATTAGAAAAGCCCTCTACCGAAGAAAAGAACCACAAAAAAGACCAAATCCTAATAGCAGTAAGACCACCATATGCTGGAATTAATTATTGAATTTTTAAAAAGCCCACAGATGGCTGAGTGCAACGCATTCCACGCTCTGTGGAACCAGGTCCCTGGGAGAGTGTCTAAAATTCACAGCATCCTCGGAGTGTGCTGGAGATTACGCAGTGCCAGGCTCAGCTGCATTGCAGGCAGCTCAGCTATGACCTGGTGGGGCTGTTCTGTCCAGAATCTGTCCCTTCCTGAGACTGGGTAGTTGCAGCCCAGTGACATTAGCACAGAGCCGATCCACAGGCTCTGAGCTGACCTGGGACTTCTGGCTGTGGTATGATTTAATTTTTTTTACATCCATAATTTATAATCCTTTCTATGTCGGACAGGTTCCCCTGTTTCTCTGGTCCAGCTGGGGAATGGGGGTGGGTTTTCCCAAAGATTGAAAATTTGCTTATTTTGGACCACCGTGACTCTAATGTGGAAAGTACGTTACCCTGTCTTCCAAAACAGAGGATGCTGAAAAGAATCGTACCGCTTCTGGAAGAATGAGGTCAGCTTTCTGCACGAACTGGACCAGGAGTACACAGTCAGGAACCTCCCCACACTGGGTGTCTCCAGGCTCCTGGGCTTGTGTAGGGCTAATTATTGATATCTCTGTGGCCTCTGTCCCCATCAGGGGGCTGCTGGTAACCCTCCTTACCACTCACCCCGTTATCTCTATCCAACTTGCTGTGAGCAAAATATCTAAAATGCCAAATTCATTAGAATAAACTTTTAAAAAGAGAGAAACGGGACTGTGGGAGTGTGTGCTGTCGGGTCCGACCCTGTGGACTCTCGCCAGGCTCCTCCGGCCATGGGACTCTCCAGGCAAGAAGACTGGAGCGGACTGCCATTTCCTTCTCCAGGGAATCTTCCCGATCCAGGGATCGAACCCTGGTCTCTTACATCTCCTGCATTTCCAAGCAGGTTCTTTACCACTAGCGCCATATGCATTTTTTAAAAAGCCCTTTTGAACAACAGTCCCTGACCTTTTTGGCACCAGGTGGTTTTGTGGAAGACACTTTTTCCATGGACCAGGGCAGGGGGATGGTTTTGAGATGATTCAAGTGTTTTCTATTTATTATACACTTCATTTCTAATTGGCTCAGATGGTAAAGCATCTGCCTACAATGCGGGAGACCCAGGTTTGATCCCTGGGTTGGGAAGATCCTCTGGAGAAGGAAATGGCAACCCACTCCAGTACTCTTGCCTGGAAAATCTCATGGACGAAGCAGTGTGGTAGGCTACAGTCCATGGGGTTGCAAAGAGTCGGATACAACGAGCGACTTCACTTTCGCTTTCATTTCTAATATAACACCACTGCTGATCTGACAGCAGGTACTGGTCCTTGGCTTGGAGGTTGGGGACCACTGATTTATAGTTTTCAAAGCATTTCATGGGGAAGAATTTCCACAACGGAAGTTGGTGATGGACAGGGAAGCCTGGCGTGCTGCAGTCCATGGGGTCGAAAAGAGTCAGACATGACTGATCGACTGAACAGCAAAAGCTTGACAGGATGGAGGTACCTGCTCTGTGCTGCTGTCCTTGCCGGGTGGTCATCACAGGAGCTTGCTAACTCCTGTCCATAGTCCGATCCACGACGTGGCGCTTCCTCCCCTCGAGGGGAGACTCTGCACTGTGGGGTGTAGAATCCTGAATCTGCCTTTCAGACCTGGGATGGAACTTAGCGTTAGTCCAAAGCTGTGATTCTCAAGGTGGGGTCCTGGGACCAGCAGCATGGGCCTC
Source organism: Cephalophus harveyi (assembly GCA_006410635.1). Lineage (NCBI taxonomy): Eukaryota > Metazoa > Chordata > Mammalia > Artiodactyla > Bovidae > Cephalophus > Cephalophus harveyi. Next base: position 1,439,848 of record SJYT01037457.1, read on the forward strand.
ACCTGGGAACTGGTTACACGTGCAAATATTTGGGTTCCCCCCACCCCCGGACGTGCTGGCTCAGAAACTCTGGCTTAACAAGCTCTCTAGGTGACTCCCAGGTACACGCAGGTTCCAGAATCATTGCTTCCAGCTTTGTAAACTGGAATTCTGCAGGCTGGGCTAGGCTAGATACACAGATATGTTTTGCTTGTGTGCCCTTTTAAAAAACACTTTCGTTGGAAATATTGGAAAACCAGGAGATTTTGCAAAACATCCAGATTTCCTGGTTTCTTTTGGAAAATTGAGGGATCTGAGAATAGAGGCATTCCTACATGACAGAAATTAGCTGCGTGCAAATAAAGGCTGTCCCCCGCACCATGCCCCCATCCTCCTTACACCTCTGCTACCTTGCCTACTTGGCTCTTGGAGGCGCTAGAGTTTGAGACGCTAAGACCTCATTTTACACGTGTGGACGCTGAGGAACAGACAAGGGAAAGAGCACTTTCCAGCATATTTGCTGGGTGACCTGGGCAGCTTGGAAGACTTTGCAGGTACTTAGACAAACGCTGAGGTTCATCAGGGGCACCTGGGAAAAACCACAGTCCTGGGAGTCAGCCCTACTATTAGAAACCCTCGGTGGCACACTGGGCCACGCGGGGAAGGTGAAGGTGGGATGGGGGCGAGGTCATGGAGAGAGACGCAGAGATGGTGGGGGCTGGCTATAACAGCAACTACTACTACTACAGAAGACAGTAACAAGTGTCGACAAGGTTGCGAAGAAATTGAAACCCTCCGACACTGCCGATGGGAATGCGAGCGGTGCAGCCACCATGGAAAACAGCGTGATGGTCCCTCCAGAATTTAAATGTAGAATGAACAGAGGGTCCAGCAATTCCAGGCCTAGGAATGCACCCAGCACATGCTCACACAAAAATGAGTACACCCGTGTTCATTCCAACACGAATCATAAAAGCTGAAAAGTGGAAGCCACCCAAACGTCCATCAGCTGACGAACAGGTAAACAAAATGTGGTCTCTCCACAGAATGGAGTATGACTCAGTCTCAAAAAGGAATGATGTACTGATGCAGGCTACAGCATGGGTGAAAATATTATGATGTGGAGTGAAGGAAATTGGTCACAAAAACCCACATATTGTATGATCCCATTGGTATCTTGCCAATTGGTACCATCCCATTGGTAGACAGTGTTCACATAGGAAGATTAGTGGTTGCCTGGGGAAGGGGAAGGGGAGAGAGAATAGAAGGTGGCCGTTAACAGAGTGGAGTTTCTTTCTACAGTGATGAGAATATTCTGAAATTCGGCAGTGGTGAGAGCCGCACTGGGCTGTGCTGTGTGCTGTGCTTAGTCGCTCAGTCAGGTCCCACTCTCAGTGACCCCGTGGATGTAGCCCACCAGGCTCTCTGTCCCTGGAGATTCTCCAGGCAAGAATACTGGAGTGGGCAGCCTATCCCTTCTCCAGGGCATCTTCCCGACCCAGGAATCGAACCGGGGCCTCCTTCATTGCAGGTGGATTCTTTACCAGCTGAGTAGTTGCACTACTTTGTGGACATTCTGAAAACCTGTGACTTGTACACTTTAAATGGCTAACTTGGGACTTCCCTGGCAGTCCAGTGGTTGGAATTCCACTGAGTTCCACTGTGTTCTTGGTCCTGGAGTCTGCAGGGGATGCAGGTTTGATCCCTGGCTGGGGAATTAGGATCCTGCATAACACACAGCAAAAAAAAAAAAAAAAAGGAAAAAATGGCAAACTTTATGGTGTGTGAATTACATTTCAAAATAGGGAGGGTATGCTCAGGTCACAGAATGGTTGGTGAATCAGCAGTTGGGGTGGGGACAGGATGATTCCAAGCACAATGCTGTTAATTGCTAACACTTTCAAAGCGTTTACACAACAGGCACTGTATTAAGACTTTATATATATTGACTTGTACGCTGACTTAGTTAAATACCGTACTTGCAGTGAAGTATGTGCAGCTTCTGTGGTTAGAGCCCCTTTGCAGATGTCAAACTGAGGCAGGGCCAAGACTCAAACCCAAGGAGTCACCCCTCTACCACTCTGTCAGCTGGCTTGTGACACTGTGGCTATGTGTGCAGGTGTGTATTATTTGTGCACGAGTCCATCTATGCATATGTATGAGCATGCATGTGTCCGTGTGTGTGTGCATATGTGTGTTTGTATGTATACCTGGGTATGCACACACATGCATGCCTGTGTGCATGTGAGTGTGTTTTGTGTGTGTATCTCGCACACCCATGAGAGGAACTTGAGGGCCTGTGAGGGACCCCTTCTGTCTCCTGGTTGGGTCCTTTCCCAGGGCGAGATGGAACTGGGTTGAGAGAAGAAAATCTCCTGAGGAAGTCAGCCTGTGCCTAAGGGCCCAACGGACCGACAGATGCTGGGCCTTCGGACCAGAAGCAGCGCTGCCTTTGCTGGCCCCTCCTAGTGAACTTCGAGACCACCCACCCAGGGGCAGCTCCGCTACCACCCGACCCCACTCCCCAGGTTGAGGTTCACTCCCTCCTTCCTCTCAGCCGCCAGACAAAGCACCACAGCCTGGGGTGTAAACAACCAGACGCTGTGTTTTTGGTCCTAGAGGCTGCAGCCAGGGATGAGGTATGGGCACGGATGGTCTCTCCTGAGGCTGCTCTCCTTGGCTTGTGGGTGCCCACCTTCTCCCCGTGTCCTCACAGGGTCCTCCCTCCATCCTTAGGGGTCCTCCCTCCATCTTCAGTGGTCTTCCCTCCATCCTCACGTGGTCCTCCCTCCGCCCTCAGTGGTCCTCCCTCCACCCTCAGTGGTCTTCCCTCCATCCTCAGTGGACCTCCCTCCATCCTCAGTGGTCTTCCCTCTGTGTGTGTTTGCGTCCTAATCTCCCCTTCTTATAAGGACGCCAGTCACATTGGATCAGGGCCCACCTTAGTGACCTCATTCTACCTTAATCACCTCCTATAAGGCATTTTCTCCCATTGCAGCCACATTTTGAGGCACTGGGGGTTTGGGCTCCAACATATGAAATGTGGGGGACAGACTTCAACTCACAACCCGCCTCCACATAGAGTAATGTTTCAGAAAATAGCTTAGGCTTCCAAGCCTGATGGGCCAGGCTCAAACTTGGATTTGCTCACCTTGTAGATCTAAGGTCATTTTCCCTTTCCAAGGCCTGGTTCCCTCCTCTGAACCATGAGGGGGCCTTGTGAGCGTCTAGGACCATGTCCTTAGGTCTCTGCAGCTACCAGTGCCTGGCACACAGCACGTGCTCAATAATCGACACTCCCCGCCATGGGAGTCATCCCGGCTTCCGGTCGCTGAGGCTGCCGTGGGCCAGTCCTGGGCACGGGCTCTGCAGATGTCCACCTGATCCTCGGTAGGCCGCGGGAGGAAGGAGGCACCCTCATTTTCTGCACGTTACCTGTATGGAAACAGAATCTTGCTGAGGTGAAGTACCTGCCCAAGGTCACACACTGGCTGGTGGGGGTGGGGAGCTGGGGGTGGGTCTGTGTCTCCCGAGAACCCTGAGGAGACGGAAGCTGGGGCTCATCCATTTAACGCCCTCATGCCTGGCATGGGCCCCTTGGGGGTATATTCTCCATAAACGGAGCTTCAGTTGCGCTGAAATGACTTGAAACAGGCAAGAGAAGGGATGGGCGTGATGACAGACCGTCACGTGGACTCTGACCTCTGGGTCATCCTGGCTTCTGAAGACTTTTCAAACCTCTAACAAGGTGCTTCAAATGTGAATTGGAAATATTTTCCCAGCCAAAGATGCCTCCGTCCAAGTGAAACGGGACGCTGGGCAGTGAACAGCTCAGGCTATGCTGTTCCCCACTTCACCCCGTGAGGAAGGAGAGGAGATTTATAAACGATACAGCTAATTGTGTTTTTCTACTAGATTAATTTTATTGTCCCATTATCTGCTCCTTCTGAATCCATTCAGGGGTGGATTATGTCTGAGCTTTCATCTCTGGGGCTTTCGTTAATAATTAGGTCACCTTTTAGCCAGCAGCCCTGGATGGGCCAGGCCGGGGAGACTTAAACTCGATTAGAAGGCCCTAGCGTGCTACAGCGTCCCCACTGCTAATGTCAGGACGCCCCGGGGCCTGGGGACAACAGGCTTCCTCCAACGCCTAACGTCAGGAGCAGGGGACTAGCACTTGTTTGGGGTTTGCTAGGCTATAGATGCTGTAGCCAGGGGTAGTTTGTCCTGTGAAACCTCACAACAGCCTGGGAGGTCAGCACTATTCCTCTTGAAGAGAGGAGAGTGAAAGCAATCCTCACAGGGAGGCACAGCTTGCTCCCAAGCGGGTGCCATCCACCCCCGCAGCCCCATGCCACACAGGCACCTCTCCCTCCAGAGTTTAGAAAGTTGGAGGGTAGAGTTTCACTCTCCTGAGATCAACAAGCTAAACCCACCAGAAACGTTTCTAACAAGATGCTTAAAACATTGAAGCTGATTATTTCTCCATTTTGGGAGTTGTTTTTGTTCAGCGACTCAGCCGTGTCTGATCCTTTGCTACCCCATGGACTGCAGCCTGCCAGGCTTCCCTGTCCTTCACTATCTCCCGGAGTTTGCTCAAAGTCATGTCCATTGAGTCGGTGATGCCATCCAACCAATCTCATCCTCTGTCGTCCCCTTCTCCTCCTGCCCTCAGTCTTTCCTAGCATCAGGGTCTTTTCCAATGAGTCGGCTCTTTGCATCAGGTGGCCAAAGTACTGGGCTTTAGCTCAGCATCAGACTGTCTAATGTATATTCAGAGTTAGTTTCCTTTAGAATTGACTGGTTTGTTCTCCTTGCAGTCCAAAGGACTCTCAAGAGTCATCTCCAGCAGCACAATTCGAAAGCATTAATTCTTCAGTGCTCAGTTTTATTTATGGTCCAACTCTCACATCCGTACATGACTCCTGGAAAAACTATAGCTTTGACTAGATGGACCTTTGTCAGCAAAGTGGTATCTCTGGTTTTTAATAAGCTGTCTAGGTTTGTCATAGCTTTTCTTCCAAGGAGCAAGCATCTTTAATTTCATGGCTGCACTCACCATTGGGGCAGATGGTGGAAGGGCTGGAGGTTAGGATACATTACCATTGACCTGCCTCTTGAGAAATCTGTATGTGGGTCGGGAAGCAACAGTTAGAACTGGACATGGAACAACAGACTGGTTCCAAATAGGAAAAGGAGTACGTCAAGGCTGTACCTTGTCACCCTGCTTATTTAACTTCTATGCAGAGTACATCATGAGAAATGCTGGGCTGGAGGAAGCACAAGCTGGAATCAAGATTGCCGGGAGAAATATCAATAACCTCAGATATGCAGATGACACCACCTTTATGGCAGAAAGTGAAGAGGAACTAAAAAGCCTCTTGATGAAAGTGAAAGAGGAGAGTGAAAAAGTTGGCTTAAAACTCAACATTCAGAAAACGAAGATCATGGCATCCGGTCCCATCACTTCATGGGAAATAGATGGGGAAACAGTGGAAACAGTGTCAGACTTTATTTCTGGGGGCTCCAAAATCACTGCAGATGGTGACTGCAGCCATGAAATTAAAAGACGCTTACTCCTTGGAAGAAAAGTTATGAGCAGCCTAGACAGCATATTCAAAAGCAGAACCAGCTCGTTGGAAAAGACCCTGATGCTAGGAAAGATTGAGAGCAGGAGGAGAAGAAGGTAGCAGAAGACGAGATGATTAAATAGCATCACTGAGTCAATGGACATGAGTTTGAGCAAACTCAGGGATAGTGGAGGACAGGGAAGCCTAGCACACTGCAGGTCATGGGGTAGGAAAGAGTCGAACGTGACTTAGCAACTGAAGAACATCAGAGCACCAGCTAAGTGCCAGACAAGCTCCGTGCCCATCCTTGCTCTTCTCCATAATCCTAAAAGGTAAGTTCTATTTTCTTCTGTTTTCCAGATGAAGTAACACAGGTGGCGGGGCCAGAGCCTGAATGATCAACTCATCGATTGGGACCCAAACAATACAGTTGAACATGTGAAATGTTTACAATTTTTCACAATGATAAGTAAGACTGTAGTGAACATCTTTGGGCATATACAGGTCTGTGCACAATAATGATAATAACAATTATCATGGTATGACAATTGCATGGAATAACAATTGGCATGTCAGATCTATTGCCCAATATGGTGGAAAGCTGACTGCTTGGTTTTCCACACCCCTTTGGAGCTAGAGAGGCCATGAACCCCAGTCCTGCCCAATGACTGTTATACAAAGTCTTCTGGGAGTGTCTGTAAGAAAACTTTCATTTTCCTGCTGAAGAGGGACACACAGATTGCAGTACTCTTCATCCTTTTTCCTGCCGTAAACATAAAAATGATGTTTGGGGCGACAGCAGCCATTTTCTGTCCATGAGGCTCCAAGTCTGAGGATGGAAACCAACCCTGAAAGCGTGGTCATCTTTGCAATGGTTGCACTGCATAAGCAACCAAACGCTCCTTGTTGTTCAGGAAAAGCAAAGCTTAATTTGCTGAAGCCTTATTAGGGCAGGACTTCTTTCCTTCAGGTGAGCACATTCCTGACTCACAGGCAGGTTCAGCGTGCCAGATGCGGACCGTTCCCACACCCATTCTCCCCTTCTTCTGTTGCAGTGGAAGTTCCCTCCAGGCATGTGTCTGCTCAGAGTAAAAACAATTGTCTCACCTCCCTCGTGGTGAGATGTGGCCCATAGGTAAGTCCTGGCAGGAAGAAAAAAGGGAGGAAGTGTTGTGTGGAAGCTTCTCGTAACCTTCCCTCAGGGACAGCTGGTGCCCACTCCTTGCCTCCGTCGCCTCCGTCGCCTTTGCCCCTTCCTCCCTCCGGCTGCCTGCTTTGTGGATGTCACCATGGACCACGAAGATCAGGGCCCTGGCCAGGTTGGTGCAGCAGGGAGCTAGAAGGGGCTGGGACCACCTCAAAGGACCTCATGGCTGAGCCCTGCCCCCAGCCCTGACCCACTTGTCTCCAGGCTTTGTGCCCAGCTCTCTTCTTTGACCCACTCTTAGGTGGCATTTTCTGTCACAGTCAAACCCAAAACAGCTGCGTTCGTTTTCTGTGGTTGCTGTAACAAGGTAGCATACGCTCATTGGCTTCAGTTCAGTTCAGTCGCTCAGTTGTGTCCGACTCTTTGCAACTGCAACACGCCAGGCCTCCCTGTCCATCACCAGCTCCCGGAGTTTACCCAAACCCATGTCCATTGAGTTGGTGATGCCATACCACCATCTCATCCTCTGTCGTCCCCTTCTCCTCCTGTCCTCAATCTTTCCCAGCATCAGGGTCTTTTCAAGTGAGTCAGCTCTTTGCATCAGGTGGACAAAGTATTGGAGTTTCAGCTTCAACATCAGTCTGTCCAAAGAAGGACTTATTGGCTTAAAACAATACAAACTTCCTCTCTTAGGGTTTTGCAAACCGGAAGTCTGAAATCAGCCTCACTGTGTTGGCGGAGTTGGTTCTTTCGGCAGGCTCTGGAAGAGAATGTGTTTCCTTGCCTCTTTCACCTTCTCATGGCCTCCTGTGTTCATGGCCCCTTCCTCCTCCTTCAGAGCATCTCTTGAAGTTTCTGCTTCCATAATCACTTTGTCCTCTCTTTTTCCCATCTCCTCCCGCTTGGACCAGCATGATTACATGAGGCCGTCTTGATGATTCAGGGCGACTGCCCACCTCAAGACTCTTAACTTGATCACACCTGCAAAGCCTCTTTTCCCATTTAAGGTGACATTCACAGATTCCAGAAATTAGGTCATGGAAGGATTTGGAAGGATTTTACTCAGCCTACCACACTATTATGGACTGAATGCTATGTTTCTCTCTCCCAAATGTTGAAGCTCTGACCCCCAATGTGACCCTTTGAGGAGGTGATAAAGTTTAACTGAGGTCATAAGGGTAGGGCTTATCTTATAGGGCTGGTGACCTTGTCAGGAGAGGAAAGGACCCTAGAGAGCTCTCTTTCTCTCCACTACGTGAGGACGTAGTGAGGAGGCAGCCGCCTGCAAGGCAGGACAAGAGCCCTCACCGGAAACTGATCTTGCTGGACCTTGATCTGGGACATCTGGCCCCCAGAACTGTGAGAAATAAATGTTTATTATTTAAGCCACCCAGTTTATGGAATCTTATGATAGCAGCCCAAGCAGACGAACACGCTCACCCACCAGTCCATTTGGTAACTGGCTCATGGCCATCAGGTTGGTAGGAAGGACAAAGGTGGGAATTTGGGTCTCTTTCCAAAGCCCAGCCTGCAGTGGCCACTCTGATTGCCGTCGGGCCATGGGGCAAGTGGCATCCTGATGAATGCTGAGGCCTGGGCACCACTTGGTGTTTCAGAGATTCAGCTGCCATGTTATATTGTCAAGGACAAGCAGATGAACACTGCAGTGACGTGAAAAGTGGAAGTGTTAGTTGCTTAGTCGCGTCCGATTGTTTGCAACCCCGTGAACTATAACCCACCAGGCTTCTCTGTCCAAGTGATTCTCCAGGAAAGAACACTGGAGTGGGTTGCCGTGCCCTTCTCCAGGGGATCTTCCCTACCCAGGGATCGAAGCTGGGTCTCCTGCATTGTCAGGTAGACTCTTTACCATCTGAGCCACCAGGGAAACCTGAACAGTGCAGTGAGTAGAGTGTAATCACAGGGGTCTGAGGACTGAGGGCTTCCCTCCATCTCTGTGAAGAGCTACACTAAACACCATTGCATCAGGTGGACAAAGTATTGGAGTTTCAGCTTCAACATCAGTCTGTCCAAAGAAGGACTTATTGGCTTAAAACAATACAAACTTCCTCTCTTAGGGTTTTGCAAACCGGAAGTCTGAAATCAGCCTCACTGTGTTGGCGGAGTTGGTTCTTTCGGCAGGCTCTGGAAGAGAATGTGTTTCCTTGCCTCTTTCACCTTCTCATGGCCTCCTGTGTTCATGGCCCCTTCCTCCTCCTTCAGAGCATCTCTTGAAGTTTCTGCTTCCATAATCACTTTGTCCTCTCTTTTTCCCATCTCCTCCCGCTTGGACCAGCATGATTACATGAGGCCGTCTTGATGATTCAGGGCGACTGCCCACCTCAAGACTCTTAACTTGATCACACCTGCAAAGCCTCTTTTCCCATTTAAGGTGACATTCACAGATTCCAGAAATTAGGTCATGGAAGGATTTGGAAGGATTTTACTCAGCCTACCACACTATTATGGACTGAATGCTATGTTTCTCTCTCCCAAATGTTGAAGCTCTGACCCCCAATGTGACCCTTTGAGGAGGTGATAAAGTTTAACTGAGGTCATAAGGGTAGGGCTTATCTTATAGGGCTGGTGACCTTGTCAGGAGAGGAAAGGACCCTAGAGAGCTCTCTTTCTCTCCACTACGTGAGGACGTAGTGAGGAGGCAGCCGCCTGCAAGGCAGGACAAGAGCCCTCACCGGAAACTGATCTTGCTGGACCTTGATCTGGGACATCTGGCCCCCAGAACTGTGAGAAATAAATGTTTATTATTTAAGCCACCCAGTTTATGGAATCTTATGATAGCAGCCCAAGCAGACGAACACGCTCACCCACCAGTCCATTTGGTAACTGGCTCATGGCCATCAGGTTGGTAGGAAGGACAAAGGTGGGAATTTGGGTCTCTTTCCAAAGCCCAGCCTGCAGTGGCCACTCTGATTGCCGTCGGGCCATGGGGCAAGTGGCATCCTGATGAATGCTGAGGCCTGGGCACCACTTGGTGTTTCAGAGATTCAGCTGCCATGTTATATTGTCAAGGACAAGCAGATGAACACTGCAGTGACGTGAAAAGTGGAAGTGTTAGTTGCTTAGTCGCGTCCGATTGTTTGCAACCCCGTGAACTATAACCCACCAGGCTTCTCTGTCCAAGTGATTCTCCAGGAAAGAACACTGGAGTGGGTTGCCGTGCCCTTCTCCAGGGGATCTTCCCTACCCAGGGATCGAAGCTGGGTCTCCTGCATTGTCAGGTAGACTCTTTACCATCTGAGCCACCAGGGAAACCTGAACAGTGCAGTGAGTAGAGTGTAATCACAGGGGTCTGAGGACTGAGGGCTTCCCTCCATCTCTGTGAAGAGCTACACTAAACACCCTAAAATTCATGAAATGATGTCTGCAGTGTATGGCGTCAGCTGAGGTCAAGTCATGCTGCTGTAACAAGGGACGCTGCGATCCCAGCAGCTTCAGCAGGAACTCTCCCATCCATGTCTACTGTGGTCCTGTCCTTCATCTTCTGTATCCCAGACCACAAGACAGCAGCAACCCCTCTCAGGGACTTGCTGATCTTGGAGCAGAGGGAAAAGAGAGCTGCCCAGACCACATGGCGACCCTTAAAGTGCCTCCTCTGGAGGGACACACATCACTCTAGCCATATTTCATTGGCAAAGCCAGTCCTGTAATGCAGACCTGGAGCCCCCCTAGAACCACGAGAAGGCACTTCTGTCCATGGTCCTTCCCGCGGGCAGCCCTGGGAAACCAGTGTCCTAGGCTTTGAAAGGTCGAGGTGGTTGCAATTTTGGTATAAGTAGCATAAGCTTTTAGCTTGTAAGAGTTGGATGACTGCATTCATGCGGAAAATAGGACCTTGATTTGAAAGTCTATGCTCTCCCATCACCAAACACCTAGGTGAAGGTGTTTGGGAAGGGTAAAAGGCATTGGTCAGGCCTAAATTCAATTCTGGCTGGACCACTCACTGGCCTAGTGATGGCTGGCAGGTGGCTTAAGCTCTCTGAGAGTTAGTTTTCTCACCTGTAAGATGAGACTAATGGTGATGGATTGCTGAGAAGGATGGCTCAGCATTCACCAAGCTTAGAGTAAGTGTTATGAAGCATGCCCCTCAGTATTCACGGTCCACATCCCTGACTCAATCACCATACAGAGCCCTCATTCATTTGTTCATTCACTTAACAAATCCACCATGGTGATTCCACTGCTGGGCATATATCCAGAGAAAACTCTAATTCAGAAAGATACCTGCACCCCAGTCTTCGTAGCAGCAGTATTTATAGCAGCCAAGACATGGAAGCAATTTAAATGTCCATTGACAGATGAATGGATAAAGAAGATGTGGTGTGTATATACATGTGTGTGCTTAGTCGCTCAGTCGTGTCTGACTGTTTGTGACCCCATGGACTGTAGCCCACCAGGCTCCTCTGTCCATGGAATTCTCCAGGCAAGAATACTGGAGTGGGTTGCCATGTCCTTCTCCAGGGCATCTTCCCAACCCAGGGATCCAACCCAGGTCTCCTGCATTACAGGTGGATTCTTTACTGTTTAAGCTACCAGAAAAGCCCATATATATACACACATGGGTGTGTGTGTGTGTGTGTGTGTGTACACACAATGGAATATTACTCGGCCACATAAGGAATGAAATAATGCCATTTGCAGCAGCATGGATGAACCTAGAGATTATCATAATAAGTGAAGTCAGATAAAGGCAAATATCATATGATATCACTTATATGTGGAATGTAAATAAAAGATATAAATGAAATTATTTCTAAAACAAAACAGACTCACAGACATAGAAAAGAAACTTATGGTTACCAAAGGGGAAAGAGGCAGGAGGAGGTAAATGAAGAGTTTGGGATTAACATAGACAAGCTACTATATATAAAATAGAGAACAAGGATCTACTGTATAGCACAGGGAACTACATACTCAGTATCTTGCAATAACCTATAATGGAAAAGGTTGTGTGTGTGTGTGTGTGTAAGTGAATCACTTTGCTGTACCCTGAAACTAACACAACATGGTAAATCAACTATATTTCAATAAAAATTAATACATTGAATCATGTATATTATCATGTGTGAAATAGATCACCAGTCCAGGTTCCATGCATGAGACAGGGTGCTCGGGTCTGGTGCACTGGGATGACCCTGAGGGATGGGATGGGGAGGGAGGTGGGAAGCGGGTTCAGGATGGGGAACACATGTACACCCATGGCTGATTCATGTCAATGTATGGCAAAACCAATAGAATACTGTAAAGTAATTAGCCTCCAATTAAAATAAATTAATTTTTTTAAAAAAGAATTAAAAAATTAAGAACGAACAACAGCAACCTAACCGAGGGTCTCTGCTTAGGAGCCAGGCACAGCACGTGGTATCAGAACACAGAGAGGAGCACTTCCCTCGTGGCTCAATGGAGCCTGCCAGTGCAGGTCACAGGTTCAATCCCTGATCTGGGAAGCTTCCACATGCCACGGAGCAACTAGGCCCGTGTGCCACAGCGAGTGGGCTTGTGCTTTGGAGCCCAGAAACCACAAGTACCGAGCCCACGTGCCACGGCTCTTGAAGTCCACATGCCCTATAGAGCCTGCGCTCCACAACAGGAGAAGTGACCGCAATGAGAAGCCCGCACACCACAGCTGGAGAGCAGCCCCCGCTCGCTGCAACTAGAGAAAAGCTCAGGCAGCCACGAAGACCCAGCGCAGCCAAAGATAAATAAATAATACAAAAAAATTTTTAAAAAAAGAACAAAGAGGTGAGTCCGTGCAGGCGCTACTCTCCGAGTGCTGTCGCAGACACCCACTTTCCGTCTCCAAGGGGCTGGCCAGTCTCTCCCACAGAGAAGTGTGGCAAGACCTCAGGCCTCCAGGCTGGAGCCCTGGCCATCCGCCTGCACCCCGCCGTGGGGCTGAGAGCTCTACTCTATGCTCCCCGAATCGGAGGCCTCACTGCTGTGCGATCTGCCTTCACGGGCCTGCCACCCAGCGGGAGTAAAATGCTATCTACTCAGCTCTTTGCAAACTCGAAAGCACTCTGTCCGCTGGAAGGAGCATGATTTTTTTTCTGGACAGTAATTTCATGTCTTGGGCTTCCCAGGTGGTACTTGTGTGTGTGTGCTAAGTCACTTCAGTTGTGTCTGACTTTGTGACCCTATGGACCATAGTCCACCAGGCTCCTCTGTCCACGGGATTCTCCAATCCACCTGTGACTGCAGATGATGCGGGTTCAATCCCCTGGGTCGGAAAGATCCCCTGGAGGAGAAAATGGCAACCCACTCCTGTATTCTTGCCTGGGAAATCCCAGGGACAGAAGAGCCTGGCGGGCTACAGTCCACAGCGTGGCAAAGAGTCGGACACGACTGAGCGTCCGAGCACAGCAATAGAATGTCTTAGCCTATTTTGACCCCAGATCATGGGTCAGGCCCTGTCCTTGGTGTCTCATTTGGATTCTCCTGATTTTTACTACCTCCCATGAGGTGATGAAAGGCTTCCCTGGTGGCTCAGACAGTAAAGAATCTGCCTGCAGGGCAGGATACCCAGGTTCAATCCCTGAATTGGGAAGATCCTCTGGAGAAGGGACTAGCAACCCACACCAGTGTTCTTGCCTGGAGAATCCCACGGACAGAGGAGCCTGGCGGGCTACAGTCCGTGGGGCCGCAAGAGTTGGACATGACTGAGCAACTAACACACACATGAGGGGATGACTGTGAGTGTCTCCACTTTGCAGATGAGGATACCGAGGCCCACAGGGGTTCCCTGCAGGCCTGTGCCAGCCCCCAGTGACTGTAGGAACAATTTTTTCAAACCAAGGGGTTCCCGGTTGATGATGGCTGGATCCAGGGTTGCGGGACTGGCAGGACCAGTGAGGGGACAAGCCCTGGACTTCAACCACAACTTTGGGGCTGGGAAGGAGGGTTGGGATTCTAGTCTCCTTTCAAGCTATGAGGCTTAAATAAGAGGACTCAGCCAGATGTACCCTGAGTCAGTGGGAAGCATGGATGACCAGTCTGTGAGTTCCCAAATGGTCAAGAAGACAGACACTTACAATAACTCATTGGGAGGCAGGGAAAGCAAGGGATGCCGTGAGGCTTATCCAGATCGATTTGGAGGGAGACACCTGCCAGCCTCTTGGAAATGCTTAACATGCCCAGGGATATTTATTGCTTATGAAGCATCATTTCACTCATGGCTAACTCTGAGCATAGGCCATCGCTTCCAGCTGGAATCCAGTGTTCGCTACTAAAGCAGCGTCTACTGGAACCAACCCAATCTAATGACCCTGGGGCTGCCATTGGAGCCCTGCCCCCAATCCTCTCCACCAAGGCAGACTCACAGCCAACACCTGGAAATCATCACTGATTCTGCTCCATTCCTGACCAGTCCCCATCCAGTCCATCAGCAATTCTTGTCACTTCTGCCTCCAAACACAGCCCCAGGCTGACCGAATCTCCCCTTCCCCTGGCTACCCCCAGCCTCACCATCACTACTGCTGTCTGATGTCCAGCCTCCTCCAATTCTTGCCCCCCAGTCCATTCTCCAAACAGCAGCCAGAGGGTTCTTTTTATCTGTGATATTGTTGTGGGTGTTCAGTTGCTTAGCCATGTCCGACTCTTCGTGACCCCAAGTATTACAGCACCCCAGGCTTCCCTGTCCTTCACTATCTCCTGGAGCTTGCTCAAATTCATGTCTATTGAGTCGATGATGCCATCCAACCGTCTCATCCTCTGCCACTCCCTTCTCCTCCTGCCCTCAATCTTTCCCAGCATCAGGGTCTTTTCCAATGAGTCAGCTCTTCGAATCAGGTAGACAGAGTATTAGAGCTTCAGCTTCAGCATCAGTCCTTCCAGTGAATATCCAGGGTTGATTTCCTTTCAGATTGACTGGTTTGATCTCCTTGCTGTCCAAGGGACTCCAAGAGTCTTCTCCGGCACCACAGTTCAAAAGCATCAATTCTTCGGTGCTCAGCCTTCTGTCTGTGAAGCAAAGCATACCTTTTATTTCTTTCAAAATTTATACACAAGAACTTTACTGGTGGTCCATTGGTTAAGACTCCATGCATCCACTGCAGGGAGCACGGGTTCAACCCCTGGCCAGGGAATTAAGATCCAGCATGCTATAAATTTAAAAAAAAATTAAAATTTATAGAAAAAATTTATAGAAATTTATTTATATAAATTTATAAAATTTATAGAAAAATTTATAGAAATTTATTTATATAAATTTATAAAATTTATAGAAAAAAAATTTTGTTTTATAAGGGAGCAGAATTCTAGGAGCTATGTGGTCATCATCACTCTCAGAGCACAGAGAATAGTTTCATCATCCCCCCTCCCCCGCAAATTCCCTCTGTTTATCCCTTTGTAGTGAAATCCTCCCACCTTTGCCCTTGGTGACTTCCAGTCTGTTCTCTGTCCTTACAGCTTTGCTTTTTCCAGAAGGTTATATGAATGGAATCACAGAGTGTCCTTGTCAGCTTGGGCTGCCATAGCAAGAACACTACAAACTGGGTGGCTTAAACAACAGAAATGTGTTTTCTCACAGTTCTGGGAGGAGCTAGAGTTCAAGATCAAGGATCCAGCTGTGTGACCTTGGGGAAGTCACTGAAGCTCTCTGTGCCTCAACTTCCTCATCCTCGGAATAGATCTGATGAGAGTTTCTCCCTCGTGGAGATGCTGTGAGGGCTGTCACGTGGCTGGTCTGTATTAATAGTAGGAGCCCAATCGGGGCTTCCCTTGTGGCTCAGATAGTAAAGAATCTGCCCACAATGTAGGAGACCTGGGTTCGATTCCCTGGTTAGGGAAGATTCTCTGGAAAAGGAAATGGCAACCCACTCCAGTATCCTTGCCTGGAGAATTCCAAGGACAGAGGAGCCTCGCGTGCTACAGTTCACAGGGTGGCAGAGTCCCTGACGTGTCTGTGTTCCGGGCATTCTCAGCACCCCACCTGTTCTCACCTGACCTGTCCTTTCCTTCCTGTGAGATCGCATGCAGGTCTTCCCAGGATGAGCTTGTTTTGCTGTACCCTTCCATGCTGTCGCTCAGTTGTGTCTGACTCTTTGCAGCCCCGTGAACTGCCGCACTCCAGGTCTGTGAAGTGATGGCTTCCCCATCCTTCACTATCCCCCAGAGTTTGCTCCAACTCATGTCCATTGAGTCGGTCCAGAACTGGCCTGGGACTCAGATGCTGCCAGAGATAGGTGCAGAGGCACTCCTCCGGGGGCACCAGGGGTCGGGCAGTGACGGAAGCACCATGGGGTGTTACTACGGAGATCTCCAGACAGAGGAACCTTGTAGAGGGGCAGGGAGAGGGTTCCAGCGGAAGCAGGTCCTGGCGTGTCTGAGCAGGGCTTGGTGGAGCAGGCGGGAAGACGGGCAGCAGAGGCCAAACAAGAGGAGGGCCTTCTAACGCCAGTCAGGCTGGCTGACTAACAGTCCCCACGGGCATGTGGACCTTAGTCCCCGGAACCTCTGCTTGTGACTTGTGTGGCAAAGGAACTTTGCAAATTTGATTACATCAACGATCTTGGGATGGGAGAGATTATCCTCAATTATACAGGCGGACTCTACATGGAATCACAGGTGTCCTTGAAGAGGGAGTGTTAGTGTTCGTAGTTCAGACTAACCGAACAACTCTAATTAATTGGACTCTTCAGGACCCCATGGACTGTATAGCTCGCCAGGCTCCTCTGTCCATGGATTACTGAGTGAGTTGCCATTCCCTTCTCCAGGAGATCTTCCCCACCCAGGGATCGAACCCAGGTCTCCCGCATTGCAGGCAGATTCTTTACTGACCGAGCCACTGAAGGAGATTTGACATGAAAGAAGGCCATGCGACAAGGAAGTAAGATGTTAAGCTGCTGGCCTTGAAGATGGAGGAAGGGGCTGCCAGCCAAGACATTCGATGAAGACCAGCCACGGAAGCTGGAAAATGCAAGGAAACTTCTAGATGGGATGTGGCCCTGTTGACCTTGATTTCGGCCCAGTGAAAGTGATTTTGGACTTCTGAGCCCCAGAACTGTAAGAAAATTAATATCTGTTATTTTAAGCCTCCCAGTCTGGGGTTATCTATTACAGCAACCATAGGAAACTCCTATGCAGGCTAAAGAGATTTACGTTTTCTTCCCCAGGGTCACATACCTCAGTGAAGAGTGTGAGCAGGGGTGTGGCTCACTCAAGTATTTTAAGAAGGTTATGCTGTGATAGGGTGGAGGAGAGTCCACTTTGGTGGCTGGGCAGGCACAGAGGGTTCTGTATTCAGTAGGTGCTTATATCATCCCTGTACCCCTCCCCCTAGGGGAGCTCCTCTGTCTCCTACCAGTACCTACCAAAGCCCCCTTTTCCTCTTGGCCCAACTTTTGAAGTGTTCTCCCGCCCTCAGCATCCCCATTTTCTGCCACATGAGCTCCTATGCATCCCTCAGAGCCCAGTGTGAATGCCCCTTCACTGAAAGCTATCAGCCCCAGTTGAGGAGTCATCTCTCCTGGCTTTGGGAGTGTGCTTCCATTGTTGTGCACACTTTCTGTGGGCCACATGCTATTCTAAGCACTTTGCATAGATTACTGGGTTGACTCAAATAAAACTGCCAGCATCCAATTGTTTCTGACTTGCAAAAATGGCAATTTAATATGATTCAACCTAAGTACTTCAGTTCAGTCAGTATCAGTGTTAGTGGCTCAGTCATGTCTAACTCTTTGTGACCCCATGGACTGTAGCCCCATAGCCCACTAGGCTCCTCTGTCCATGGAATTCTCTAGGCACGAATACTGGAGTGGGTTGCCGTTTCCTTCTCCAGGGGATCCTCCCAACCCAGAGATGGAACCTGGGTCTCCCACAGGGCAAGCAGATTTTTTATCATCTGAGTCACCAGGAAAGCCCAATACTTCGGTTCATGCTTTACAAGTTGTATAAATTAGGTGCTATTTACAAGGGAAGATGCTGAAATTTAGAAGATTAAGGAATTCCCGCAAAGTCACAAAGCTCACGTGTTAGTTTCTGGAAGCTGCGGGAACACACACAGCAGCTGTACTCAGCAGAATTTATTATTCTTTCACAGTTCCAGAGGTCAAAAGTCTGAATTCAGGGTGGGGGCGTGGCGTGTTCTCTCTCCCAGTGTCTGGGGGCAAAGGCAGCCCTTGCTTCCTTGGCTCGTGGCCCCGTTGCTCCGGTCTCTGGCTCACCCTCACATGGCTCTTTCTCCCGTCTCAAATCTCCCTCCTACAAGGACACTTGCCAGGTTCAGGGCCCACCTCATTAATTCGGGATTATCCCCTCTGGAGGGCCTTGATTAATCACATCTGTAAAGGCCTTTGCCAGATAAGGGAGCATTCGGAAAGCTTCCCAGGTGGCTCAGTGGTACAGAATCCACCTGCCAGGGCAGGAGACAGGGGTTCGATCCCTGGGTCGGGAAGATCCCCTGGAGGAGGGCATGGCAACCCACTCCAGCATTCTGGCCGGGAAAACTCCAGGGACAGAGGAGCCTGGTGGGCTACAGTCTATGGGGCTGCAAAGAGTCAGACAACTGAGCAAATAAACAGCAACAACAGAGGGTCCAGGGACTGGGATGTGGACACATTTGATGGAGGCTACCATTCAGCCCACAACCTGCTCACAAGCAGGGTCCTCGGGTGTGGAATGCCGTGTCCATGCTCCCAGCCATCGCACTGGTGCTGGCTTAGAACCCGTGCTGTCACCAGCTCCCTGCCGGGCTCCAGCTGTGCTCGTGGAACACCCACCCAGCCCCACGCGCTGCATGGCTGTGGGCCTAGACCCAGACCCACGTCACCGGTAGCCTGGCCCTACTCTTCTCCATGTTTCTCCCCCAGCTCCGCCAGGGGGTCCCAGGAGGATTTTCTGACTCCTCTCACATTTTCAGCATAAAACAAGCTGAAGAGATAAACATTCATTGCTTCTTAACAAAGACGTCTAAAAGCCACTCGTGGGAGGATCCATGTGGATAGGTGTTTGTGGGTCCCTTGGTGGCATATCCTTGAGGCAAGCATTTCCCGGGCACGCCAGGTGTGGGGGATGCAAGGAGGAGGCCACTGAATCCTGACTCGGGGACCTCACTTGTGAGTGGAGGTGCTCAGCTCCCATGAAATTAACCACAATCGGAGGCAGAGGTGGCCAGCTCAGAAAAGAGGGGTTCCAGGTGATGAAGCAGAGAAAGGACCTGAGTTCCGTTTCCTTCCTGACCTCACTGAATCCCCTCAGTTCTCCTCCATGGAAAGCATGATGCATTATCCCCACTTTAAGGAAGATGAGAGTTGCTCAGAGAGGGTAAGTAACTTGGTCAAGGTCACACAGCAGTGAGCAAGGAAAGTAGTTTTCGAACCCATATCCTTTGGATTCTTTTCTCTGTTAGGGGGATGGAAGGTGAGTGGACAGAAGTCTGAGAAAACTGTCATGGAGAAGGTGGGACCTGTACAGAGCCAGAAGATTCAGATTACTCAGGGCACGTGCGCTGGTCTGCAGCCCGGATTTAGGAGTTCACTTCGAAGCTGCTCAACATCCACACTCCTGGAGAAGGATTGCATGAATCCTGCGTGATGGGCTGGCCTGGCTGACCTAGCTTCAGTGCGGCAGATCTGTCCTCCCCGTTGTGTGGTACCCATGGTGTGACGGCCTCACAGACCATAAAGGATGCCTTCACGTAAAATCAGCGTCCGGACTCTATCTGCGAAACAAAGGTCCCCTGTTAAGAGTAACCGAGGTCTTTCTCTCCTTGCAGAGGGAAACACAGAGTGAGGTCCAAACCCCAGACCACAAAGGCCCAGGAAGGAAGCTTGGTTCTCTGACACTCCGAGGGGCTTCCTTCAACCATGCTGTCCCATATGCTTTACAAAACTTAGCTCACGCCACCCCTAATTTAAGATGAGTTCATTCGACCCTCTGACCCTCCTGTGAGGAGGGACCATTATTGACCCATTTTTACTGCAAATAAACTGAGGTAGGCACACAGAAGTTATCTGCCTAAGATTATAAGTGGCCACCCAGGGACCCAGGCAGCCTGGCGTCAGAGTCCCTGCTCTGAACTTTCACTAAGCGGCCTCCTCATTTTGTGACGTTTTTTCTTAGAGGTATAGAAAGGTGACATTACAAAATGCCCCAATTCTCTGCACGGAATGGGGACCAGCGCTTACTCAGCTCTGCTCTGTGCCACGCGCTTCATGCCTGTTACTCTATTCCTCCTTCCACCAACCCTAAATGAAGGGTCACTGCACCCATTTTCCGATGGGAAAACAGAGGCTCACAGAGGTAAATCCACGAATCTACATCCACTTGGCTGGCAAGTGGCAGAGCTGGGGTTCAAACTCTAGATAAGGGGGGATCCCAAGCCCACTATTTGCCCACCCCGTGGCTTCACCCCCCACTTGTCTAGCACTTACTGAGTGCCTGTGTATTCCAGGCAGTGTTTCTGGGTGGTGGGGTACAGAGATGCCCCCTGTGTTCTAGGACCCCAGTGTCTGTTTCACTGGTGTGTTATCTGAGGACATGTGAACTGCTGAGTCAGGGAACGCTCCAGACAGGAAGATGTGCCCTGTTGGTCCTGCAGATGCAGGGGTTAACCAGGCCCCTGAGGGTGGGGCCGGAGAGCTTCTGGGAGGGCGGGCACGGCATGGCAGGAGCCAAGGAGGTGGAATGACGACCTTTCCCAGTGCCCTCTCCCGGTGGGGTGGTGCTGGAGTCCCAGCGCCTTTGGGGTCTTGGGAGTATTGAGACCAGAAGGGGCACAGGGCGAGTTCCGAGGGGCTTCCACATCTACGGTCTGGAGCTGGAAACCCCCCTGTGGGGTGGGGAGGCTCCTGCCTGACCCCGAGGAGCACAGAGGAACAAGGTGTCCCATAGAATCTCTGGGCCCAATGCCCAGGGAGCGACCAAAGCCCACAGGCACACACAGACTGAACCCCAGTTCCCCTGCATAGGTCTACTTCAGGGAGGATGTGGAGCACACAGGAAGAACCTGGTTTACTGCCCTCGTTGCCCTGGTAAGGCTGGTAAGGCTCTTGGCATGTGCTTAGAAGACTGAGATCTCACAGCGACCCAATGTGGCCGAAGAACCAGTGGTCCGTGTCAAAGCATCCCGGCAAGATGGGCCCTGCTTGTCAAAACCCCCAGGCCACATCCCGGGGGCAGGTGGCAATCCTCCTTATTGAGATATTCATGCCGAGGGGTCCAGGTAGCCGGTGTGGACCCAGGAAACAAGCACCCAGACCCTCCGTCTTACTAGCTGCGGCTCCCCTGGCCTCTCTAACACAGGACACTGAGGCCCACTGAGCCCTGCTTGGTGATGATGCCAAGATGCCAGTAGCCGCCCCCCACCCGCACCCACCCCTGACCTACAGCTGCAGGGACCCCGGCTTCGGGCCGGGGTCATCTCGGGCCGCGGGGACGGCAAGAGACAGTGTCTGGGGCTGCTGGAAAGGGCCTGGGGGAGCAGGGCTGGAGGCCACCTTGTCAGCACGAGGGGAGCCTTCTGAGCAGCAAGGAGAGGGGGACGGGGGTGGGGATGGAGGAGGAAGAAGCTGTAGCCCTGCCTGATTTCATGTTTCTAGGCCCTTCCACCAAAGACCCCCATACTGCCAACCTTCTGAGTTCTTGCGTTTTCTTTTTATAACTTTTCTGTCCCCCAGCTGCAGCTGTCACATCCTGCTGCTCTCAAATCTGCTTCCTTAGCATCTATTTCACCAGAACACAGTGGTCAAAGTGTAAGTTTTAGAGCCGGCCTGCCTGGGTTCAAATCCCAGCTCTCCTCTTCTCAGCTGTGTGACCTTGAGCAAGCTCATCGACCTCTCTGTACGTCAAGTAGAGATGCTAATAAAATTATGTCCTTCCTAGATTGTGAGAAGGCTTAAATGGGCAATGAACGTGAAAGAACTTGGAATCCTGCCTCGGGGAAAATGAAAACTCCAGAAAATGGTAGCGCTCACTACTCCCCATCTGTTGAAGACTGGACCAGATCATAATACCTGGGTTTACAGAATAAAGGTCCTCCTTATGAGGAACTAGGGAGCTGTATTTCCCCAGCAGCGCCCACAGACTGTGGCATTCGTTTGGGGGCTCAGACCCAGATCATTTTTTTCCCTTTTTTCACGATCTCTGGGTTTGTAGTCTGTCCCCGTGGGTGATGTTCTCTAGGTAAGGGAGGCACGCTCTGTGTGTGCTGGAAGGAGACCGGCCGTGCCCCCTGGGAGGGTCTGCCCCTGTGAGATCTCCAGGCACAAGATTCCAGGCCTATTCTCAGGGCACCCCCCGGGCAGGAGGTCACATGCATGACCTCTGATACCCACAAGATCTCGGTAGGTGTGTGTGAACTTCAGAGAGGGCGGGTCACCTTCCTGAGGTCAGAATGCTGACTCCTCACGCCAAGCCTCCCCAACAGGCTGCCTTCCTGCCCAGCCTCCATGCACAGGGATAGAACCTCTGCCTGGAGCGAGTGCCCACGGCTGCATGTGTTCATTCCGTCACTCATCCGTTCATTCATTCACTGGACTCACACCACGAGTCAGCCCATCAAGGGCTTCCAGACAGAAGGACCAGATGCGGCCCTGTGCCCACACAGCTTTTGTCAACGTCAAGAGATGAGCAGGATACCCAGGGTCTCCAGTGCCAGGTTCGGAGACCTTCTTCATCCTTCCTGCATCTCTTGGACCTTCAGGAATTCACCAGAAGACCACGGGGCATAACAGTGAACAACTAGGAAGTCTCCCTGTAGGAGGAGGCACATAATCCAGTATTGACAAATTGAATTGAATATTTCAATTGAATAATTGATATATTATCGAATATCCATAATTGAAAATTGATTATGAATTGACTTGAATATGCCATTTCAAATTCATTTTCAATTTCAAATGAATTTCATTCAAATTCATATTGAATATGAATATTCATAATTGAATATTGACAGATTGAATATTGGCTACTGGCAAAGCAGGAGGGTCAGGCAAAGGAACTGACACAAACCAAGAGCTACAGCTCCTTGAAGGAGCCCTAGTCAGGGTCACCCCGACTGGTCAGCCAGTCCCAACTGCTAGAACCAGGGTTTAGGAAGGGCCAGAGAAAGCGGTGCTGGGGAAGCTGAAGGCCAGTCCGTGGGGGTCTTAGATGCAGGTAAAGGAGTTCAGCTCCACCCTGAGCCAAAGGCTCCACCTTGTCTGTTACATCTGGAAGGTAACAGGCAGGGCAGGTTGCAGGGCTCACAGTCAACGTTTCTCAACCTCTGGTTCTTGCTAAGCGTTGCTCTCACTTTCAGTCTGCACACAAAGCCCTGTGCAGTGAAGGTAAAAATGGCTGGGAACATACTCTAATGGTCCCGCGATAATTTACACGGAATCAGCATATAACCCAGCGATCCCACCTCTGGATATATTTTCAACTCTACTTCTCAGTGTATACTCAAAAGAATTGAAAGTGAAGACTCAAACAGATATGAGTCTCAACAGATCTGACTCAAACATTCGTGCTCACACCGACAGATGAATGGACAAACAAACCAGGGTCTATCTGTGCAATGGACTGGTGTTCAGCCTTAAAAGAGAAAATCGGACACAGGCTACAACACGGATGACCCTCAGAAATGTTATGTGAAATAAAATAAGCCCGTCACAAGGGACAAACCCCGCATGATTCCACTTACATGAGGCGTCCAGCAGAGCCAAGTTCACAGAGACAGAAGGCAGAGAGGTGGGCCCAGAGGCTCGGGGGAGGGCGGGGATTGATGACGAAGTTCTAGGGATGGATGGTGGTGATGGTTATACAGCAGTGTGAATGTTCCTCTCACCTTTAAAATGGTCAATTGCACGTTAAATATACTTTGTTGTTGTTACTGCTCAGGTGCTGAGTCGTGTCCAACTCTTTTGTGACCCCATGGACTGTAGTCTGCCAGGCTCCTCTGTCCATGGGATTTTCCAGGCAAGAATACTGGAGTGGGTGGACCATTTCCTTCTCCAGGGGATCTTCCCCATTCAGGGAGCAAACCCACATTGGCAGGCAGGTTCTTTACCACTGAGCCACCAGGGAAGCCCCACCTCAGTTAAAAAAAACAATGAAGTAAAGGGATCTTCCCCATCCAGGGATCGAACTCACATCTCCTGCATTGGCCAGAAGGTTCTTTACCACTGGGCCACCTGGGAAGCCCTACCGCAATGAAAAAAACCTTTTCACAAATGAGCAAGGGGCCCCACAGAAGGGAAGGGGCAGAGTCAGAGCTCGGGGCCCTGCAGACCACACCGTCCAGGTTAGAAAGATCCCTGCAGGTCTGGGATGGGAGGGGGTGGGGGGAGGGACAAGGTCAGGGGGGGGGGGGGGGGGGGGGGGGTGGGGGGGTGGGAGGGAGACCCTGACAGAACTTGGCTCTTGTGGAACGGACTCAATTTAGACGCAGGGAACATTTTGGGATTCACCCAAAGGCAGGGAAGGAGGGATATTTATGTGTTTGCCCTTCGTCTCTACAGATTGTCTTTTCTGATTCACAAAGCTGGGGAGGGAGGGCTGGAGGGGGAAGAACAGAGAAGACCTTCATAATAGCTCAAGTGTGAACCAAGGCCACTGGGGGCAGGCTTTTAGCGACATCCCCCCCTCAATCTTGGTAATAAGATGCTGAGGGCTGAGCACTCATTCCTCTTCATTGTAAAGAGGGAGCCGGGGCACCCAGCATCATTTTTCTGGGGAGGCCCCAAGGATGTCACCAGCCAGCACAGCTGAGGGCATCAGTTAGGTCAAGAGAAAGCTGAGCCCCACAGAGAGCCGGACCCAGGCAGCCCTTGAAGGGCAGGCATGGGAGGAGCTGAGGCCTTGGGGAGGCTGCGTCCAATTCACAGAGTCCAGCTCCCCCAGCCCCCGGGGCCCTCCATGACCAAGGCTGGCCCAGACCTCCAGCCGGGTTGCCTGGCACCTCTCCCAGCCTCCTCCACTGCAGGCTGACCGGACACCCCCACCCCAACTCCCACCCCGTGGCTGATCATCCCAGGACCCTTACGATGCTTTGCTCTTGACAAGCTGGTCCCTTGGCTGTTCCTAAATAACCACTCAACTGGGCCCAAGAGTTTCTTTTCTGGCACCCCTACCCCTACCCCAGGCCTACAGAGAGAGTTAGCTGTACCCTCCCCCATTACAGCTCCCTTGTTAAGTGGGGACCCTTTATGAGGACCACATCCTTCATCTGTGGAATTTCACCAACCTTGGTCCATGGCAGCTGTCTAGCCAGCACCAACTGGATTACGATGAAACCCTCTGTGTAGAAATGAAACTAATTAAAACCAGACATAAATACACTCATTATAGGTGTATATAATCACAACAAACTGTGGAAAATTCTGAAAGAGATGGGAATACCAGACCACCTGACCTGCCTCTTGAGAAACCTGTATGCAGGTCAGGAAGTAACGGTTAGAACTGGACATGGAACAACAGACTGGTTCCAAATAGGAAAAGGAGTACATCAAGGCTGTATATTGTCACCCTGCTTATTTAACTTATATGCAGAGTACATTATGAGAAACGCTGGGCTGGAGGAAGCACAAGCTGGAATCAAGATTGCCGGGAGAAATATCAATAACCTCAGATATGCAGATGATACCACCCTTATGGCAGAAAGTGAAAAAGAACTAAAGAGCCTGTTGATGAAAATGAAAGAGGAGAGTGAAAAAGTTGGCTTAAAGCTCAACATTCAGAAAACGAAGATCATGGCATCCAGTCCCATCACCTCATGGCAATTAGATGGGGAAACAGTGGAAACAGTGGCTGACTTTATTTTTCTGGGCTCCAGAATCACTGCAGATGGTGACTGCAGCCATGAAATTAAAAGATGCTTACTCCTTGGAAGGAAAGTTATGATCAATTTAGACAGCATATTAAAAAGCAGAGACATCATTTTGTCAACAAAGGTCCATCTAGTCAAGGCTATGGTTTTTCCAGTAGTCATGTATGGATGTGAGAGTTGGACTATAAAGAAAGCTGAGCACCGAAGAATTGATGCTTTTGAACTGTGGTGTTGGAGAAGACTCTTGAGAGTCCCTTGGATTGCAAGGAGACCCAACCAATCCATCCTGAAGGAAATCAGTCCTGAATATTCATTGGAAGGAATGATGCTAAAGCTGAAACTCCAGTATTTTGGCCACCTCATGCGAAGAGTTGACTCATTGGAAAAGACTCTGATGCTGGGAAAGATTGAGGGCAGGAGGAGAAGGGGACAACAGAGGATGAGATGGTTGGATGGCATCACCAACTCAATGGACATGGGTTTGGGTGAACTCCGGAGTTGGTGATGGACAGGGAGGCCTGGCATGCTGCAGTTCATGGGGTCGCAAAGAGTCGGACACGACTGAGCAACTGAACTGAACTGGACTGAATTAGTGAAAGCTGACTCTTCCCCAAGATTTCCATGTCCCCACTAATCCTTAGAACCTGGGAATGTGGCCTTCTTTGGGAAAAGGGCCTTTGCAGATGGAATTACCTGGGGTGGGCCCTAAGTCCAATGATGGTGTCCTTTTAAGAGACACCCAGAGGCGAGACAGAGACAAGGCCGTGCAGGTGGAGGCAGAGACCAGAGTAACGCAGCCACAAACCCAGGAACACCTGAGCCTGAGCTTGGCCCTGCCGACACCTTGACTTTGGACTTCCGATCTCTGTAACTGTGGGAGACAACTTTCAGTTGTTTTAAGTCAGCTGGTTTGTGTTACTTTGTTACAGCAGCCCCAGGAAAACTGATACAGGTGTCTTAGAAAGAACACAAGATACTTGGATTCAGATAGCTCTGCCTCTTGCTGTCTTGGCTGAATTCCCTAAGCACTGGAAGTCTCAGTTTCCCTGGGTATTAAATGAGGATCCTAATTCCTATTTCTGACAGTCGTTCCAGTGAGTAAATTCATCTGGAACTTTTTTTTCTTGGTCAGCCATGACATGTAATCACTGCTCAACAAATGATCAAGGGGTGTTTATTGTGGTCTGGCTCCACGGTTGGGCTCTGGAGATTCTAGATGAAGAAGTGCCGCCCTTTCCCTTAAGGAATTCACAGCCTGGAGGAGGAGACTGGCTGCCAAATGAATCTTTAGAGCGTAAAAGCAAGTGAGAACTAGGAGCTTCAGAGATTGTGGGAGCAGAGGAGGGAAATTCCAGCTCACCTGGGGACAGCCAGAGAAAGGGTCAGAGAGGAGGTGGCAACTGATTAGGGTTTTGAAGGGTGTGTAGGAGTTCACTAGGAGGAAATGAAAGAGAAGTGGATTGGGAGCAGAGGGGAGACTATGAGCAAATGCACAGAGGGTTGGAAGAGCATGGCTTACGGCTGGTGGGGAGAAAGATGAGGCTGGGAAGACGGGTGAGCTGACTGGCAAGCACCTGGCCTTCCAACTTGGGCCTGGATTTATTCTTTGGTCAGTGGGGAGCTGTTGAAGGGTTCATGGTATGGAAATGAGCTGACTGGATTTGTGTTTTGGAAAATCACTCTGCCTTTGGGTGCAGGATGGAAGGATGTGGAGTGTGCAGGAGACTAGTGGGGAGGCGGGGCCGGGGTGGGCTGGTACCTGCCCAGAATGCTTCAAAATCTCATGTCCATTCATACACTGCTTGTCGTAGGGGACGATTTCTGGGCTGTGATCTCCCTCCCCTCCCTCAGGGCCCATCTCTGTCCCAGAGGCAGTCCCCTTGCCAACTCGCTTTTTTTTTTCCCTCTTCGTAGACTCCCTGAAGACGTTCATTATCACAAGCACATCAAATCCTTTCTTTCTGCACAATTTTGTACACATTTGTGGTCCTGTGGATGTACAACTGTGTATCCTGTTTCACTTAGCATCGCATTCTTCCAAGTTAGTACAAACTCTGTAAACACTTTTCTATCAAGCTGAAAGGCCATTGTTTACTCAGTCAATCCCCTATGGTTAGACATTTAAGCTATTTCCAATTTATTTTTTTAACCATGATTTTTTAAAAACATTGTAATAACATCTTGGTACAAAAAACTTGACCACATTTCTGATTATTTCCTTAGGAGAGATGATTAGAAGTGGAATCACTGAACAGAATGGCATGACTCTTGGCAGTTCTTGGGGAGCGCTATCACGTGACTTTCCAAAAGGGGCTAAAAGCTTGCTTGAAAGTGACTGCTTCAAACACATCATTGCTAGCATTGACAATTATCATTGAAAAACAAACCCAAGAAACTTTCCCTAACTTCAAGGACAGGAAATGGTATCCTGGGTCTGTTTGCATTTGTTTGACCACCAGAGGGGACGAATGAATTTCCGGGCTTGTTAACTAGTGACGTTTCCTCCTGTGGGTGACATTCCTGCCCTGCCCCCGCCTCCCATCACCCCCCAACCCCCACCCCATGTCGCTTGTCCATATCCTTTGCTTCTGACCTCTTACAAACACAGCAACAGCCTGGCGGCTCCCAACCACAGGCAGGGGAAAAAGACCTGGAGGGAAAATTCTAGAAAGGACAACAAACCAAACTGGAGCAAAAGTCCCCGTTTTGTCAGGATGGGAAAGACAGAAAACGAAGATCATGGCATCCAGTCCCATCACCTCATGGCAATTAGATGGGGAAACAGTGGAAACAGTGGCTGACTTTATTTTTCTGGGCTCCAGAATCACTGCAGATGGTGACTGCAGCCATGAAATTAAAAGATGCTTACTCCTTGGAAGGAAAGTTATGATCAATTTAGACAGCATATTAAAAAGCAGAGACATCATTTTGTCAACAAAGGTCCATCTAGTCAAGGCTATGGTTTTTCCAGTAGTCATGTATGGATGTGAGAGTTGGACTATAAAGAAAGCTGAGCACCGAAGAATTGATGCTTTTGAACTGTGGTGTTGGAGAAGACTCTTGAGAGTCCCTTGGATTGCAAGGAGACCCAACCAATCCATCCTGAAGGAAATCAGTCCTGAATATTCATTGGAAGGAATGATGCTAAAGCTGAAACTCCAGTATTTTGGCCACCTCATGCGAAGAGTTGACTCATTGGAAAAGACTCTGATGCTGGGAAAGATTGAGGGCAGGAGGAGAAGGGGACAACAGAGGATGAGATGGTTGGATGGCATCACCAACTCAATGGACATGGGTTTGGGTGAACTCCGGAGTTGGTGATGGACAGGGAGGCCTGGCATGCTGCAGTTCATGGGGTCGCAAAGAGTCGGACACGACTGAGCAACTGAACTGAACTGGACTGAATTAGTGAAAGCTGACTCTTCCCCAAGATTTCCATGTCCCCACTAATCCTTAGAACCTGGGAATGTGGCCTTCTTTGGGAAAAGGGCCTTTGCAGATGGAATTACCTGGGGTGGGCCCTAAGTCCAATGATGG
This sequence comes from Cephalophus harveyi, assembly GCA_006410635.1. Lineage (NCBI taxonomy): Eukaryota > Metazoa > Chordata > Mammalia > Artiodactyla > Bovidae > Cephalophus > Cephalophus harveyi. The sequence continues at coordinate 1,468,841 of SJYT01037457.1, forward strand.
TGTCCTTTTAAGAGACACCCAGAGGCGAGACAGAGACAAGGCCGTGCAGGTGGAGGCAGAGACCAGAGTAACGCAGCCACAAACCCAGGAACACCTGAGCCTGAGCTTGGCCCTGCCGACACCTTGACTTTGGACTTCCGATCTCTGTAACTGTGGGAGACAACTTTCAGTTGTTTTAAGTCAGCTGGTTTGTGTTACTTTGTTACAGCAGCCCCAGGAAAACTGATACAGGTGTCTTAGAAAGAACACAAGATACTTGGATTCAGATAGCTCTGCCTCTTGCTGTCTTGGCTGAATTCCCTAAGCACTGGAAGTCTCAGTTTCCCTGGGTATTAAATGAGGATCCTAATTCCTATTTCTGACAGTCGTTCCAGTGAGTAAATTCATCTGGAACTTTTTTTTCTTGGTCAGCCATGACATGTAATCACTGCTCAACAAATGATCAAGGGGTGTTTATTGTGGTCTGGCTCCACGGTTGGGCTCTGGAGATTCTAGATGAAGAAGTGCCGCCCTTTCCCTTAAGGAATTCACAGCCTGGAGGAGGAGACTGGCTGCCAAATGAATCTTTAGAGCGTAAAAGCAAGTGAGAACTAGGAGCTTCAGAGATTGTGGGAGCAGAGGAGGGAAATTCCAGCTCACCTGGGGACAGCCAGAGAAAGGGTCAGAGAGGAGGTGGCAACTGATTAGGGTTTTGAAGGGTGTGTAGGAGTTCACTAGGAGGAAATGAAAGAGAAGTGGATTGGGAGCAGAGGGGAGACTATGAGCAAATGCACAGAGGGTTGGAAGAGCATGGCTTACGGCTGGTGGGGAGAAAGATGAGGCTGGGAAGACGGGTGAGCTGACTGGCAAGCACCTGGCCTTCCAACTTGGGCCTGGATTTATTCTTTGGTCAGTGGGGAGCTGTTGAAGGGTTCATGGTATGGAAATGAGCTGACTGGATTTGTGTTTTGGAAAATCACTCTGCCTTTGGGTGCAGGATGGAAGGATGTGGAGTGTGCAGGAGACTAGTGGGGAGGCGGGGCCGGGGTGGGCTGGTACCTGCCCAGAATGCTTCAAAATCTCATGTCCATTCATACACTGCTTGTCGTAGGGGACGATTTCTGGGCTGTGATCTCCCTCCCCTCCCTCAGGGCCCATCTCTGTCCCAGAGGCAGTCCCCTTGCCAACTCGCTTTTTTTTTTCCCTCTTCGTAGACTCCCTGAAGACGTTCATTATCACAAGCACATCAAATCCTTTCTTTCTGCACAATTTTGTACACATTTGTGGTCCTGTGGATGTACAACTGTGTATCCTGTTTCACTTAGCATCGCATTCTTCCAAGTTAGTACAAACTCTGTAAACACTTTTCTATCAAGCTGAAAGGCCATTGTTTACTCAGTCAATCCCCTATGGTTAGACATTTAAGCTATTTCCAATTTATTTTTTTAACCATGATTTTTTAAAAACATTGTAATAACATCTTGGTACAAAAAACTTGACCACATTTCTGATTATTTCCTTAGGAGAGATGATTAGAAGTGGAATCACTGAACAGAATGGCATGACTCTTGGCAGTTCTTGGGGAGCGCTATCACGTGACTTTCCAAAAGGGGCTAAAAGCTTGCTTGAAAGTGACTGCTTCAAACACATCATTGCTAGCATTGACAATTATCATTGAAAAACAAACCCAAGAAACTTTCCCTAACTTCAAGGACAGGAAATGGTATCCTGGGTCTGTTTGCATTTGTTTGACCACCAGAGGGGACGAATGAATTTCCGGGCTTGTTAACTAGTGACGTTTCCTCCTGTGGGTGACATTCCTGCCCTGCCCCCGCCTCCCATCACCCCCCAACCCCCACCCCATGTCGCTTGTCCATATCCTTTGCTTCTGACCTCTTACAAACACAGCAACAGCCTGGCGGCTCCCAACCACAGGCAGGGGAAAAAGACCTGGAGGGAAAATTCTAGAAAGGACAACAAACCAAACTGGAGCAAAAGTCCCCGTTTTGTCAGGATGGGAAAGGCACAGCTGGCCCCACACGGGACGGAGCTCTGGGCACTGCAGGGACCGCCAGCGGCTCCCCCAGCCTCTCTGCTCTCCTGGTTCTGTGCTGCAGCCTGCGGCTGAGGGCAGATGGTGGGCTTGTACTGGATTGAGTAGCAATCCCCCGGATTCCCATCTACCCGTGAGACAGGCGGGGACCTTTGCTGCAGCGCCGCAATGCTTGCACTTGGACACACCTCTCCTCGAGCAACAAAATGCCGAGAAACTGTATGGGACTAAAAATATCTGTGTGCATGAGCAGCTGGGGCAGATTCTGGACAAAAGATACCAAAAAGCCAGAAAAGCCCCACTGTCACTTCTGAAGAGCCAGGAGCAAAAGCAAGGGGTCAGGAGAAAAAGCTTAGTAGTGAGCCAGGTATTGGATTAGGCTGCCTACCCCCCAAATCAGCATTACAGTATTGTGCATCCCCTTCTCTGCACACAACACCACAAAGGCGTGGGCAAGCCACCTAAGCCAGTCTTTCGGCCCGACCCCTGGACCCACCCCTACCTTCACCCCAAATAAGGAACCAGCTCCACCCACCCCGTGTTGGAACCAGCGAGCCAGGGAACCTGTTAGCTGTGCTCACTGCCCCTTACGGCAGCAGGGGCCCCAGTAAAGCCTTGCCTGAACTTCTTGTCTGGCTCCAGTTAAGGCCAGGAACCCTGGTGGGTCACCCGGATCCTCGGAACCTATTGTTTGGCAATAGGGTCTTCGCAACGAACGTCATTAGTTAGGAGGAGATGATGCTGAGTGGGCTGGGCCCTGACCCAATACCTTCTAAGAGGAGGAGACACAGCCTGGGACACAGAAGGCACGTGACGATAGAGGCAGGGACTATGATGGGACCTCAGCCAAGGAGCCACCAGAAGCGGGAAGGGCCCCTGGGACACCTTGACCTCAGACTTCTGGCCTCCAGGACTGTAAGAGAATACAGCGCTGTTGTTTCAAGCCAGCTAGTGGTGGGAATTTGTCCCAGCAGCCGCAGGAAAGGAGCACAGGGCTTACGGCTGGGCAGGGACAGCTGGCGGAGTGACAGGCGGGCTGTGGGCCAGGTCACTGAGCAGTTCCAGCTCTGTGCTCGGCTCAGAGGTTACCCTGGGTGGACGGCCTGAGTGGTCCCAGCGTGTACATCCGGGGCTGGGCTCAGTCCTGGCCTGCCACTTGGCACAGGCTGACGCTGGGCTGGTTACGAGCCACCCCGGGCCTCGGTTTCCCCGTGGGTAAGTTGAGGACATTCGCAAGTCTACCGCACGACTCTGTAAGGATCAGAGGTGGTGATAAAGCAAACAGCGTAGGCCTGACGCACACAGCTGCCCAGAAATGTTCTTTCTCCTTGGCCACCTTGGTGTTGGCATCAGATCTCCTGGGTTCAGGCTCCAGCTTTGCGTTACTCAGCTCCGTGACTTGGCAAGTCTCTAACCTCCTGTGCCTGTTTCCTATGTTTGTAAAAGGGGGCTTTTACTAGATCAAAGGAAGGGCTGATGCAAAGCCCTTCGCACATTCCAGGAAGGGTCTATAGAAAGGAGCTGTTGTTCACACGTTGGAAGGGCTCTAGGGTGAAGTCTGGTAACCCTTAGCTCCTCCACACTGGTCTGAGATCCAGCCGTGTGGACATCAGCGGGGGGCGGGGGGCCGGTGAGAAAGGTAGGCTCCCACCCTCCCCCAGCTGCAGCTGAACCAGAATCTCATTTAACCACCACCTCCCAGCCCCGCTGCAAGGCAAACTGTGAGAGGCTCCATTGAAACGAGGCGTTTCCCCAATTTGCACTCTGGCAACAGGCTTCCCAGGTGGCGCTAGTGGTAAAGAACCCACCTGCCAAGGCGGATGTAATAGATGTAGGTTTGGGGTTTGATCCCTGGGTCAGGAAGATCCCCTGGAGGAGGGCATGGCAACCCACTCTAGTACTCTTGCCTGGAGAATCCCATGGACAGAGGAGCCTGGCAGGCTACAGTCCACAGGGTCACAGAGAGTCGGACGTGACTGAGGCGACTGAGCACGCACGCACGCAGTGGGTTATGACTGCAGGTTCCTAGATTCTCAGCCTGGACCTGGGGAGACAGAGTCGAGGGGGCGGGACCTGGAACGCACCTAGCAACCAAGCTTCCCTGAGAGGGTGGGGCTCTCCTGTGGGGAGTGGGTGTGGGCGGGGGGAGGTGTACAGCCGGACTTAGGAAGGGAAGGCAGGCATTTTGCTGATACTGTCAGTCCTGTGGTTGGTGGGAGAGGTGGCCTGGGGTGAGGCTATGGACTGGAATAAGGGGACAGAGAGCAAAATGCCTAGCATACAATCAGAGTGGGTGAGGAGCATTCAAGAGATAATTGTTTGATGAGTGAAATTTGCTCAGTCGTGTCTGACTCTTTGGGACCCCATGGACTATACAGTCCATGGAATTCTCCAGGCCAGAATACTGGAGTGGGTAGACTTTCCCTTCCCCAGGGGATCTTCCCAACCCAGGGATCGAACCCAGGTCTCCCGCACTGCAGGCAGATTCTTTCCCAGCTGAGCCACACGGGAAGCATTGTTTACTGAATGACTGAGTGAAGAATGGATGGACAGGGAACATCAGCACAGTGGGAATGAGCAGGTTCTAAAGAAGCCACACAAGTGGGCACAGAACCACGGCAGGCCTGATATCTGCCACAGCGCAGGGCTTTTCACAGCTGGGAGTGAACTCCAGCTCCACCAGCTATGGGAAACTGTCCTGTCTTCTCTCCAGCGTGCCCAATGCACATGCTGGGGGAACTGCACACACCTTCTGGGGTGCAGAGACCTGCAACAGGGCAGAGGAACAGTGGGCAAGTTGGGGGCACGGCTCCACACCTGAGAACTGGGGCAGTGGAATTTATAAATTAGATGTCAGATTGGAGCCTTGAGAGCCTATGGGACTGGCCCTTTAACAGCCAGGTAATGGCACATGGAGCATCCTCAGAGGGTGATGGGGTGGGGGAGGGGAGAGCGTGGGATCTGCCAGGACTACTTCCGGGGACCAGGCTGAAAGAGGCAGACACAAGAAAGCAAATTCTTGCTTCCGTTGCCCTTCATGGGGCTTCTTGTTCAATAAACTGGTTTCGCTGTCTTCCTCTCTCCTGGAAGGGCTCTGTAGGTCAGCACCCCCTTACCGGAGTGAGGAATCCAGAGGAATCTTCCTTTCCAGCCTGGGCTTCTATTACAAGCAAGCTGAGCCTAGGAAATCCGGTCTAGTGAACAACAGCGGCAAGGGGACTGGTCCTCTTAATCTGTATCATATGAGCCTTGTACTCAAGGAGGCTCTACCTGAACCAATGGCAATAAACGCGCTGGGCAGACGGCTGAACCTTGGGAGAATGTGTCTGTTTCTGGAAGGGCTGTTGGTTTTTGACCTAGAAGCTTGGTCCTCTGGCTCTGTAAACAGTCAATTCCTTGTCTTTTCTGCTTGAAATAACCAGGGAGGTTTCTGTTTTCCTGACCGAACTGTCTGGGGCCTCACGTAAAATATACAATGAACCATGGTCTTGCCTTCCTGTCCCTTGAAACTGCTTTGTTGCTGTGACTCTCAAGGTGACCAGGCTGCCCTTGGGTTCAGAGGGTAAAGAATCCGCCTGCAGTGCAGGGGACCCGGGTTTGATCCATGAGTTGGGCAGATCTGCTGGAGGAGGGCATGGCAACCCACTCCAGTATCCTTGCCTGGAGAATCCCATGGACAGAGGAGCCTGGTGGGCTACAGTCCACGGGGTCACAAAGAGTCAGACATGCCTGAGCCACTAGCACTTTCAAGGTGACCAATTTCCTGTGCATCTATCACACTCGCTTCAGATCTCCCCTTCTCTGGGGAGCCTCCTCAGACCCCAGCAGCCCACAGCACTTGCTCCCTTCTACCAACTCATTCATCCACTCACTCACTCACTCATTCGTTCACTGAAGTGTTTATTGAGGATTTGCTCTACGCCAGAAAAGCCGGTCCTCCCCAGCGCTGACCACTTCCATCCCACGCAAACTGATGTTGAATTTTACCTGCTCCTGGAAAACAGAGAGCATCCAGAAACTTTCCCCCTTTTGTGTTCTGCAGAGGCAGCTCACTGCAAAGCCCCCGCCGTCGTCCCAGGTGACTCGGGTAAGACTCACAGATCCTCTCCCCACCCCAGTTTACCAGAGACAAGGTCAGACCTTCCAAATTCTCCTTTGCTCCTGAAAGATTGCCTGAGGAATTCCCTGGTGGTCTAGTGGTTAGGACCCCATGATTCCAGTGCAGGGAACATGGGTTCCATCCCTGACCATCTCCATGCCAGATAGTGAGGCCAAAAAAATAGCTGAACGGTTTGTTCCCATTGACCCCCCTGGACCTATCCATTGATCTGACTTGACCGAACCTCTGTGAAGCTTCTCCTTTTCCCTTGGGCTCCTGAAATCTGGTTGCCCTTGGCCTGGGGCCAGTGTACAATGACGCCTGCCAACATCCTCCCAAGGACCCTTGGCTGGTGGCAGGAAAGACATCCTCTGATCTATCGCCCATCACTCCACCCCAGCCCACCCACCCGGCTCTTCCCAGGCGTGTTGACACCTCCCTGGAGAGGACCCAGCCTGGTCTTGGGCAACTCAGGCGACTTGCCTGGCTCGTGCGATTGTCCCTCCTGCTGTTGCCAAGGTCCTATCTGAAAAAGTCTCCTTTACCTGAGACCAGATTTTTTAAAAATTATGTGCTTCTCTTTTTAAAAACTGTAGTAAAAACACGTAACGTAAGATTGACCATCGTAGCTGTTTTGAAGTATATGCTTCGGTTGTGTTAAGGACACTCACGTCGTTGTGCAACCTCAGCCACCATCGATCGCTGGAACTTTTTCATCTCGCAAAACTGAAACTCTGTCCCTACTAAACGACTCCCTATAGTCCCTCCCCCAGCCCCTGATGACACCATTCTACCTTCTGTCTCTCGGAACTTGTCTCCTCCAAGTACCCGTGCTAGTGGAAGCCCAATGTGTTTGTCCTTTTTTTCTGGCTAATTTCATTCACATAACGTCCTCAGTGTCCATCCATGCTGTAACATATACCAGAACCCTCTTCTTATTTAGGGCTGAATGATACCCCATGGCCTAGGTAGATCAAAGCCACACTTTATTGATTCATTTTTCTGTTGTTGGACTCTTGGGTCATTTATACTCCTTAGCTCTTGTGAGTAACTTTGCTATGAACATGAATGTGCAAATATCTTGTCTACTTTGAATTCTCTTGGATATATACCCACAAGTGGGTTAGCTATGTCGATTTTAAATTTTTTTTAAATTAAAAATTTTTTAATGAATTGAAAAAGTTTTGAGGGGTCTCCATGGTGTTTTCCCTAGTGGTTGTCCCACCTGTGTCGAATAAAGGTTTCAATTTCTTCACTTCTTGCCAACATTTATCTTTTTTTTTTTTTGGTAGTAGCTATTCTAATGGAGGTAAGGTCAGATTTGTTTTCTATTTGACGAAATCATTAAGTATTAATATTTTTGAGCACTTACTATGCTCCAAGCACCTTGGGATCATGCAGGGTAGCTGGAGGAGAGAAGGGAACACCGCAGTGGGTTTCACTGTGAAAGCGTGTGCCCCGCAGAGGCCTGGGGGACCGTGGGTACCCAGCAAGTGGGGAATGGTGTCAGGGACTGTGAGGTGCCTTCACACATCCACTCTGAGGAGGGCACGAACTAGTGCAAGACGGACACTCGGAGACCACCTCTAAGACCCACCAGACCATGAACGAAAGCATAAAGGCTAAAGAAGCACGGTCTGGACGTCCATGAAATAGATGATGGAATTCTAGAACATTCCCTCCTCCAGGGGCTTTGGGATCATTTCAGCCTTCCTCTTCGGTGCAGCTGGTCTGGTTGGCCCGATTTGCCTAGAACATGGTGTTGAGAAGATCCTGAAGTCGGCATGAGCTTAGTGAGAGAATGCTGGGATGTGTAGACCAGTGCAGGTGCGGGGAAGGGGGTGGAGTGGGCAGGCAGAGGCAAACACTCTGGCCTGGCCTGGGCACATGCCTGGGGACAGGGCTCCTCTCTGCCGGTACCTGGCCGGCCCGGCCCTGTGGTTTGGCCTGAGCCCACAGCCTGTGGATTCCTACGCCAGCTCTTCATCTGCCATGAAAACCAACACCAACCACTGCAAGAGGGCTATAAAACCTTAAAACCACAGAGCTGGAGAGAAGCTTAGATTCTAGTCTATTGCTTCCCAAAGTGATGATTTCAAGGAAATTAGTGGCTAATAAATTAAAAATAAGAAAAATTAAAAATAAAAATGCCAGGTAACATATATTTTTGAGCACCGCCTGGCTTCCAGGCACTGTGCTGAGTGCCCTGGCCCTGGCAGTTCTTAGCCCGTAAGAAATGCTGAGATTCCAGTAGCAGATTCCCTCTTTCCTTCGGCTGCCAGGAATCTCATGGCTGAAGGTGAAGCTCACGTGTGTAAACTGGCAGCGCAGCGCGGTGTGTGTATTGAGAGTTTGCAAGGGTCATCATAACAAAGAACTACCACCAAGCGGCTTAAACTACAATTTATTGCCTCCCAGTTCTGGAGACCACAGTCAGAAGCAAGGTATCGGCGGGACTATGGCCCCTCTGAAGGTGCTAAGGAAGAATCCGGACCTCTCTCCTAGCTTCTCAGCCGTGGCAGCAGAACTATAATCTTCAGGATTTCCTCGGTGGTCCAATGGCTAAGACTCTGCACTCCCAATGCAGAGGGCCTGGGTTTGCTCCCTAGTCCAGGGACTAGACCCCACATGCCACAGTGAAGATTGTGAGTATTGCAACTAAAGATCCCACGTGCTGCAAGTGAGATGTGGCACAGCCAAATGAATAAATAAATACTTAAAAAAAAAAAAAAGAACTGTAATCTTCACATGCACTCTTCCTGTGTGTCTGTTTACAAATTTCTGCTTTTATAAGGATACCAGTCACATTGGATTAGGGCCCACCTGACACCAGTATGATCTGATTTAAATTGACTGATTATGTCTGAATGACCGTATTTCCAAAGAGGGTCACATATGAGGTCCTGGGGGTCAGGACTTCAGCATAAGAATTTTGGTGGGATGTGGCTGTCTTCCTGATGTGTCCTTACATGGCCTTTCCATGGATGAGAGCCGTCTGCTTTCCTTTCTCTCATGAGGATGCTAATCCCTTTGGATGAGGGCCCCTCCCTTGTGACCTTATTTAGCCTTAATCAACTCATGAGAGGCCCCATCCCCAAATGCAACCACACTAGGTGTCAGGGCTTCACTGTATGAATTGGGAGGGGGCATTCTGTGGCTCAGCTGGTAAAGAATCTGCCTGCAAGGCAGGAGACCTGGGTTCAGTTCCTGGGTTGGGAAGATCCCCTGGAGAAAGGAAAGGCTACCCACTCTAGTATCCTGGCCTGGAGAATTCCATGGACTGTATAGTCCTTGGGGTTGTAAAGACTTGGACACAACTGAGTGACTTTCACTTTTCACTTCCATGAACATTCAGTTCATAACACCTCTTAACATTATACATGATCTGTTAAATTACATATATACATTATACACTACACGTTATGTTATACATTCTATGCTATATGGTATACACTTCTATGTATGTCTGCTTCCGTGATGGCTCAGACGGTAAAGTGTCTGCCCGCAATGTGGGAGACCAGGTTTCGATTCCTGGATCGGGAAGATCCCCTGGAGAAGGAAATGGCAATCCACTCCAGCACTCTTGCCTGGAAAATCCCATGGACGGAGGAGCCTGAGAGGCTACAGTCCATGGGGTCGCAAAGAGTCAGACACGACTGAGCGACTTCACTTTCACTTTCTATGTATGTAACATATATACACATATCCCCTGCCTCTATTTTCTCTTTGTCTCAGTCTCCTTGGATATTTTAGAAATTTATTTGTATTTCTATAGTCTTCTTGGAGCAAGGCAAGTCTTAACAGCTAGTGAGATAATGGAACCACACTGTGTTGATTTGCAGAGTCAGGTGGCAGGACATGTGGTGGCAAGCCCAGCAGTGTCCCCAAGGGCAGGCGTTTCCACAGTGTGCTTCTTGGCATCCCTGGGGATCTCACGGAGCCCCCTCAGGGTCAAGGCTGGTGGGGCACAGAAGGATGAGGCGCTGAGCACACGGGGTTCTGGCTCCACCCTGCATGAATCAAAGCATTTCGGTTTCTTCCGCTCTGTGGGTTGGGCATTCACTTGCCATGTGATGGATTAAAGATCTCGTGGCCAAGACTGCTTGAAACCCTGAAGCCAAACCAGCCCCAGCAGGTCAGCGGGCAGGAAGCAGCATCTGTCCTCAAAGCCCATAGTCCCATTCCTCTTTTTCCTACAGTTGAAGGGTCAGGCGGTCTACAGCCAAGGACCCTGATAAAATCACCCAGGAACTGGAGAAGCTCAGGGACCAAAAGTAAAACGACCCACCTCCTTTAGAAGCCGCAGGGCCTGCCCCTGGCCTTGCTGCTGTGGCCTCTGGGAATCACAGGCAGACAAATGGAGCGGGTACCTCAGCGCTCTTCTGTCTGCAGCCCCTGGGGGCAAGGGCACAGCTCCCTCCGCTGGGCCACCCAGCACGATTCTGCGCCATGCACTCCAGCCTGCCCTGTTTCTTGCTCTATGTTATGGGCTGAATTACAATCCCCTCTCCTCCAAATCCATGTTGAAGTTCTAACCTCTAGGACTTCAGAATATGACTATATTTGGAGGCAGGGCTTTTAAACAGGAGATTAAGGTAAAATGAGGTCATATGGGTGGGCCTTGAAGAATGACCTTGTGAGGACCCAGGGAGAAGATGGCTGTCTACAAGCCAAGGGGAGGGGCCTCAGAAGGGGCCAACCCCACCAAGCCCTTGATCTCAGCCTCCCAGCCTCCAGAACTGCGAGAAAACCAGTTTCTGTTGTTTGAGTGCCCAGTCTGCAGTACTGTGTTTTGGCAGCTCTGGCAAACTAATAACACTCGAGGCTTGAAATCTACCCAATTCAGGCACAAAATACACAAGAGAAAATTTCGTCTATGTCTGGACCAACCTTCACTTTCTGAAGTCTGTCAGAAATAATTTTCAAAACAAAAGGGAAAAATCATGCCTCTCACAGAGAGGTGAGAATGAATACGTGTTGAAGACTTTAACGCGTTAATCAGGGAGGGAGCTGGGCAGATGTCCTAGCTGGTTCAACAGAGAATCCACAGAACAGACCTATTTTCAGGTCAGGAATATTGAAATGAAATGGAGACAGGACTGGCTTTTTACGTCAGGGGAGAAGCCAGCTGGGCCTCTGCCGTACAGGAGAGGGTCTGTCTATAGACAACAATTATTGTGCATTGCTGTTGGCCCCAGACTGAATCACATTTATACTTTTGCATGATGTATGTTTAAAAGATATTATTCAGAAAATTATTCATTTTGTTTCTCTTTTGCCTCTGAGAACTTCCTCCCTGATGATCAAAAACATCCGTCTGCCTTGGGTGGGGGTGGGGTGGGGATGGGGGGCGGTTAGGAATGTCACAGAGGAAGCGGAGAGAAAAGGCTCCAGGTCCTGTTTTGGCTCTGGCACGCAAAATGAATCCTGCAGCCAGACAATAGACTCAAAAGCCAGGGTTTTGTGAGAGAGACGGATTTTCACAATCCCTTTCTCTTCTCTGTCAGCACATCGTGGGCCAGGCCCAGGCGGCTTAGAGGGTTCTCAGGAGATGGTGAGGCGGTCTCCGGGGCTCCGAACACAGGATTTTTTTGTCCTGAAAGCAGAAGGAGGGCAGACAGTGTCAATGTCCGATGCACGTGTCCAGGGATCCTGCAGTGAGCTCACTGAGGCCACCCCTTAGGAGCCAGGGGAGCCTGGTCCCCACCTCCTGATCACCTCTGGGGTCCCTTCTTCTAAGGACATGGTTCTATGGGATCAGGTCCCAGACTTACGGTCTTATTTTGGGGGGAAGGAGACGCAATTCGGCCCTTAACGACCACTATCTAGTTCTAGAATCTTTTCATCATCCCAGGTGGGAACCCCAGACTCATTGGCAGTCTCTCCCCATCCCGCCCTCCCCCAGGCCCTGGCAACCGCTCATCCGCTTTCTTTCTCTATGAATTCGCCTATTCTGGGCATTTCATATAAACGGAACCATGCAAGACATGTGATCTTCTGTCTGGCTTCCTTTACACAGCATCAGGTTTTCACAGGTCACCCATGAGCCTGAGCTATTTTTAGAGCCCATTTGTACAGAGGAGACTGAGAACCCAGTGAATCATAACGTCTCCTCTTAAAACCCCCTGGAGTCGGAGGACATTGTCAGCACTCAGCAAGGTTGAAAAATAAATGAGCAAACCACTCCCCTTTCTGGGACACATCCCTCCAAACTGGGGAAGGAGAATGTTAGGTCACCAACAGGCTCCCATGTGGTGTGGGGTGGGAGGCAGGGGCAGGGACTCAAGTGGGTGCAGGTGGCCTTGGCAGTCTCTGGGGGCAGCCTTAGCGTTTGAGGTTCCCCCAGCTGCAGTCTCAGCTTTTTCTGAGGGGCTATACCGCCATCTGGTGGCCAGAAGTAAACATGACATGAAACAGCCTGGGTGGCCTGTAGATTTCCTTGTAACTACATGGAAGAGAGAGCTTTTTACGTGGAGCACCTGCCTTCTGCCCAGAACTGTGCTGGACCCTTCACAAACAGCCTCAAACCGCAGTGTGTGTGATATGAGATGGGGACTCAGAGTGGTGGGGTCAACACATTTTTTGACAAGGAATGATACTTATGACTCATTGGAAAAGACCGTGGTGCTGGGAAAGATTGAAGGCAGGAGAAGGGGACGACGGAGGATGAGATGGTTGGATGGCATCACAAACTTGATGGACATGAGTCTGAGCAAGCTCCGGGAGTTGGTGATGGGACAGGGAAGCCAGGTGTGCTGCAGTCCATGGCGTTGCAAAGAGTCGGACACAACTGAATGACTAAACTGATGCTTATGACGATTTGTTTTGTGACAAGGCGAAAAGAAGAGTGTATGGTACAAACAGATCTTTAAAATGTTAATGTGTCTAAGTTTTGTTGTATCTGACTGCAGAGGAAACAAATCCAGGTGTAAACAGTGCTCAGCTTCCTCGGGTGTTGAAGGGGCTTAATGAGAAAATGCATGTGAAGTGCAGAGCAAAGGCTGGGGTGTTCAGCAGCTATCAGTTGTGGTCAGGACTAGAGTCACATTTGTCATCATTATCAACATCATTGTCACCTCTGGGTGACGGAAATATATTTCCTTTTCACTTCTTGTATTTTCTGATGTTTCTGTTTCATTCATTTAGAAAAAAGAAGAAATTAAAAAGAAGAGGGCGGGATGAGCCCCTGCAGAGGTGAGTTTTGCTTCAGGAATAGGTTGGTCTCTGGAAACCCATCAACCTCCTGGCAGATGAGCCCTACATTCTGGGCTGGGTCTGATCCTAGTTTTGGGGTCAGTAACTCACCCGGAACCTTGGGACCCAACCTCCTGGCTGAGTGGAACTGGGCAAGTTCCTTGACCTCCCAAGGAGGTCCCTTTCCCCATCTGTAGATGGGGAGGATCGCAGGATCTCCTTGAGGGTGTCATGGAGTTTAAAAGAGTTGACACTGGTAAAGCACTTCCATCGTCCCTGGCATGGGACGAACACGAAGCTGCTGTTATTCCTGGGCATGTCCCTTCCCAGCTCAGGGCGTCTATCCCATGAGGCACGCAGACCACAGCAGAGGCTCTTCAGCTACTGTCCTGACACCAGCCGCCTGAGAATCACCTGGGGAACTTGACAAAATGCAGTTCCTAGGCCTTGGCCCTGACCAAGAATCAGATTTGGTCAATTTGATTTTGATAGCAGCAAAATGATAAAAATCTGCATTGTTAACAAGACTTCCCGTTGACCTCACAGAATGGGGAGACCTGTATGGAAACAGGATATGATTCCTAAGGTCCCGTTCAGCTCTAAGATGCTGGGGTGCTTCTGAAGACCTGCCCAATCTCTTGGCCTCTGCACTCCAACTTTGTAATGAAAGGCTGTTCTTGGCCCTGGAAGGATCTACAGGAGCCTAGTCATGAGCCATCTAGAGTGTGTTCACAGAGCAACAGAACCGTGGAGACCTCATCCCGTCGTCAGGATACTGAAGTCCAGAGAAGGGAGGGCATTTATCACACGCTGGTGATGGAGCTGAGAACAAAGTCCAGGCCTCCTGACTCTGGGGCCAGTGATGTGCATGTGCACGTGTACACACACACACACACACACACAGAGGCATTCATTCATGCTGTGGATGGCCATGTTACGTGTGCACCACAAAGTCAAGGCCTGACGCACTGAAACGCAATCCCCCACTCATGGACACACCAGCACACTTCCAAACATTTCACCACTCCTAAGTTCTTCCTTATTTAGGTTAAGACTTTGGGGCAGAGTAATAAGGGGAGAAAGAAAGAGGCAGGAAATATGAATTTTAAAGATTTGGTTTTCATTTTTTCCCTAAACTTTTATTTAGGTCAAATTACTGTCCCAGTCATGCAGATTTATTCAAGGATGGTTACCTTGGCCTCTGTTGCCTCCGACTCTGAGATCCCATGGACTGTAGCTCTCCAGGCTCCTCGGTCCATGGGATTCTCCAGGCAAGAATACTGGAGTGGGTTGCCATTCCCTTTGGCAGGGGATCTTCCCGACCCGGGAACTGAAGCCAGGTCTCCTGCATTGCAGGTGGATTCTTTACCCGCTGAGTCCCCAGGGAAGCCCTACCTTGGCCTAGGCAAATCTTATTCTTTGGGCCTTGAGGATGGGGCAGGGAGGGGCAGAGGCTGGAGAGCACCATGAAGACAGAGGAAAAGTCGTCCAGGAGAGCACAGGGCCTCGATCACCGAGGAAGGAGGCCAGACAGACCCCGACCTCTCCAGGAGCAAGCTGTGTTAGAAACCAGAGGGCGGCTGCTCCCCGCCAGCCAGGCTCCGTGCCCCGTGTGCAGGAGCAGAGGGCAGGGGCTTCCCGCCAGCCAGGCTCCGCGCCCCGTGTGCAGGAGCAGAGGGCAGGGGCTTCCCGCCAGCCAGGCTCCGCGCCCCGTGTGCAGGAGCAGAGGGCGGCTGCTTCCCGCCAGCCAGGCTCCGCGCCCCGTGTGCAGGAGCAGAGGACAGGGGCTTCCCGCCAGCCAGGCTCCACTCCCCGTGTACAGGAGCAGAGGGCAGGGCTCAGCAGGGAAGCTGGACAGAGAGGCTGGAGGGTGGACCAGGGCATGTTGGCCCACGGGGTATAGCCGGGAAGGAGGTGGACTGGGACACCAGGGGTGAGGCACTGTGAGATAAGCTCATCAATGGGCTGGAGGTCTGGTGGGCATGAAGGGCTGCTGCTGGGGCTGGCATAGTAGGGAGGAGCTAGAAAGAAGTGGTGGGGATGAGAATGGAACAAGCGAGGAGGCCCAGGGAGAGGACCACCCATATGCAACTAGGGGTTCCCCGATGGCTCAGTGGTAAAGAATCCGCCTGCCATACAGGAGACACAGGAGATGGGGGTTCGATCACTGGGTTGAGAAAATCCCCTGGAGGAGGGCACAACAACCCACTCCAGTATTCTTGCCTGGAGAATCCCCATGGACAGAGGAGTCTGGCGGGCTGTAGTCCACGGGGTTGCAAAGAGTCGGACATGACTGAGTGTGCTCACATGTTCGCACCAGAGGTCAAGTTTCAAGTTCACAGCCAGGCACACCCCCTGCAAAGAGACCCGAGGCCTCAGCCTTACCAGCTGCACGTCCTCGTGCAGGTCGCCAACCTCCCACCACCTCAGGCTGGCCCATCCTGAGGGCGGGGATGACGTGCGCTGTGCCAGCCTTGTGGGATGGCGGTGCCCTTCATGCTGGGGAGCGCCAGGAGCTGAACCTGGACCTGACTACAAGGCTGACTTCCTTGAAGTGTTTCCATGGAACTCCTCACCTAACCTATATTTCTCTCTCAATGATTGTCTTCTATTTCCAAGCCAGCGCTGATGACGACAGGATGTGGAGGTGTCCTCACGAGCCCTAGTCCTTTGTGCGAGCAGCTCCAGAGGCCAGTGACTCCGCTGTCCACATGTGTAACTAGTTTCACGCGCTTGCTCTCACTTGGAAGCTCCCTAGACAGCACTACAAGGCAACTCACCCGGCAGGGGCCAGCGCGGCTCTGCCGGGCGCTGAGAGGAAGGACGCGTTCAGAAGCTGTCGGCAGCCAGGCCCTGGGCAGGTGTTTTCAAGCGGATGAGATCATTTGAGCCCTGTAAGACTACCGAAAGCTAGTCACCTCGTGCTACAGAAAAGTGGGAGAAGGCAATGGCAACCCGCTCCAGTATTCTTGCCTGGAGAATCCCATGGACAGAGGAGCCTGGTGGGCTACAGTCCATGTGGTCGCAAGAATCGGACACGACTTAGTGACTAAACCACCAAAGAAAAGTGAACCCACAGAAGGTTCTGGGAGGTTGAGGAGCTTGCCCATGACCTGACCGGGATGTGGCAGCCAGGATCGAGGCTCTGATCTGCAGGTTCCTGAAGCCACTGTCCAGGATGACGGAACTCAGGGTGAGCCCTCCTGGATGCTTTCACTTTTGGCGGCACTAGGTCTTTGTCGCTGCACACGGGCGCCCTCTAGTGGCGGCGTGTGGGCCTCTCATCGCAGCGGCTTCTCTTGTTGCAGAGCACAGGCTCTAGGTGCACGGGCTTCAGTAATTGCGGCTGAGGGCTCAGTTGCATGTGGGATCCTCCCAGACCAGGGATCAAGTCCATGTCCCCTGCACTGGGAGGTGGATTCTTAACCACTGGACCCTTTAACAAACCCTTTAACAACAACAACAAAAGCCTTTTTTTAACCCTTTAACAACAACAACAAAAAAAGCCCCCCCCCCTTTCTTTTTTTTAAGCTTTCATTTATCTGGCTCTGTCACGTCTTTGTTATGGCATGCAGAACCGGGGTGTATGGCTTTTCTCTGGTTGCAGCAGGCAAGCTCTCTAGCTGTGGGGCGCAGCCTCTGTAGTTTGGCTTAGTTGCCCTGAGGCATGTGGGATCTTAGTTTACAGACCAGGTATCCAACCTGTGTCCCCTGCATTGGAAGGTGAATTCTGACCACCAGGGAAATCCTGATGTTTATTTTTATACCACTATTGGAGAAGGCAATGGCACCCCACTCCAGTACTCTTGCCTGGAAAATCCCATGGACAGAGAAGCCTGGTAGGCTGCCGTCCATGGGGTCGCTGAGAGTCGGACATGACCGAGCGACTTCATTTTCACTTTCCACTTTCATGCACTGGGGGAGGAGATGGCAACCCACTCCAGTGTTCTTGCCTGGAGAATCCCAAGGATGGTGGAGCCTGGTGGGCTGCCGTCTATGGGGTTGCACAGAGTCGGACACGACTGAAGCGACTTAGCAGCAGCAGCAGCAGCAGCATGGTCTTTAGGTTAGGGCTTCCCTGGTGGCTCAGTCAGTGAAGAATCCACCTGCAAAGCAGGAGACCTGGGTTCCGTCCCTGGGTGGGGAAGATCCCCTGGAAGAGGCAATGGCAACCCACTCCAATATTCTTGCCTGGTGGCCTACAGTCCATGGGGTCCACAAGGGTCAGATGGGACTTGGCAGCTAAACCACCACCACATGGTCTTTAGGTTAATAAGAATGTTGGGAGGAAACACAATATTATGCAGAAAGGCAACTTCCATTTATTCAAATTAAATTACTGTATGAGTTCCCTATACAAATAAAATCTTTTTTGTAAATAAAAATACAAAATGCTACAAATTTCAACCATGTAAAAATGCAAAAATAATATCTGGATTATTATAGATGTGTACTTTCCCTTTACTATGACCAAAATGTGCAGGAGTTCCCCACAGTCCATACCACCCGGTCTGTGAGCCTTGTTCAGTCCCGTGTGCACCTCCCCGAGGGGCCAGGAGGCTCTCTCCCGCACGCTGAGCTCAAGGTGCTGGGATGCTCACCCCTGCCAGGTCAGGGTCGGGCTCTGTTTGGAGCTGGTGAGAAGGCGTCCTGCCCCGAAGCCCGGCTCCGGCCCCTGACGCTGAGTGAGACCCGAAGGGGGCCTCATTGGTCTAGCTCGCTTTCGTTCTGCAGCGTCTTCATCGCCAGCCCCCAGAGGGTCATGCTGGAGAAGAACTGGCCCTCCGAGTTCCTGTAAGCAGGGGCGGCGGCGCGGCTGCCCAGGGGGTCGGTGCAGGGGGGGTGGTCCAGGGCCGCCAGGGATGATCGCAGGGCGGCCACGCTGTCGGCCTGCAACGGCTCGGCGCCAGCTGGAGCGTCCACGTCCGGGTAGCCGTAGGCCTGGTGCTGCGCCGGCGGCACGTGCGGGGGCTTGGCCAGCTTCACCGGCTCCAGGCTGAGCTTCTCGGGCTCGCTCAGCCCATGCGGGGGCTGAGCCACCGGCTGGAACTTACAGGGGCTGTCAAACCCCGCCACGGAGTCCTCATCCGCCGGGTGCGCTGGCATTTTGACGGTCACGGCGGGCATCAGGGGCACGGACACGTCCTGGGAGAAGGAGTCGGAGCTCTGGGACCGCTCCAGGTCCGGGGCCTCGATGGCCCGCGCGAGCGCCTCCAGGGCGTCCGGCCCCTCGTCGCCCGCCCGGCAGTGCGTCTTCTTGTGCCGCCGCAGCACGGCCGAGCGCGTGAAGCACTTGTTGCACACGTCGCATGTGTAGGGCTTCTCCCCGGTGTGCGTGCGCACGTGCCTGCGGAGGTCGCCCGACCCTCCGAAACACTTCCCTGCAGGGACAGACGGGGTGCTCTTCAGAGGAGGACGTTCGGGAGGGTGTCCCCGCCGCCCCCAAGTGCCAAACGGCCCCGCTTTCCCGTGAAACAGGCCGAGCCCTGCCGGCACCCACTCATGCCGGTTCCAGACCCTTCCACGCCCCACCGCTGCAGCCCCACAACCTGCAGCCTCAGTCTTCACGAGCTGTGTTACCTGAGGGCTCCGGAGCCCCATCTCCCTGTCCAGAAGCATCCCCTAGGGGCCTGGGCGTCTGACCAACAGCCCACGCTGGGAAACCGCATCAGCGCTATTCAGCTATCCCCAAATCGACCACAGCCAATCTCTACTTTAGAAGCATCTTTTCTAAAGTTACTTATACACTCAATTTTTAACGTAATTTTATGCTCTTTCTCCAGGTAATTTTATTTTCTTTCTCTAGGTATAAACTAGAGATAGGTGACCTAAGGCCCGCCATGAGGTCAGACCACCAGAAGAGAAAAACCAATACATAACCTTATAGAAGCCATTTACAAAGGACTGGAACAAACTATGCTTTGTTTGAAAAGACGTTTGCATCTTGGAAGAAAAGTTATGACCAATCTAGACAGCTTATTAAAAAGCAAAGACATTACTTTGCCAACTAGACATTACTTTGTCTAGTCAAAGCTATGGTTTTTCCAGTAGTCATGTATGGATGTGAGAATTGGACTACCATGAAAGCTGAGTGCTGAAGAATTGATGCTTTTGAACTGTGGTGTTGGAGAAGACTTGAGAGTCCCTTGGACTGCAAGGAGATCCAACCAGGCCATCCTAAAGGTGATCAGTCCTGAGTGTTCACTGGAAGGACTGATGTTGAAACTGAAACTTCAATACTTTGGTCACCTGATGCAAAGAACTGACTCATTGGAAAAGACCCTGATGCTGGGAAAGACTGAAGGCAAGAGAAGGGGATGACACAGGATGAGATGGTTGGATGGCATCGCCGACTCAGTGGACATGAGTTTGAGTAAACTCCAGGAGTTGGTGATGGACAGGGAGGCCCGGTGTGCCACGGTCCATGGGATCACAGAGTCAGACACGACTGAGCTGAAACAAACTATATGATTTGCATGGACACACCTTCCAGAACTTCTCACTTAACCCTACGCCCCTGTGTTTGAGTCCTTAGCTATCCAGCCCTGGTCAAGCAATGGTGGGCTGTTTGGACAGCTTCCAACTGTTTGCTACTGAACCTGAGGGTCAGCTCACATCGTCCTTTCCCTTGTTTCCTTATGATATTCTCAGTAGTGGACATTATGTGGCAAAAGGTGTCAAAGGATATAAATTTCAGCTGCAGGAGAGTTCCCCAGAGAGGGGAAATGGGAGGAGGGGTCTCTCCTTTGTACCTCAAGTCAAGACAGGGGCTTGACGCGGGTCCCTAGGAGGTCTGAGTGGAGCAGCACCTGCCTCCGGCACGGGGAAAATGGAGACAGCTCGCTTACTGTATGGGCGGCCGACAGAGAGAGAGCAGACGGTCACCTCTGCACCCACGTGGGCCTGCAGACCCCAGAGCACAGAACGTGAGTATTTCCACAGATCAGACGAGGGTCATGCTTGCAAGGAAGCCAGCCCTGGAACCTAAGAGGACTGCCCAGAGGGGCGATGGACCCCGACAGGGAAAGCCTCCTCAGGATGAACGGCTACAAAACCGAGAGCTAAAAGGAGAAAGTCCGGCCAGAAGAAAATGCACCTTTCCATCCTGGAAAGTGCAGCCAAGTGGGGAGGGAGAACAGGGTGTAAGGGGGAGGCTGTCTTACAAAGAAGGTGAAATGCTGGAAGGAGAGGGAGGGGGAGGAGGAGGGAGGGAAGAAGAGGCAGAGAGGGCCAGGCTTTCAAGTCAGCAAAGCTCAGACTGTGAAGCCACCATGAAATGGAAACTGTCTTTTGAATCTAAGAAAATGAAAACATACACCCACACATACACTTGCGTGTGAATGTTCATAGCAGACTTGCTAAGTGAAATGAAGTCAGTTACAGAAGGCAACACGTTACAGGATGCTATTTCTATGAACTGTCTGGAACAGGAAAATCTAGGGACCGAGAGTAGGTTAAGGGCTGCCGAGGGAGGGGGTGGGGAGTGACTGCTCGTGGGCATGGGGTTTCTTTTCTGGGGTGATGGCAAGGGCAGCACAGCACTAACGCACCCCAACTGCTGACGGGCGCGCTCCACGTGGGCAGGTTCCACAGACCGGACTCGACTCAGCAAAGCTGCTAATACAGATTCGAACCTGCCACACAGAATCACGCTCGCTCCCTTCCTCTCCCTGCTTTCCCGAAAGCTGACCTCATGTGGGTCAGAAGCCTCAGGCAGCGAGTAGCGGGGAGGGGTGGAAATGAAGGACGGGGGAGACAGGGACCCGCTGCACTGCCTTCCCTACGGGGTCACAGCCGGCAAAAAGCAGGTCCTGGCTGGAAGGAAGAGAACAGTTGAATCTGAGGTCAAGTTCACAGTCATAATAAGAATAACCAACATCCTACACTAGGGATTTGGGACTGCAACTGTGATTGAAAGTGATGCAATTTTATCCTCTAAGAGGGAACAGACAAGTCACGGAGCTGCCGATACTGGTGTCCAGGGGACCTGACCCAGCTTAAGTGGGAGACATACAGGAAGCTGCCTTCAGCCACATCCCACACGTCCTGCCCTATTTTAGGGACCAACCACAATGAGAACAGAGCCGCTCCGAGGATGCCCCAATTCCAGGCTCCCCACGGCCTAACTCTGAGCATTTTTCCTCTTTGTTCTAACCAGGTAATCATAAAAATGGTTACTCACGCATTCAGTCCACATTGCCAGTGGCACACGTGTACACATGTGCGCGTGCACACACACACACACACACACACACACACACGCATGCCCTCCCCCAGTTCTTCAGAAGCTCTAACACTCTGTGATCATGGGTACTTAGCTAGAAGCCCCAGATCCCTGGCCTGTGCAGTGATGTGCCTGGAAACTGAGCCTCCCAACGACATCACTGATGCGCCAAATGCTGCAGAGGAGACCCTTGCTTTGTGACACGTGACACGATCTCAAGAAGCGCCCCCCCAAGCCCACTGTGTGCCCTTGGTGCCCCGCAGGCCGCTGTGCCTCAGCCCTGCAGCGGCACCGCACGCTCTCCCCAACTTTTCCCACTGCCAACACCCCGTGGCATCTGGGACTCTGTTATCAGTCATCTTTGTATCTAGGGCAGTTGCCGAAACCTTGGGTAAATGCACATGAACACAGATGAATCAGAGAAGACCAAGGTGATCAAGAAATAGCAGTCACTTCCATGTTACCCACGAGAAGAGGGGTGACTTATCTGAGCGCCCCTGATGACCCAGGACGGTGTGTGGGCAGAGCCCAGCACCCTTCCCACAGGGAGGAGCAGGTGAGGACGGGGTCTGTGGCGGGCGGAAACTTACCACAGGCAGAGCAGCTGTAAGGCCGCTCGCCCGTGTGCCGGATTCTGTGCTTTACCAACTTCCTCTGCATGTTAAAAGACTTCCCGCACTCATCGCAGGTGAAGACTTTGTCAGCCGTGTGCGTCTTTTTGTGCTCCTTCAAATTACTGAAGTTACTGAAGCCTAGAGGAGACCACACACCGGGGTTAGGCTGAGGGACGGAGACCATTTTAATCGGAAATCTTCCGAAGGGAGACACTCGGCCATACCTCGACCACAGATGTCACACAAGTGTGGCTTTTCTCCTGAGTGGATGATAATGTGACGCTGGACATCTCCCGAGGCTGCAAACCTGCAAATGCAATTGGGAAAGTCAATTAAGAGCCTGTTTGCGTCACTGCAGACCTTTCTAACTCCAAGTCACCCAGGGAGGAGATGAGCTGCTCCCTCGGAATGTGACCAGGAGTGGCCTGATTTCGTCTGAGATGCTCATTAGAAAAGAACATCTTTTTTTCCTCTTCTTTTAAAGGAAGAGTAGAGAATGATCCTAATGTTTCATCTTTAAAACAATTTTTCCCTACCTACTTGCGTTAACCTTTCTTTCTTTGAAGTGATCACTAGGTGGGCTGGGGGGGCAATCCTGGCCCAACCCAAGCCCCAGTATGGAGCTAAGTTCCTCTCTGTCCTGCCTCACTTGATCGCAGGACCACAGGTTGCATCTGGGAAGATGTATCTGGGAAGACTATAAACATACTTTACTTCTAAATGGGCGTTCAGAAGGCTCACACTGAAAACACCCTGAGAAACAAGACTCTCAAGGACCCGTGCTGCAGCGAAACAGCAGAGGGCCTGTGCTACAAGGCACCCCAGACAGGCAGGACCCGGGACCTGGGTGCTAAACCTGGCCTTCAGTGCCTGGGCAGCTGCAGAGACACTATCAGGCCAGGAAGCCTTTACTTCAGTTTTCTACCATCTGCAGAGACAACTGCTTTTTCTGGAACTGAATCAAGGGTGCTGCCCCATCCCAGTAGAAAACTGTGACTATAGTTGCCTCATATCATCCCACCCCCAACCCCGACTCCTGAATACAAATGTATCAGGGGCAGAAAATGTCAGTGTTCCCCTCACAGCACTTAGCATACAGTAGGTGCCTAATAAATGCTGAATGGCTGAACGGTTAAATGAATGAAGAAAACACTAGTGACTGGCAGAGGCCTGGCTGTTGCCTCCTGTCCTAGAACGACCAGCCACCAGATGACAGAGGGAGTGGAATCCCAACAAACGCCCCCCTGAGGGGCAGGGGGTACAGGCTGCAGGCCGGTGTGCCCACAACAGGGGGCACCCCCACCTCCAGGGGGAGACTGTGGTCTCCCAAGTCCTTGGCCTCCCCGGCCCTGAGGCTCGCCTGTCCTTCCTGGGGCTGCACTCTCAGCCTTTTCGCGGGTCTGCGAGCAGGGCTGGCCTGCCTCCAGCACCCGCTCTCCTGATTCCAGGCATTCAGGCTGCCGAGTCTCCTTTCCCTACCAGACGGTCACCTCCGTGGGACCAGTCACCTTTTAATAGACATTTCTGGAATGAATGGAAATTTTAGCGTAATTCTGTTTCCCGTAAAATCCCATTTCCTACGACTGTGTCCTAGATTCTCCTTTGATTTACACGTCCATCTCTTTCCGCTGTGCTCATGTGTGTCACACGAAAGGCCAGCAGGTTGGGCTCTGCTGTGTTCCTGGGTGACAGCGGCCCCGCGAGGCTCAGAGATGCCGAGACGGTTCCTCTAGGGCGGCTGAACGAGCCCTGCACTGACCTCTTCCCGCAGATCTCGCAGATGTATGGCTTCTCCCCAGAATGCCGACGCAAGTGAGTCTGCAAGTTACCCGCCTGCAGAAAAGGAAAAGAAAAAATATGCCAATAATGGAAAAAAAATTTTTTTAAGGGCACATACATTCAAAAGGGACACTGACAGATTTAGCCAGGTTCCAGTCCAACTTCCCAGTGAAGATCCCAGAAGCACGATTCAGAAGCAGCCACATGCAAGGAGATGGAGGGCCAGCCTGGTTCTGATTTGGGAGCGGCCCCTGCCTGGCAATGAACTGAACAGGGGGCGACTGATTTCAGCTCGGCTCCATGCCAGCCCCTGGCCCGTCCCTCATCAGGGGTACAGGCCACCATGTCCCTGTAAAATGGGCCCGACATTCTGTGGGGGCTGCTTTTATGTTTGCTAAGCTTGTATTTTGAACAGCTGTTGATGTATTATGTTTCTTTTTTTTTAAACCTCGACCATCTACATGCAAACATCATTTGAAAAAAGGTAGCACTTGTACTTGGTCATTTCAGTATTCATTGTTTTTTCTTGAAAACATGCTTTTGTTCATAAGGAAGGTAAGACATTTCCAAAAAGCATTTCTTCTGGTGGTACAGTTGCTCTTAGTGACAGGTTGGTCATTTTTACTTCTGTGCAAAAAAAGCAAATCGGGAGATTCACGGTGGTCCTTCAGCTGCAGGCCTTCTATGTTTCTAATCTCTGAAACAGCAGGGCTTTACAAAGAATAACTGATTTAAATGGAGATCACAAAATAGATTTCCATGTGCTAATCAATAGGAAATCAACACTAAATTGCCTAAAGTACAGTGAAATTAAACCTGCAAATGCCTGACATTACAAAAGCTACTGGCAAATGTTTCAAATTAGGACTGGAAAACACAATCTTCCATCGCTGTAATTTACATTAACAGTCTCAATCTGTCACTTGCCAACTTAATTTTTCATAGTGTTCTGCTATGAACAACACTGAGGACAAAGATATCCAAGGTAATAATGTGCAGGCCTTATGTACAAAATAAGCCAAAAAAGAGAATGAACAATAATCCCCAACTCATAAATTTGGCTTGTAATTTTTTTTTTTTGGATAGGTAAGAAGTGGATTTATTTAGAAAGAAACACACAGACACTGTGGGCCACCTCAGAAGGCATGAGTGGCTGGTTTAAACTATATTTTAGATGAGATTCAAAGATAGTTCATGGTTATAGGACTGAAAGTATAAAGAAAACTGTGGATTTTATGTTATGTAACATAGAAGATTCTTTAAGTCTATCAGACTCTGAAAAAACTGAGTTAGATATTATATTTCAAAATATGATAAATATGGCTTACGGAAAAAAAGCTGGTTTATTTTAGGTAACCAAAGAGAAAGTATTTGGTAAAACAATGGGAAATACCTCGCTTTTAACTGAATGACTATTAATAACAATAACAAAACAGCAAATGTCAACAGCAATAGACATTTGGTCTATTCACACATAACCAAATCATCCTTAGAAATTGGTATTATTGTCTCTGTTTTCTAGGTGTACAATTGAGATTCAGATAAATAAATCAGTGGCTCTGGTTACACAGTAGGCCAGAAATTAACGTTGGTTGATCTGAGCTTAAACTCCTGTCTTCCAGGAGGGCCTGCAAGCTTCTGTGAATCAGCTAGCTTGTGCTGAATTCTCAGTATGACAGTGACTGTGCTGTCCAGGAAACGGCTCACTGGATTTAAGATAACACACATTTTAAATCGGTCACTTCCAACTTTCAGAAAAGCTGGTCATTTAAACAACAATTTGTATGGCAACATCTGCTAAATGGTTTAATTAGATCTTTCGTTTCAAGTTCTTATATAAACCATGTATTACGGTTAAAATACATTCAGATTCAATTCTTAGCAATGGTGCATCTTTCCTTTTTAAATACAGCTTAACAATTACTTGTTTTCAAAGTAAATAAAACTGAATAGTCTTCCACTTAACATTACAATGGTGGTGGTTTAGTCGCTAAGTTGTGTCTGACTCTTGTGACCTCGTGGACTGTAGCCTCCCAGGCTCATCTGTCCATGGAATTCTCCAGACAAGAATACTGGAGTGGGTTGCCATTTCCTTCTCCAGGGGATCTTCCCAACCCAGAAATCGAACCCAGGTCTCCTGCATTACGAGCAGATTCTTTACCGACTGAGCTACAAGGGAAGCTTAAATATTACAGTAAACAACAGTAAAACAAACTTTAAGTTGTTTTCTTAGCTATTTAATACTGAAAATGTATAATGAAAATCATTATCATTCCCCCCAATAAAGGCGCATATATTAGTCTGATAAATGGCATAAAAGTAGGTTAAATAATGGAAAGATTCAGGCAAAAAAAATTCAATCGTGCATTCAGATAATGTATACCAAATTACATAGCAAATTGGGGCCCTGATTATTTGCCCTTTAGTCAAAAGTCTTCATTTTTAGTAAATTTTGCTATGCTCTGCGTGCTTGCATGCTAAGTCACTTCAGTCATGTCCGACTCTTTGTGATCCTATGAACTGTAGCCTGCCAGGCGCCTCTGTCCATGGGGTTCTCCAGGCAAGAATACTGGAGTCGGTTGCCATGCCCTCCTCCAGGGGATCTTCCTGACTCAGGAATTGAACCCTAGGCTCCTGCATTGCAGGCGGATTCTTTACCACTGAGCCACCAGGTTACTAATTATATCCTAAGTACCCGGATGACATCTTAGAAATTCTCTACATACTGCTGGATCCATGAAAACTCCAGCAAGGGGTAAATAGCAGGAGGTCTCCTTTGTTAAGAGTTTACTATAAGTGGAACACTTTGCTCACCAGTTACAAACTGACTTTCAGAGAGTCCTCACAATGTCCTCCTAAAGTGTCATTCACCAGCTCCAGGAGGTAAACAGAGGCCCTGGGAGGGGCGCAGCCGTGGGCCCTACAGCTGGCACGGAACACTCCCCAATTCGACTCTGTCTGTGGACTCAAAAAGCTTGTGCTGTTGCTGGGCTGAAAAATATTAGCAAAAAAGGAAATTCTACCCTTTCTAAGTGGACACCACCTTAGTTTAGGATGCAGTTGTCAGAACTCAAAAACTCTGCTGCAGAAAAGAAGTTAACACCTGGCTTGCTGAATAATTTAAAAAATAAACTCCTTCCAACAGGTACCTGAACCTCAGTATTTAACCATGATCAAATCAAGCACATGTTCTCAGGCAGAGTACCCTTCTAGTGGTGGGTGACTGTTTCCGTACAAAATCGGGAACTGTGAGACTTTAGAGACCAAAGAAAACTTAGATCTTAAATCTCACCTTGAGAAGTTTTAAGACTATAACACAGAAAAAAAAAAAAAAATCTGGAGATTAACAGAAGGCTGTCACCTAAGGAACAATGATTACTCCATTGATAAAAGGACATTTAACATCAAAAGTGTGGGAAATACCACCGCAAAGTTGGAAGATTTAATAATTTAGGTTCACTTAAGTATTATTTCTGGCATATTCACCACAGATGGGATGCAGCTTTGCCACCTCTGGCATGGGGCTGCATTAGCGCCCTGGAACATGTCTAAGCAGCCTCCTAGGGATGCAGCGCCCTGTCAGTCACACCCTGGACAAAGGAGACACAGGGAGGGTACTGAACCTCTCCGAACCCGACCTTCCTTCCGCAGCAGCTGCTCAGGGTCTCTATCCTGCTTCACTGGAGAGGCGAGGCGACTCCACTCCTCTCCCCCAAGACAGCTGAATACACCGGGTTTCCCTTTGCCTGTTTTTCTTGTGACAGGTATTCCCGACCCGTCAGGGTCTTCGATTTCGCCTCTGTTTGCACTGAACAGCCCGGGTTCTCCTATACATGGGAGACACGTGGCTCCAAATGGGGCCTCACGCACACGGTCAACTGCTGCACGACTCTCACTTGCTGGCATCCAGGCAAGGGCCGTGTCTGAAATTGCGTTAATACATGCAGAGCCGGCTGTCACAATCTAGGCTTCGCACAGCTTTCCCAAAACTGAAGTGAACTGTTTGCTGACTCATCACTAAGGTTGTGGCTAATTTTATTTTATTTTTTTAAGACTAACCAACCCTATTAAACATTACAATGAATAAAGTTAATTCTTATTGGTAAGTCCGCTTTCTGAATCTTCCAGAAGAGAGAGTATTTCCAGTCCATTGTAACCACATGTATTCCAGTTCACATGAGAGATGAAGGACAGGTTACTGAAGTGTAAACACCCATATGGCTCCCTCTGTCTGGAATGCCAGAGCCTCAGGCCCATCAAGGCCTCCCGTCCTCAGGGCCCTGCCCTAGTCCCCAGACACATCCTGTGACCTCACCCACCCAAACATCACAACTGTCAGGCAGGAATGACCACTCCCCTCTTCGCCCAAACTGTTCCCCGTGCAAGAGCCGCGGAAATCCACCGTTTCACTGTGCTTCACCACTTTATGCACCTGTTTCTTCCTCTAAACACAAGCTCCTTGAAGCCTTATTCATCTTTGTGCCCCAGCACAGGCAAAGTCCTCAGACACTGTAGGTTTGTAATAAATACTTGTTGAAAGAGTCCTTATTCACAAAAACTTCATCATTACATTAGGAAGTAAAACAGCAATATACATCTAAACACCATAAATATATGGTTATGTTCATTAAAAAAAAAACTCAATGTTTATAAAAGTCTGATAAAAACACAGACACCGATACAGAACAAGAGAATTTCTGTAGCGTCTATCAGACACGGCTGCCCTTGGTGGGACTTGAGAGGAACGTGTAGGAAAGGTCTGAAGCAGAGGACGGGGTGCTATCAAAACCACTGTACTCAAACGCGCCGACACTGAAGCCCCAGCCCCAAGCAGCAGCGCCAGAATCTCTAGGGTGAGCCCGGCATTAACTCCAAGAGAAGGCTGAAGGCAGACCCAATGCCTCAGGGTCTGGTTTCACTTTATTTGACTAACAGTGAAAACCCATGGGATTCCGAGCAAGAAAAGGATAAAACCTAAACTGTTACCACAGTGTAAATGTATAAAGGACTTTCACGCCCATTTTTTTTTTCATTTAATCCTAATAGTCCCACGAGGTGGTATCATCTCTATTCTAAGAATCAGAAAAATGAGACCCAGAGAAGTTGTGATTGCTAATTATTAATGGTCGTTAAGCCACTTTTTTAAGGCTTCCCATTACACCAAAGCTGGAAAGATTAAAGTGGTGGGGGGTGGAGTAGCGGGGGAGCGTGCCTTCGGAAGATGGTCTATAAGAGCAGAGAGGACAGAGAAATGAGAGGCAATGGCCATAGGAGGGGGGCTACTAATGTGTCCTGAGGACTCACCACGGGCCAGGCGTGATGCTGAACATCAGTTGTTCAGTAGTGTCTGACTCTTTGCGACCCCATGGACTATAGCCCTCCAGGTTTCTCTGTCCATGGGATTTTCCAGGCAAGAATACTGGAGTGGGTTGCCCCATCCTTCTCCAGGGGATCTTTCTGACCCAGGGATCAGACCCTCCTCTGCCTGCATTTGCAGGCAGATTCTGTACCACTGAGCCACCTGGGAAGCTGACTGCCTTATAAACTCATTTACTCCTCACACACCATGGGGGTCAGTGGTCCCATACACTTGCTTCACAGATAAGGAAGCTAAAGTGCCAAACACGGAACTTGTCCAAGGTCAAAGCAGAAAACCAGAGACTGGATCCAAATCCACACTGTCTGGCTCTAGAGGCCAAGTTCTGACCTCCAGGGGAGGCTGGCAGGAAGCAGCACAGGCCTCAGCTAGAGTGCATGGCAGGTAGACCGGCAATCCCTCCACTCAGCTCAGCAGAGGCTTACGGAACACCTGGTGGGGCGCACAGCCCCTGCCTGGACTGATAACGCCAAGGACCACGCTGGGGCATGGTGAATTACGGCTCACAGCCAGCAGGAAGAGTGAAAAGCAGCCAGACGGCAGGTCTGGGCGTGTGGGAGGCTGACGAAGGGGGCGTGTCAGCGCTGGGGCCAACCTGCGGTTCCCGTGCTCCACGGGGCGAGGGGGTCCAGCTCCTCCACCGAGGCCCAGCCCCAGCATCCTTCCCCAGTCAGGAGCATCTGTACATGCTCTTACTCCACGATTGCCATGTGAGTGTAGAAACGGTTGTGAACTATCTCCTCTGGGCACTGGGCCTGGCGAGCAGCTTCTGGGAACAGCTACCTTCTGTTGCGGAAGGATAAGCAGGTTCCCACAGCCATTCTACTGCATTCAGAATTTCCTCTGAAACCTTTGCTCTCTATGTCTGGTGCCCAGATGAGCACAGAGCCTACAGGAGGACACACACACTGGCCAAGTAAGAGGACACGTGCAAAGGCAGGGAATGCAAAGCGTGTGGTCTTTTCTCCAACACCCTAACATCTACAACCCCAATTAGAGTAAGATGGCACTTGGGTCCAGCCTGGCATAAACTGCAGCCCCCACGTGTGTGTTCAGTTGTTCAGACTCCTTGAGGCCCACGGACTGTATCTCGCCAGGCTCCTCTGTCCACGGGATTCTCCAGGCAAGAATACTGGAGTGGGTTGCCATTTCCTTCTCCAGGGGATCTTACCCACCCAAGGATCAAACCCATGTCTCCCATACTGCAGGCGGATTCTTTACCACTGAGCCTCCTAGGAATCCCCCAGCCCTCACGTGGTGCTCGATATGCTTTATATCATGCACAGGAAGAGAAGAAATATACTAGAATCAGACCCATCGTTAATGAGGGAAAAGGTATTGTGAGAGTTCACAGTTATGCTTATAAAAAAATGGTACCCCCCACAATGAGCTAGAAATTTTTTTTCTTGAAAATTATTTTCTCCTGATTTAGTCTGAAGTCTTTTAAGTTACAGATATCATCAGAGTCTTCTCTCACAAGTCCCAAAATTATGTCTCATCTGTAATAAAAATAAACACTGGGTTTCAGGTTTCTGATTATTAACAATACATAAAAGTATTCCCACCTGAGAGAAGTGTTTCCCACAAATGTTACATTCAAAAGGTTTCTCACCTAAAACAAAAGAAAACAACAGCGGGTAAAATCATTAGTAATACCTGCACGACAGTTTTCCACTTACAATGTTTAAACTGCCTTCTGTGTCCCACCATTCAAAACAGAGCATGACATCCTTCACCATCATGTCCTCACCATCTCCCCCACCCTCAGATGACAGGCAGAGATGATACAAGTGGGATCTATATCTGCGTGTGTGTGTGCTCAGTCACGTCTGACTCTGTGACCCCATGGACTGTAGCCCGCCAGGCTCCTCTGTCCATGGGGTTTTCCAGCAAGAATACTGAAGGGGTTGCCATTTCCTCCTCCAGGGGATCTTCCTGATCAAACCCGTGTCTCCTGCATTGGCAGGTGGATTCTTTACCACTGAGCCACCTGGGAAGTCCCAATCTATATTTACTTCCCTCTTTAAAAAAAAAAAGAGGTTCTTCAAATTTAAACCCGTATTGAAATCAAACATATTTATCTGCACTCAAAGTACACTGGGGCTTTGGACACAGATTTCCCCTTCAGTCGAAAATCAAATGTAAGTTTTCTTGCTAAACAGCACAAACCCATCTTTTAGCCTGGCTCCTGCACTGACCACAGGTGAGTCCTAACAGAACCAGGGGGACTCATCCATTTCACATGAGGTATGAACCCCGAACTGCTCCAAACAGAGCAGGACCTCCTGAGCGTGTGCTGGGAAAAAGCCCCTCCCCACTGCCTTTTAGCCTTGGCTGAAACGTGCTAACAGGGGAAAAGAAGATTCTACCATGGGACGTGTTCCCTTGCTGACTGCTTGGCCCCTCTGATTTCACTAACTTTGAATGATCACATGTTGGGACAGAACAGATGTAGAGAATGGAACTCTACTACAAAGAAACCACAACGGTTCTGAAGACAGTCTCCAGAAAATGGTCTGTTTAAAGACATACTTCAGGTACTGTCTTTAACCTATAGAACCCTAATAAACAAACAGACCCCATGAAGGCCAAGAACCTTTCACCTTCCCCATTCCCCTCAAATCAAGTGCTTTCATTAAGATCCCTTCTAAAAACTAATGTTCCCCCTCCTATTGTGTTGCTGGAGTTGGCTAGCTTTCTGGGCTTCTGCTAAAGTACTTTTGTCTTTTCCTGAAACTGTTTAATGGCTTCCCCAAGGATGAGTGGGGAGCTCCTGATCACAAGTACAGGTGACCCTTGAACCACAAGGTTTTAACCGTGCAAGTTCACTCATAAGGGATTTTTTTCAATAGTAAGTATTACAGTACTACATCATGGAGGTTGGCTAAATCTGCAGCTGTGGAGGGACTGGTACATGGAGGACCAACTATATGTTATACCAGGATTTGACTGCTCAGATGGGCAGCACCCCTAAGCCTCGCGTTGTTCAAGGGTAACTGTAATTATAACCACATGGATGCGGCATTTTGAACTACATTTATGTCTGAAGATAAGGGAGATAATAGATAACGTTACATTAAAGCCCCCACTATGAAATACGAGAGTCTGAAAAAAGGGTTACTAGTTCCTTAGAGTCTCAGGTGACCAGGGTTAATAACCCTACACCAGTGGTTCTCACGCTTTTTGGTCTCAGGACCCCTTCACACTCTTAATAGTTGAGGACCCTAAAGAGCTTTTCCTTATGTGGGCCATATCTGAGGGTACAGTCTGTATTAGAAATCAAAACGGAATGATTTTTGAAAGAAATGGTCAGACATTTTTCATTGGCCACCAGGTGAAGCCCTCATCACACATTCTGCAGCCTTGAGCTGACCCCACTGTACACTTGCCCTGGAGGAGGAAACGGCACCCAGCTCCAGTCTTCTTGCCTGGAAAATTCCAGGGGCAGAGGAGCCTGGAGAGAGACAGTCCATGGGGCCACAAGGAGTCGGACACGACTGAGGGACTGAGCACTGTACACTTGTGGGGGAAGCAGGAGGGAAGGAGGAGCATCCTATTTGAGGATACACATGTTCTGGCCTCACTGGCCCCCTGAAAGCATTCCCCAAGCCATACTTTGAGAACTGCTGCCCTTCTCAATCTACTTATGTCCCAGGAAGCAACTGTGCTACAGAACTGTCTGACTGCTATTATCCAAAGACGTTCTTGCAGGATAAAAACAATTCTTGTTTCCTTTAAAGCTAAAGCAGGTAAGTTTCTCAAATAAAACATACTGATCTTTAGGCTCCAGAAGATTACAGAATGATCTAAATTAAGCTTTTTCAGGGCAAAATTTAGCCAATGGTACTGTCTTTGTATGGAATAGTTTTGAGCAACTAGTAAAAATAATGATAGTATTTTATATTCAAATACAACAAAATTTATAGAAGGCTTTCATAAATATTAATTCAGTCTCAACAATGCAATAAGGGAGCAAATGGGGAATCAGGAGTGATAACAGGACATCACACCAATAGTCAATCACACAAGCACCTTGAAAGCAGTTACTTTAGAAGCCTCCTGAACATACTCCTTCTCATGCCTCGAAGATAACTGCCAATAATGTATAATGTGTACTAGGGTCATCAGGCTTAAGTACAAGAAACAAAGTAATATACACTTATTATATTACATACTGTATAAATATTGTATAACACTTTTTCAAAAGCTTTGGAAAAAATAAATATTTTGGAAAGGGGAAGAGGTATAAGCTAATGTAACAGAACTCTGAAAATTCACTGTTCAAATGGAAGAATTTTTCACTTGAAAATACCAAATGGTTAAAGCTGATCCTCATTCAGAAGTTTACCTCCTGCCTCCCAAATCACAATTTTTAAAATCTGACATTCAAAGAGGGAGGGGACATGTACACCTAGGCTAAGTCATGTTAATATATGGCAAAAATGAAACCAATATTGTAAAGCAATTCTCCTTCAATTAAAAATAAATAAAATTTAAAAAGCACATTAAAAACAAAAAAAATTGACATTCAAATTACTTTCCAAAGCTTTTAGAATTACTCAAACTAAACTACTTTGGTCTGAATTAACCAACATCATGCTTTTAAAAAAATAATAATTTAATTCTGAAGAAAGAACTAAATACTGCTTAGCTGTTTTATAATTAATTTGAAAATCTGAGTGAATCAAAAGAATTTGCCCTACTTTGAGATGGAAAGCTTCTCACAATTAACAGATGAAAAGTGCACCATCTTTTTAAAATGGCTCTATGAAAGCTTTTAGTAACTTAAGATTATTCTTTAAAAGACATCACCAAAACACAAAGCAGAAGATAGCAAACACAATTTGATTTTGGGGGTAAATATCAATGACATCATCAAGCAATAGCAAAACTTCTTACAAAAACGGGAGCAGGCAGTGGTGTCTGATCGTCTGGTATTATTTCCTTTCCTTCTGCCTGCGGGGACCAAATCAGTGTACCTGTATGAGACCGTCTGTGCAGCTCCAAATTGCTGGGGTGTTTAAAAGGTTTCCCGCACAATTCGCACGCGTACTGTCTCTGGGACTGCGGCATCTGGGTCTGGTCTTCCAGGGCCGCGGGGTCTTCAGGCCTCTCTGTCTCACTCACGCCATTAAAGTTCTCAGAACTGCTGAGTTCCTCGCTTTCCTTTTCTTCGGCGCTGGGGCTGTTCACTTTCTCCACACCATGTTCCCCGGCAGCTTCTAGCCTCGTGGTTAAACTGTCACTGGCTTTCGGTTCAGAGGTCTCTTCTGCAGATTTCTGTGACTTTAGGAAGTTGAGCTTCTTAAGGTGAATGGCCTTCTTGAGCCTCATCTGCCGGGCAGGCTGTTGGCCGGCATGGTTGGACGCGGGGTCTGGGGCATTTTCACCCAAAGGCTGGGCCAGGAAGTTGGAAGGCAGGTGCTGGGAGGACTCGAGGACACACTCGGCGCGGCCGACTGCACAGGGCTGGCGATCCGCGGCGTGAAGGTCTGCGGAGGCGCTGAAGGTGAAAGGCTGCTCCGTCACTCGCTCGTGACCGGGACAGCCGGCGTGTCTGTAGTACTGCTTGCTGTACAAGTTTCTGAGCTTATAGTAACAATTGGGCTGTTTGAAAGGCAGTTCTGTGCAGCTGCCATCGAACGGGTCGGGGGCTTGCTTGGAGGTTTCGGCCGTGGGCGGGTGAAGGCCGACTGAGGGCGGGGCCTGCGAGAGTGGCCCGTCCACGGCCCTGCCCTGCTGGGCGCCCGCGGAGCACTCCGGCAGCAGGTGAGGCGGGTAGTTTTCACTGAGGACACAGTTCGTGTCGGGAGTCAGGGTGCCCTGCAGGGAGAAGGTGCCGTGACAGGGCAGGCCTGGAGGCTGGTCGACGGTGGCTGACTTCAAAAAGGTGTGACACAGATTGAGGACGTTCTGAACCTGCAAACACTGGGCCGTGTCCAGCATGACTTGTATGTTGTCCTGGTTAAGATCCAGATGCGACGTGTACATGAAGTCCAGGATCTGCCCGATGCCACTCACATTCTTAATATCCAAATGAAAAACATCATTCTTCTGGCCTGAAGAGTTCTGAAAGAGGCTCCTGATAAAAGAAAGGATATCTGCTTACAGGGTTAACAATCCATACATTCTGATAGCTTTTTCTTTTAAGTAATATGCATGCTAATGTTCAAAATGACTATCCTTCGATAAATGCTAAGATTAAAAATTAAGCATGCTTTTGAGAATTCCATGGACAGAGGAGCCTGGCGGGCTGCAGTCCATGGGGTCGCAGAGTCAGACATAACTGAGTGACTAACACTTTCACACTTCTATTTACAATAGCTCGGACTTGGAAGCAGGGCTTCCCAGGTGGTGCTAGTGGTAAAGAACCTGCCTATAATGCAGGAGACGCAGGTTTGATCCCTGGGTTGGGAAGATCCCCTCGAGGAGGAAATGGCAAGTCACTCCCGTATTCTCGCCTAGAGAATCCCATGGACAGAGGAGACTGGCAGGGTACAGTACCCAGGGCTGCACGGAGTCAGATACAGCTAAGGCAACTTAGCACAGCACCAGACATGGAAGCAACCTAGATGTCCATCGGCAGATGAATGGACAAAGAAGTTGTGGTACATATACACGGTAGACTGTTACTCAGCTATGAAAAGGAATGCATTCGAGTCAGTTCTAATGAGGTGGGTGAACCTAGAGCCTATTATACAGAGTGAAGTAAGTCAAAAAGAGAAAGACAAATATCATGTACTAATGCATATATATGGACTCCAGAAAGATAGTATCAATGATGCTGTGTGCAGGGCAGCAAAGGAGACGCAGGCACAAAGAACAGACTTTGGGACACAGTGGGAGGAGGAGAGGGCGGGACGATTTGAGAGAACAGCATTGAAACATAAACACCCCTGTATGTAAAAACAGATAGCCAGTGGGAGTTTGATATGTGACTTAGGGAACCCAAAGTGGTGCTCCACGACATTCTAGAGGGATGAGGTGGGGAGGGAGGAGGGAGGAGGGAGAAGGGAGGTGGGGATGCATGTATGCCTATGGACGATTTATGCTGATGTCTGGCAGAGGCCATCACAATACTATGAAATAACTATCCTCCGATTAAAATATGTAAATAGAAAGAAAAGGTAACAGTTGTTATGCGACATGAATAAGCGCTAGATCTTCTACGCAGCATAGTGCCTATGCCAACACTGTGCCGCACACTTAGACACGTGTTAGGTGTTCTTACCACAGTAAAAAAATGTTAAGTCTGTCAATTCTGAGTCAAGATCCACGTGTGTTTGTGATATTATTGATTCTCAATGTTTTTCAATATTTTTCAAATCACTCAAAATAAAACATGTCCTTTTTAAAAGCAAAAAAAAAAAAAAATTAAGCATGCTTCAATCCTTTAAAAAGTTTTTGCAAGCTATTCAATAAAGCAATTTGGATTAATTGAATTCGTATGCTGAATATCCAAACTTCCAAGGAAATCTCAAAGTAAGATTTTAAAATATACTCATTGTTCTTTTCTTTTCAAAGTGTAATTATACATATGCATTATTCATTGCATACAGATAGATTACAGAAAACTAAAGAAGACACTTTATAATATTTTGTTTAGTCTGACAAATTATCTATCTCAAACCATAAAACACATACAAAAATACTTCT
This sequence comes from Cephalophus harveyi, assembly GCA_006410635.1. Taxonomy (NCBI): domain Eukaryota; kingdom Metazoa; phylum Chordata; class Mammalia; order Artiodactyla; family Bovidae; genus Cephalophus; species Cephalophus harveyi. Next base: position 1,505,816 of record SJYT01037457.1, read on the forward strand.
GTATCTTAAGCGTCTTAAAAACATCTGAAAATGAAAATAGTTATAATAAACCAACTCTAGATACAGTCCAGATACAGACTCTTAAAAAATTTTTTTAATTTGTTAATCATGGCCAAACACACATAATGTCAAACATCTGGCTATATGGTTCATGTGATAAATTCAGTGGCACCGCGTACATTCGCATTGTTGTGTAACAACCACCACTACCCATTTCCAGAACCTTTTCATCATCCCAAACAGCAGCTCTATCCATTGAACAATAACCCCCATTTTCCCCAACCCCTCAGCCCCTGGCAACCGCCCTTCCACTTTCCATCTCTGTCAATCTGACTGATCTAGGTACTTGATGCCTCTCAGAAACCCAATGGTCCATAAACCAGCAGTGAGAGAGCCCTGTAAGTTAATGCAGGGAAAAGGCACCATAAAGCCCAGGCACTTTGTTCTGGGCCTAAGTCAAGTTCACAGGTGAATGAATTTGTCTCCTATAAAAATACTGAGTCAGGTAAGTTGTCCTGCAAGTTTGTTAAAGAGATTTTATCAAATAAACTAGCCAATGTATCATAACAGATAGACCTAACTGTCCTGGAAAGAGAAGAAACAGGCAAAGCCCAAGCAGGGGGCCATTTTGCACATGGGCAGAATGCTGCCTGAGGGAGTCAATCCACTATAATACGACTTGCAGCACTTACGACAGCTGAGACTTAATTTGATGATTCAGGATTATCAAGCAAAGAGTAAATAAACACTGTTCCGTATATTATTTACTAGAGTAGTAAAATAGTATATATTTTAAGGGGAAAAGTTCTGAAAAAGTGCTTCTGTGTATGTGTTAGTCGCTCAGTTGTGTCCGACTCTTTGCAACCCCACAGACTGTAGCCTGCCAGGCTCCTCTGTCCATGGGATTCTCCAGGCAAGAATACTGGAGTGGGCTGCCATGCCCTCCTCCAGGGAATCTTCTCTTCTGGTCTCCTGCTTCGCCGGCAGATTCTTTACCTTTTGAGCTACAGGGCAGTCCTGAAAAAGTGCTTCAGGACAGATAAATCCAGTTAACCAGAAAATGTGTGTAGAATACTTAAATGAAATACTATTCCTTGATCTTATTGTTTATAAGTAAATCTTTCACTGAGGCAAAAACAATTATAGGGATAAGTAAATTGAGTTCAAACCTGTTTTCTTAGAATAGTAAAATGCAAAACAAAAATGCAAATGTTTTAGTTTTTTAAAAATGGCATATAGGATGTTTCCCCTCTCAGATTTCTTATTACAGAAATGTTCTTATCAGAAACTCTATTCCTCAATCTTTTTACCTGGAAAGGACAAGAAATGTATACAGAAGCCTGATATTAATTACAACTCAAAAATCAAAGACAAAGTGCCAAATTACTTTCACAGCCCTAAATATATTTTAGTTAAAAAGACTCTTTTCTTCCCATGTGTGCATGAAAGCTCATTCGCTTCAGTCGTGTCTGACTCTTTGTGACCCCATGGACTGCAGCCCACCAGGCTCCTCTGTCCACGGGAGTCTCCAGGTAAGAGTACTTGAGTGGGCTGCCATTTCCTCCTCCAGGGGATCTTCCCGCTCAGGTTACTCTAAATATAAAAATGAAAAAGCCCACGATGTGCTACAAAAGATAAGGAGAATGAAATCCAAGGAGAAAGTAAAATTTAGACAAAAGATTTCCATTCCAGAAAAGCTTTCTCTCTGTACAATTAGAACAGTCTAAAACACGTACCTAAAGTACTGGCTGAAAGCTGCTAGAACATTCTTATGGGCTTTAAAGCAGACTCCTTTCACCACCAACATACAGTCGCAGAGCAGGCCTTGAATCCGCTGCTCGTGCAGCTGCTGGAGAAGGTGGCAGCTGTGGGCGGCAACTGGGTCCATGCTCCACCATCCAGGAGACCTAGGACAAAGGATGCTCATAAGCAGTGATCCCTGATGCCATGACTGATCACTAAAGGGCACCCAAACCGACTGACTGATCTGTGCTTCACTGTCATGACTTCCTGTGCCACACGGACGCAGAAAGACGAGCATTATGTCAGATGGCACGGCGCGGTCCACCGTGCCAAACCCTCAAGGGTGCTGAACGTCCAAATGACTGAGTGATCGGTTACCTACCCTGCCCCAATGGTTGCCTGAAAAGAAAAGCCATCTTGGTTTATTATTATCATTAGCAATCATTTACTGACTCATACAGACCGGGCACTGTGCTAGGAACATTGAAGCCATTAACTCAAATAATGCTACAAGAACCCTTTGATCACCATTTTACAAGCGAGGAAATTAAGAAACAAGAAGTTAAAGTAACGTGGCCATGATCGGAAAACTGTTATATTCCAAAGCCAGGACTTAAATCCTGGTTCCTAAACCCTGAAGTCCATGCTCCTATGCCCGTGAGAAAAGGGACAGGAGAAACACAACACAGAACTTTCCTCCAAAGACTTAAATGCTAAAATACAGCAAATGTCCTGAATCTACATCACACGTTCTCTGGCTATACAGGAGTGACACGCAAAGTTATGAACTGTCCCACAACTTGACTATAAAAACTGTAACTATTATTATGTTACTTAGCATAGTTCTCTAACTGCTTCATGATATCCATCCTGTACCTTCCCAAGTAAGATTATAAAAAGCTCCAGAAAGAGAATTTGCATCTTACATTTCTTATGTGTCTTACAAATAACCGCCATGAATCATAATGTATCATATACCTCATAAGGATAATCATGATATTTATCCAATGTTTCCTTTATGTCAGGCCCTATTCTACGCTCTCTACACATATTAACTCATTCAGTTCTCAGAACAGCTGTACGAGAGACACCACGCACCATTCGCCTCACTTTACAGACTGATGAGGATGATGAAGCACGTGGCAGATTAAAGATGGCCACAACATCTGCGACTCAAGGGGAGGTGGGGTCTAGGTCTCTTCTCCTTGGCTTGGGGCAGCCTCTATCTCAATCAACAGAACAGGTGAAAGGAAGGGTGTAAAGCTGTGCTCTTTTCTGGGCTGAGGCCTTTGAGCCGACATCCCACCTTCCATCTTCTGGACGATGGGTCCGGGAGGCCTGCTTTGCCAACAGGCCTGTAAGACGTCCAGCTGGAGCCAGTATATGGGGCAGGAGAAGGGCTCTGCTGAACCCAGACTTCCAGTCATCCCTTCCAAGGGACTAGACATGGGAGCAAAGTCACGCTGAAGGCTCCAGACCGGCCCCACCGCCAGCTGAACCCCATTCCCCACCCACACCAGTGTAGGGCTGAAGAACCACCCGGCAGAGCCCTGCCTGAATTTCTGCCTCACAAAACTGTGAGATAAAACAAAACAGTTTTGAAGTTACCAAGTTTTAGGGTAGTCTGTCACAAAGCAAACAGATAACCTGACCAGAGTTAGAGAGGACTGACATGGCTAATAATAATAGGTTATCAATAAGGGGCAGAGTTGGGATTTAAACCCAGGGAAAACCCAAAGCCCACACACTTAACTGCTACTCCAAGTTACATGCAATAGCTCAAAGGCCTTCCTTGGAATCCAATCAGCATCGTCTTCAGTCTATTACCGCCTGACTGTCCAGGTGACCCCACAGATAAGCACCAATGTAAAGCACAACACACACGAGGACGAACGGGTGCAACACAGACTTTGTGCTATGATACAAGGAGCACGGTGCGCTGTCTTTGCAGCCAACTCACTTTTCGACAAAGCAACAAAACTCCACTGTCTTATCGATTAGCGTATCTTTGGTATCCAGAAGAGTGCATTGGACGTAGTAGGTGCTCAAAACATGGTTTTCAGATGGATGGAGACTCTAGGCCTCAGTGTTTTAATCTGTAAAAATAGAGGGTCCCCTATTGGGTTAGATAATCTCTAAGGTATCTTCTGTTCTAAATCTACATCAAGAATGTGATGGTGGACTGAATGGCATCAAATATGGGAAAGGAGAAAAAAGGAAACATAAGAAAAAGCTTAGACACATGCGAACAAAGAGGTGCTTCTACTGGGAGTAAGAACCAGAATGGAATTTTATCCTGTAGCGACAGCTCCTAGAGCAAAGGCCCTTCGGTTCCATGCGGGGATTGATCAGTTGGCCAAACACCATGGGAAAGAATGTGGGAAGTCTGTCCAGTAGGGCCACTGACAGATTACTTCTCCAGACGTCCGAGGTCCACACACACACTTGCCTAGAGTGGTCCTCCCTTCCTCTCTGGCCATCATGCTTCTCAAGTGGCCTGGTCGCCAGCCCCCTAACCCAATCCTAACGACAAAAGCACTGGCTACGTGCACACAAGCCCAGGTTCCTAAGCTCCACAATGACTCTGTGATGCTATGGAGACCAACTGAGTTAAGTTGATGTTGTGTGCCTGCTGCTGCTGCTGCTAAGTCGCTTCAGTCATGTCCAACTCTGTATGACCCCAAGAACAGCAGCCCACCAAGCTCCCGCGTCCCTGAGATTCTCCAGGCAAGAACACTGGAGTGGGTTGCCATTTCCTTCTCCAATGTATGAAAGTGAAAAGTGAAACTGAAGTCGCTCAGTTGTGTCCGACTCTTAGCGACCGCATGGACTGCAGCCTACCAGACTCCTCCGTCCATGGGGTTTTCCAGGCAAGAGTACTGGAGTGGGGTGCCACTGCCTTCTCCGGTTGTGTGCCTAGTACGTGGCAAGATACTGTGGTGAGGATGGAAAGCTGATAAACTCAGGATGGAATGCTCCCTGCCCTCCACAGGCTAGGTCTCAGTTTGAGTCACTCACATAACTTCACAGAGTGCCCACTATACACCAGGCACTGAGATGAGACGGTAAACAACTCAGATATAGTCAGCCTACGTTTTCACAAAGAGTCAGCTCAGTGAAAGAAACAAAAATAGGGCTGTACTGGAGATATTAAATGGGGAAGGTACAAATTAATTTGGGGAACGAGGGACAGAAGAAAACCTTCTGGAGGAAAGACATCTATGCTGAAACCTGAAGGTTGCCAGAGAAAGAGCAAAGAGAATTCACCCTTTTCAGGGGGAGCAAGCAAACAAACAAAAAAGTTCAGAAGAGCACAAACAAGGAAGAGACTGACACGTGCTCTGCACACAAACCCACCTCGAGTATCCAGCTCTTAAACCCGGGTAACCTGTCACTTCTGTTGGAGAATATTTCCCTCTCTGTCCATCCAGTAAATTCCTTCTTTTGTGGGCTGAATTGTGTTTCCTTCCAAATCTATATGTTGAAGACTGTATTTGGAGATTGAGCCTTAAGAGGTAATTAAATTAAAATGGGAAAGTTAGGGTAGATCCTAATTCAATCTGACTGCTGTTCGTATAGAAAACAGGAAAGCTGGACATATACACCAGGGATGCTGTGCACAGAGGCAAGATCACCAGAAGGCATGGCCAGAAGACGTGCAGCTGGGAGCCAAGAAGAGCAGCCTCGGGAGCAAACAAACCTGCTGACACCTTGATCTTGGACTTCCAGCTCCCAGCACTGTGAGGAAAATATATGTCTGTTGTTCAGGCCCTCCAGGCTATGGTATTTTGCTACCGGAGCCCTTGCATACACTCTCTATTCCATTCCTGACACTGCACACCTCCAGAGGGAAACCCGCCTTATTACCCCCACACCCGCACCCTACTCCTAATTTAGCTTCTCACAGTTCTCTGTTCACACCAGGTTCAACCTTCATTTGCTCACTGAAGCCCCACAGTGACCACAACTGCTATGTGCGGGACCTGTCCTAAGGGTTGAAGTGAGAGTTGCTCACTTGAGTCCGACTCTTGGTGACCCCATGAACTATACAGTCCATGGAATTCTCTCCAGGCCAGAATACTGGAGTGGGCAGCCCATCCCTTCTCCAGAGGATCGTCCCGACTCAGGGATTGAACCCAGGTCTCCCGCATTGCAGGTGGATTCTTACCAGCTGAGCCACCAGGAAGCCCAAGAATACTGGAACGGGTAGCCTTTCTCTTCTCCAGCGGATCTTTCCGACCTAGGAATCCAATGGAGGTCTCCTGCACCGCAGGTGGATTCTTCACCAACTGAGCTACAGAAGCTGAAGTCGGGGCTCCCACATTTCTGGCAAACTCCTTAGCAGTGCGGGCAGACTCTACCCTCTGAGCCACCAGGGAAGCCCCAAAGTGAAAGGGAAGCTTGCTCAGTCGCGGCTGACTCTTCGCGACCCCGTGGACTGTAGAGTTCATGGAATTTCCCAGGCCAGAATACTGGAGTGGACAGCCTTTCCCTTCTCCAGGGGATCTTCCCAAACCAGGGATCGAACCCAGGTCTACCTCACTGCAGGCGGCTTCTTCACCAGCTGAGTCACCAGGGAAGCCCGATAGTACTGGAGTGCGGCAGCCTATCCCTTTCTCCAGCGGATCTTCCCGATCCCAGGAATTGAACCCGGGTCTCCCGCATTGCAGGCGGATTCTCGACCAACTGAGCTACCGGGGAAGCCCCTTAAGGGCTGAGAAGAGCAGATAAGCACTCTACTGAGTGCTTTGCAGGAAATCCTACAATAATCGTATCGAGTTAAGCACGGCAGTGTAACACGCGTTTACAGACGCGGATCCGAGGCACGGAGAGGTCGCACGGCCACGGGACGGGGCTGGGCTTTAGGAGCTCGGGGGTCTTCAGCGCTAACTCTCTCAACTTGGCACGGCGATGCAGGGAGCCGGGGCGAGGAGAGGGGACCCGCGGCTTCCCGCGGGCGGTGCCCGGGCGGCCGGGAGGGGAAGGCGGGTGCGGCGTCCAGGCCGAAGGTGCTGCACACGCCGTGAAAGACGCGCCCCCGAGCCCGGCCTGGCCGTCGCGTCTCCGAGCAGAAGCACCGCACGGCCGCGGGCAGACGCGGCCGCCCCAGCAGCAGCTCCACGGCCCCTCACGGCGCCAGCGGGCGCGCGGGGCGGCGGCCGGGCCCGGCCCGGCCCTTCGAGCGCCCAGCCCGGGGTTCCGGGCCGTTCCCATCGCCCGTAGGCCCGCACGCTCGCGCGAGGCCGACCTCCCAGCCCGGCAATCCCCACCTTACCTCAGAGACCGCTCCCCGCGCCGTCGCCTCTTCACCTGCAGCCGCCGCCGCCGCCCTCAGCGCTCCCGGCCGGGCTCAGCCGGCAGCGGAAGCAGCGCGACGGCACCGCCCCGCCCCCAGCGCTGGGCCGGCGGCCCCCGCCCTCTGGCTTCCGGTTGCCTCACTTCCGCCGGGAGGTGTGGTCGCGGGCAGCCTCCGCAGCGAATTCTGCGCGCGGAAGCCCTGGAGGGAGGTGCAGGTTATTGAGCCTTGCGGGAAGCCGCGATTCCACGTGCTCCTCTCCGGGCGGGTTGAAACCGTTGGCGGGCGCTGGCTGAGAGGTGAGGGACGGTGGCTCCCAGGTCCGACCTGGGAGGCTGGAGCTCAGGCTCTAGGGCGGGGGGTGGAATGGGGTAGGGTGGGCGCACTGTGGCGTTGCCTGCGTTTCCACCGTTAGAGAGTCTTTCCTTTGGCTTAAACGCATGGAAGAAAGAAATGCATTCAAGTTTCATTCGTGCTCTGGGGGAAATGGAAGGAATCCTGGAGTTAGAATGACTAGTTCCTTCGGATTTTAAAATGGAAAAGTCGGTGCCGGGAACCCGCAGAGGGGGTTCCAGCCGGGATGGTTGGTTGGTTCCCCCACCGGACTGCGTTGTGCAGGCTTGCTGCATGTTGAGGACGAGGCACTTGCCTTCTTTGTGTCTTGGGGAACTCGATCCCCAAGGAGGAGGCCCTTAGGGCATAGTGGTTGAGAGCGCGAGTCTTTAGGGCCGAGAGTAGCTGCGTTGTGAATCCAGGTTTGCCACCAACTGCACGGGTAGCTTGCTGACAGCTACTGAACCCCTTTGTGCCTAGTCTGTCAAAAGGGAATAATAATAGAACCTACCGAACTCAGAGGATTCTTGTGAGTATTACAGGAGCCAGGGTTTGGCACATAGTAGATGATCCGTCAATGTCCGGATTTTCTGCAGCCCCTGCTTTTGTGGAGAGGTTAGAGGCATAAGGTGGGGTTTGATGCTTGCAAGCCTGCCGTTCTTGCAGAGTGTCTACCTGGGACTTACTCACACAGCACCCCCAGTACCCCGAGTGCCTAACGTAGTGCCTGACGTGTCGGCTTCCACAGGTAGTTATTACAGCAGCGAATAGATGCTGTTTAAACCACTGCTGTTGATGTAATATGTGGGGAGGGTGTGAGACTGGAACTTGGGGTTCGAGAGACACCGCTCAGCTTCTGTGAGCCTTGGCTCATCTGTCAAGTGGAGATGGATGTGCCTTCCTTGAGAGTCTTTGCAGAGCAAGGAAGAGATCCTGCTTGACTATATACCCTACAGTCAGGAGCTTCGGCGTCCTGGTGTGCAGTGTGAAGTGTGTCCCTTTCACCATGCCCCTGGTTTCTTGGAGTTTTCCTCTCGGGAGGAGCTCGGGGCTAGCCTAGATGGCCTGATACATTGTTTCACAGCCTGGAGAACTTTAAGTCCCTAGGGGACAATGACTTCCTTCAGGTCTCAGGGTTCACTGGAGGCCGTTGACAGCTTGGCCCTTAAGGTGGGCAGTTTTGGTGGTGATGGTGTCAATGGGGTTTAGGTCTGTGTGTGTATGTTTGTGAAGGAATTGTTTTTTAAGAATAGTAAGACAATACAAAAATGTGTAATACAAAAATGTGTAAAGAGGAAGGTTAAAAAATTGCCAACATCCGTTGGATCATGGAAAAAACAAGAGAGTTCCAGAAAAACATCTACTTCTGCTTTATTGACTATGCCAAAGCCTTTGACTGTGTGGATCACAATAAACTGTGGAAAATTCTGAAAGAGATGGGAATACCAGACCACCTGACCTGCCTCTTGAGAAATCTGTATGCC